>PVKB01003545.1:174749-194184 GCA_004027205.1 Ctenodactylus gundi | reverse complement strand
GTGACAGGAGAGCTTGGAGAAGAGATCTATTAATTTGAGTTTATCACATTATATATGTCTTCCAGCTGTAAAAATCCATGATTCTCTGAAACAACATAGGTAATTTTGATTTAAAGAAAATACTGTACATTTTTTATATGTCTCAGTTAATATATCTTGAGTCGAATATGGAAGAGAAATATGTTAGTTCAATAATACAAACTCTTACCTATAGAAACATAAAAAATGGGTAATCTTTTTATAGAAGTACACTTAAACTTAAAGAAAAGACGGCATTTGAGCTGAGTCCTGAGCAATGAGTGGGAGGTTGCGATTTATATAAGGCAGGATAGTGAGAAGACTTTTTTTCTATGTTTCTGCTTCTGTGTTTTTCTGTTTATAAGTTTTTATTTTCAAAATTTTAAAGGCTTTTTTTCTTGCTTTTATGTTTCCATAAATAATTGTGAAAGAAAATTCTTTGGTTTAAAATGGATTCAGAAAAAAAGGAACTCAGTGGTGTGTTCTGATCTCACTGCTGAGCTCTAAATTGTCTGGAATGTGTGATTGAGGTCAATTTGAGCAGGCAGTAAAACCTTTAATTTATAGAAGTCATTACATAATAAAGCCTTACAAATGTCAGATTAGATCTTTATTAGAACTGCATATTTCTTTCAAATTTTAGGTCAAGTGATCAGTACTGTCATGACACTAGAATTCCAGCAGAGGACACACTTTTTAAAATTAGTTTTTTCCATAAATAGGAGGTCACATTCTTTTTCATAAACTTTTTTGTATATATCACTTCAATAATGCACTTAAGATGTCAAAAACTGGTATTATATAAAATAGGATTAATGTCTAAATCACAAACAGTAAGAAATCAGGAAACCCTTTTTCAACAGAATGAATATGGCTGGTATGAACACCCAGCCATCGGGAACTGTCAACAAAAGCTATGCTCAAGCAGAAAGGACAAAGAGAAGGCAGCTACCCAGAAAGCCTAGGGAAAAATAATGCCCTTTGATTGTAAGACATGCTTAAATAAATACAAAAGAATTTAAATCACTCCCCGCATTCATTGAGATCATAGTGGAATGAAAGTAGAAATCAACAGCAAATGAAAGTATATAAACACATGGAGATTAATACATTATTGAATAAGCAATGGATCACAAAAAATACCAAAAACAAATCAAGAACTTCCTAAATTCAAATGACAATGGAAGCACATTATACCAGAATCTATGAGACAAAATGAAAGCAGTACTAAGAGGCATATTTATAGCTATGAATGTACATAGTAAAAAAAACAAAGAACAATCTCAAATAATCGAATGGTGCAGCTCAAAGTCCTAGAGAAATAAGAACAAGCCAAATCGAAAGGCAGTAGAAGGAAGGAAATTATAAGAACCAATTTATTATAATTATTGTAAGAAATCAATGTAACTGAAATATAAAAATAAAAAAGATCACTGAATTGAAGAGTTGGTTCTCCAAAAAGAGAACTAAGACTAATAGACCTCTTGCCAAATTCACCCAAAAAAGGAAAGAAAATAATCCACATCATGCAATTAGAAATGAAAAAAGGTGTAATCACAATAAACACTGTAGAAATTCAGAGGATTATCAGAAAATATTTTGAAAATCTATATTCAGATAAATTCAAGAGCTCAAAAGAAATAGATAAATTTCTTAACATATATGATATACCAAAATTTTGGTACCTGATGCCACCCACTGAAGCCACATCCAAGGTGCACATTGGCTAGCCTTCCATCCGTGCAAAGGAGAAATCAGACAGGGAAGGAAGGAAAGGAAGAAGGGAGGAAAGGAGGAAGGGAGGGAGGAGGGAAGGGAGGGAGAGGAAAGGAAGAAAGAGGACAGAAGAAGTTGACAGAGTAGTACATACAGCACTCAAAAGCCCCAACAATGGCGCAGATTTTCTAGCCCTGGACTTAGAGAAGATGGAACTAAGGATTTCTATAGCATTGTCTTTTTTGTTTGTTGTCAGACTCTTGAGTACTATAGGCTCATTATAAATATTTATGGGGTTCACAGGAAGAAGACAAAAATTTGTATACCTGATGTCCAAGTATTTAAAATATATAGATCAAATAAACAACCAAAATAATTGTGTATTTCGACAAATATATCTTTATAATGACTTAGTCAGGTTTGAATTTAGAATCATCAGATTCTTCAAAAGTTCCATGTTGAAACTCTGCAGCATAAGAGACACTGGGCTCTGATCATTCTCTTCCCTCCCCAAAACACTTTATCCTGCAAGAGCTATGAGGGACCCTGGGCAAGTGATATCAATACCCTGTACTTTCCATCCAGACTCTATCCATACCACACAGGCAACAAATCCTAGCCTTGAATATGAGTAGGAGTTTTTACACCAGTGCTACAGCCTTCTCAACAAAGGACAAACTTGGGGACAAGATCTGCAGACATCCCATAAGCAGCTTCAAGATATTTGATGGGGATGGAAGGAAATTTCTAGATTTCATGTGAGTGGAATTCTTTGGCCACATAGATTACTACTTCCATAAGAAGAATGTGTTTTGAGAAAGCCAGTGCAGAATCTAGTAGGTTACATATCCCAGGTCAGGGCCTCCTTTCCTTGTGCTAAAAATAATACGCTGATGGCCCCTGCATGTTCTAATCATTTAAATTAAATAGAGCATTTTCTTTCAAGGAGCCTTGGAAGCTGGAGCTGATGTGCTCCAAATGTGCTATCCAGCTGCATGGGCTACTTTGGTGCTTCATGGGGACTGTGCTAATAAAGCATTTATAAAATACAGCTCAATTAAAAACTATGCTTTTTCATGTCATTGACTTTTGCTAGTAGAATGTTTAACTTGTGAAACAACCTTTGTCTTAATTCTTTTTGAACCATCATCTCATTTTTAAACCTTTGGACTTGCTTAGTCATTGAGCTAATGTAAAATTAATTACATAGTTTCTTTGCTTGCTTTGGTAACATGTAGCTTATCATTTCTAGACACTTCCAGGTTATAATTACAAAAAAATGCACTGAGCAACAGTAGCTCATTTCTTTTCCCCTCTCCAGGTATTTGTTCTTTAAGCCTTTATAACAAAGCTTCTTGGCCTGTGTGTCAAACTGTTTGTTTTAGCCCTTTGGCAGCTGGTGAGACTGGGTACGCTAGAACTCTGTGCAATCAAAATGTTATTATGCTCTTAATATGCTTGAAGTTAAAGAGGTTATGGTCTTTGTGGAAATAATTTTGATTTGAATGTATCTGGTGATACCTGTGTTTGGGGTCACTATAAATTGCTAATATGAATACATTGACCTTTCCCCCACTTTAGCAGGTTACTTGTTCAGTTTAGCCTTCTGAAATGCCTTCCCTTTCCCCTCTTCTCAGCTTCTCTTGGTTCTCCTCTTCCTTCAGCGTGCACCTAATGTATTAAATCATCAGACGTGTCCAGTCATCTTAGGTTCCAGGCACCATGCCCCCTCCTTGCCCACTCTTGTTCACTGTGAACTCTTCCTCTTGGAAACTCGTAATATAGCTCATGGCCACTCTTTATTTGCATTTGGTACCTTATGATTTCAGGTCTCCTTTTTGTATTTATAGATCATGTCTTCTAAATGAAGTCATAAGATCTGTGAAATGCTGTGCACAGTGATACATCTCTTGTCCCGGCTTCTTGAGGAGCTAAAGCAGAAGGCTCACTGGAGCCAAGGACATTAGGACCAGGCTGGGCAACATAAAAAGACTCCATCTCAAAAAATATCTTTGAGAGAAAATCCTGCTTCTTCCTGTACACCTTCATGTATCTTGCTTTACCAGTTGAGACACATTTAGCATCTACATAAAATCTGTTGACAGATTGATGATGGTTGATAAATGTCACTTGCTGAGCACAGTGGTTACAACTGTAGTGTGTACAATCAGACTGAACTGGCCTGAATCCTGACAGTGAGGCCTGAATATTATGTGAATTTGATCTGCGGAATTAGTAGTTTCCTCATATGTAAAATAGAGATCAGAAATAATCTCCATGTTATTATTTGAAAACCAAATCGTAAGACTAATAATTTTCCAGGCACAACGATAAACCCTTTACAAATATTTTTGATTTAACTTATTATAGTCCTATAGGGTAAGAGCTGTTATTATACCTGTTTTACAGATAAATGAACTAAGGTTTAAGGAAAATAAATATGAAGAAAGGTCACAGCACCACACTGAAGCTCAGGCAATTTGACTGCAGATCCATCTTCTCAGCAAGTACAGGATGCTAAATAATAATAATTAAAAAAAAACAGTGTCAAGAATTAGTGGTATTGTCTTCTTTGAGACATTGAACATGTCAGGGAGGTGCAAGGATTTGTATGGAAAGGAGTCCTGCCTAAGGTGGAATTAGAATTCTTATCTATCTGAGCGTATGAATGACCTATTCAGTCATTAGAAATGTCATAATAAATTTGTCTGTGTTTTTCAAAGGTCATTTATTTATATAAAGAACAAAGACCAATCGATAAATATTATTGCCCATTTGTTCTATAACCTTTTTGTCATCTTTCAGTGAGTTTCATAATTCCGTGTTCATAGAGGGACCTGTCTTTATTAGTAAAAACTGAGCAAGGTTCTGTTTCACAGCCTCATCTGAATTGAATATTATAACATTCAAGGAGTTTTAAAAAGAGCAAAGTAAGCAGAAGTCTGACAGTGTAAGGTGAGGTAAGTATAATTAGGTGTGGCGACACATCCCATCCAAGCACCAATAATTTTTGATGGGTAATCAAACTTTTGTGTTGTCATGATAGAAAAAAACTTCTTTACAATGAACAAACTCTGGCCATTTCTGGATTCATTCAAACTGTTCAGTAGTTGACAATACACATTTGAATTGATTGTTTGGTTCCTTGGTAGGAGCTCAAAAAACATACCACTTTAAAATTCCATCATACTGAGGGCATAGTCTTCCTCCAATGAATGTCTTCTTTCAGTGATGTTTGAGGTGAATCATCCCTTGGGACCAGAACCATCTACACATTACATAGTTGTAAACATTCCACTTCTCATCACCAGTAATCAGCTGATTCCAGAAAGAATCATTTTTTCATGTGTAATGAGCATATCACAGATGTTTGTACATGCCATCAAATGAACTTTTTGAGCTCATGAAGAGCTCAAATAGTTAAGCTTCCTTCCATACCCTGCTTCTTCAGGTGGTCATGAACACTTGAATGATGAATGTTAAATGTTTCTGCGAACTCTTGTATTGTATAATAGGTTCGAATCAGTGCCTTCATTTTGTCATCATCAATGTCAGTTGCCCACCCTAACCAGGGAGAGTTATCGAGATTAAAATTAGCAGCATGAAATTTCATGAACCATTATTGTCACTGATGTTCTTGTAGAGCATTGTCACCCTAAACTTTGTGCAACTTTCACAAGCTTGACATACATTTTTCTCTGTACAAAAGTAAAACAGAAAAATATGGTGAAAATGCAGAATGTGGTCTTCCATCTTCAACTTTTAAAATCCTCAGAACTCAACCAAGTCACTTAATTGTTTTTAGAATGAAACTGAAACTGTCAGCTCTCAAATGATATAGCAATAACATAGATGCAAATGATTCTCATGTTTCTCTAAATGAACTTGTGCCAACTGCTGCAAAAATACATCGTGACTTTTCCAACACCCCAGTAGTAGAGAGGGTTACGAGAAGTCTGTGTCATTGGGTGTGTTGGGGAAGCCTGGAGTGGGGAGCAGTAGCATCCTCATGTGCCTGGTTGTAGATCAGGATAGAGCAGAGTGTAGCATTTGGTTCAACACTGCCTGGACACCAGAAGAGAAGATGCAGATAGTTGATTAAACAGCTGTTCTTATGAGATTTCTGAGACAGAGGTATTTGGAGACATGCTGGAGGCCCAGACTGATGGGGTACAGGGGAGAGTGGTAAGTGATGCTGTCATCACTGCATAGAGCTGGCTGGGCTTCAGTGAAGGCTGCAAAGAAGATGAGGCCCCGTGGATGTGCTTATGTGCTCATAGAGGGACTCCGAAAAGAGTGGTAGTAGGAAAGGATTCCAAAGTGGTTTTCTGGATAGATAAGTAGAGCACCTGAAAGATACCTTCTGGGATTTGTATTGAGTTTTGGTCCTACATTATGCAGAAGAATGAAAGACGTGCTTGCTGATAGTCATGAGGAAAACTGTGTTCCTCTCCCATCCCCCAATTACATGTTGAAGTTCCAACTCTCAGTATTTTGCAAGTTGGAGATAAGGCCTTTATAAATACAATTAACTTAAAATGAGGTCATTAGCAACGGTCTAGTCCAGTGTGACTCGTATCCTCATAAGAAAACACCAGAGGTACACATGCACATAAGGATAACCACAGGAAAAGGCAGCAGGCATCAGCAAGCCAAGGCAAAAGGCATATGAGAAAACCAGTCCTTCTTGCACCTTGCACCTGGACTTCCAGCATCCAGAGCTGTGCATAGAAGTATTTCTGCTCTATATAGCACCCAGTCTATGATGTTTTGCTGTGACAGCCTGAACACATAAATACACTGTCCTAAAGGAGATTTGCTTCATGTGCTGAGACTGTTGAAGCCCAGATCCCTGGACTGAACCCCAGTTAACTCTCACTGTGTGCATTTGAGTCAGAGAATATCACTCATTTTATAGCATTTGAGATAAAAGTTCAAAGAAGGCAGTATCTTGCCAAAAAGACTTAACCAGCTTCTAAATGATAGAACCTGGATTCAAATCAAAGTCTTGGTGACTCTCAGACTCATCCTGTACATCACTGTTGTCACCTATACTATCAACAGTCATTAGTGTATTTTACATCACATTATTTATATATACCAGCTGTTGGGGTCTCTGTCCCGTGGGGACCCCCAGAATAGCTGAGGAGGGGTCGGACAACAGAGTAGCACTCTGGGAACTCGTTTCAGTGAATGTAGTCTCTCTTTGTTTAGGAAGTACAGGGCTTAAATAGACTCGGATAATGGGGAAGTTATCCCAGGCCGATTAGCAAGGCCTTAACTAGCAGGGTCTCCTAAGAGGAGGGCGGGAGTAGAGGAAGAAGGATGGGGCTTGCCAATCAGCAGTTAGTTTGTCACTGGACAAAGTGGCAGGAGTTATGCCTCTCGAATACCATCTAGTGTGAGCTAGCCATGAAGTGTGCTTTTACCGGGTTGAGGTTGTCCTGGACTAGTGCTAGGTGGACTTCAACCCAATCTGAATCCCCTACAACTAGCCACTAAGTTTTTAGCAGGACCGACATATCTCACATTACTCACGTAAACAAAGAAAGCCAATTCTTCGTCTGTAAAGTGGCCACAATTAACTGTGAGGTCACATAAAATCCGAAAATATGTGCCAGTAAAAAGAGCATTGATGTCTTTAAAACATTGTTTAATATTCCTAAATAATTGCAGCTGCATACCATAAAATAACTTTATAAAATTAGATAAAGCAAGGCCCAGTGAAACAAGAGTAATATACACACTAATTGTGGAGCATTTGTGTGTGGGCAAGCAGGAAAGGTGAAGGATACGGGGCAGGGGCAGGAGGAGACGAGGACACTTCTATACCTAAGTCAGAGAAGTGTCTTTATCACTGTCACATTCCCCAGGTTTTACAGAGTTTGACGTATATGGTCTTTAGATGTATACTTAGCCAAATGAACAAATGAATTTAATGAGAAGAAGAAAATTCTTTGGCTATCAATGACCTACATTCAGAATTTTGAGCTTTCCGTAATTTATGTTGTGTTTCGTTGAATCAAGTGAGATGAAATTTAAGGGGAAGGAATGATTGCACTGAAGAATTAAGCCATTTTGCCACATTCTGATCACTAGGATACACTTGCTACTTAATTGAGAATTATTTCAGTTCCCATTTCAGAGGTCTCCATCCATGCACGCTCCACTGGCTCTGACAGGGAAAAGGCGTTGTATGCAGGGAAGCCATTTACCACATGGCAGCAAAAAGCAGAGAGAGAAGGGAGGAGCCAGGGACAAGAATATACCCTTCCAGTTACATCCGGAGTAGTCTATCCTTCCAGCCAGGCCCCACCTCCTCACAGCATGTGAAACCACCAGTGGAGTCATCCACCACTGAGCACAGTACCCGATGACCCAGTCGCCCCAGAACACTGAGACTTTGGAGAGAGATTTCAGATTTAAACGTTGGCATAAATATAGATAGAAGTCCCAAAAAAGCATTCTTGCCTGCATATTTAAATACGTTAATGAAAATGTGTCTCATGGTCACTTTCCAGCCTCATGCTCTCAGGTGAACCAGAATGCACTGTTTTGGGTGTTTTGGGCTTCTGCCCAGTAAACCACAGAGACACTTATGGCAACAATATTAAATACAGCCAGAAATGAAACAATGCTTTTAGGCCAAATAGAATGGGTTTTTTTCATGCTAATGATTTTTTTAAAGGAACTCTCTGTAGAGCTTGTCATTTAATTTAATTATATAAAAGTAATTATCTACTAAAAATTGCCAAGAACCTCCACTCTTACCATAATATCCACCAAAAAAGTAACCAGTAAGGTTTAAGGTTTCAAGCGAGGCCAAACAAAATTGAGACATCTTTCAAATTCTCAAGTATGTTTCTAAAAATATACTTTTTATCATCTACTAAAATAACATGCAGTGTATTTAGATTTTGGTATAGGATTGCAGAAACAAGGGGAGGGTTTTTACATTCTAACTTGGCTTATAATTATTAACCAGTGCAGTAGCTATTTTTCTTAGATGGCACTAATCAATTCGTAGAGAACGTAATGAATTTTGAGGGTTGCTTTATGTTGGTATTCCCTCCAATGTTAATTTTATGTTCATTGGGGACAGACAGACTCTTAGTAGGTGAATAATTTTCATCTTTTTCATTTTCTTTTCAATAAACCCATCAAGTTATTAATTTCTTGCTCTGGGGAAGTTTTAAGGCCTTTCAATTACAATGTATGTTTCTGTTTAATTTGCAAAAGTAAGATACATCCATCCTACTTTCTGCTATTATTATAAACAAAGCTTTGAGGCTGAACAATTCGATGCTGATTAGAGGTTTTCAGCATTAAGCGTTGTTCTCTGTTCTAACATTTAATAAATAACACAATACATAATTCTCTGGCACATCCAGCCCCCTTCGATGTCACAGAGTCAAAACTCCCTCTCTTCACGTGATGTGCAGACCGAATGAGTACTATAATCAGCTGAGCAGGCTATGATTAATTCTGCACAGAGCTGTCCCCAAACTGCAAACTCCACAGAGATTCTCAGATGAAAATATGGCAAGGCATGTTTCTCTAAAGAAGAGAACATATCTAATTAAAAGCATCTGATGTTTCTTATTTTTAGGTGATTAGGAATTGAATTATTATGTATTCAGTTATGAATTGAATTGGTCACAGTTGTCTCTCCTAAATTGTTTTTACTTGCTCCAGCAGTACAAAGAAAGCATTTTATTTTCCTATGGGAAAAAATTTTCCCCCACATTTTATTGATATGTATATGTGCAAAATTCAAGGTTTACAATGAGGTTGGGCATTTTGTGCACATTCGTATCTTGTCAAGGTGACAAGGGCTTTCCCACTCTCCTTTTGTCCCTCCCTCTACCCGCCCCTCCCTCCCTCCTCCCCCACCCTACCCCCCTCTTTCACTTTGTCTTTCGTCTTATGTTCCAAAGGAGTGATCTGGGTCTCTCATATCAGAGAGACCATTCGATGTTTCTGCTTCTGACTCACTTCACTGAGCAAGTTTCTTCCATTTGCCTATAAAAACATTTTTGAGAGGCAGTTTCTTACAATGTGACAGGACCATTAGGTTAATTAAGTAATCAAACAACAATGCAGAGAGCCCACTCCTATTGTCCTAAAATGCAGCATTTCCCAACCAAGTCTGATAACTCAGTTATTCCATGTTTCTCAAACATCTTCAGTTATATCAAGGAAATCAAGGAAAGAATTTGAATGGTTTTGTTTTTCTTCCTTTTTACAGGGGAAAAATTGCAACAAAAGTTTACCTTTGGGATTCACATGGCACATTTTTTGTTAGGTCAGCATCTTCAGGTTCTTGGGGGAAAAGTGTATTATTTTCTTTGTATATTACCAAATGCTTGGTTGCATGTTCTTTTTATAATGTAAAAGTTGCCAGTAGCAGGGATTGAACAGTATCTCAGCTACTTTCCCAAGGTGGGCATCACCAGTCCTTAGAGTCCCTACAGACCCAGAAGTCTAAGGGAGTTCATGACACACAAAGGTCTTAGACCAATTTTCAGAGAAAATCTAACTGTTCTGTGTGACTCTGACTCTGAAATACTTTGCTTTCATGTGAATGTTCTTATTATTAGCCTGAGCAAGTGGTTATCTTCTGGCCAAAATGTTTCCTCTTTTCAGAAAACTTTACCAGATGAGTTAATAAGGTAAGTAAGTGTAGAGAGGATTGCTGCTCAAGGAGAATCACTCTCATCCTCTAAAAAGAAAGGAAGATTTATATGTTCAAGTTATCACTAGATTGAATTCCAAAACTTTAAATCATTTTGGGTGGTATGGATGTTATACACTATGCCACTCAGAGCCCACTTTTAGGATCAATGGATGGATTTCTCAGCTGTTCTGGGAAGGAACTGCCCAAATTCACACCCTTCCTGGAGCAGTCAGCATCCAGTGATTGGCAGAGTTTCAAAGTCCAGCTCCCTCCTCCCAACACAGAAAACTCTCCTGCTTTTCGGGGAGACATTTCAGGCTTGGATGGAGACCGCTTCCCAGTGCTGCTTCTGTCCGAGGCAGGTCTGTTTCCCTTCTCTTTCACATGTTTTGATCCCTAATCTATCATTCGTGTGGTTTTTAATATATTATTTTGCATGCTGATCTCCATGCCGGCATCTGTTTCCTTGGGACCCTAACCTTCAATATCTGGCTTCTCCTTTTTTTTAGCTTCTGTATACTATTGCTTTCTTGTGGTTGGAATTACCCAGTAGAACATGTATGGTTTTTTGCCTCATGGAATTTCCGGCAGCACAGATGCTGCCTACTTAACAGCCTGTCTCACAGAATACCTCATGCTGTAGAATTTAATAAATTTTATCTGGATGAAAAAAGTTCCAAGTCGAAGTGGGGTGGTGGGAATATAGAAAGTACAGTTTATTCAGAGTCAGGGATAAGATTGTTGTTTGGGGATGCCAAAGGTCAAGGTCAGCTGGCACAACCTTGAGTGCTGCCCACGTGGTCACTTTAGGTACTGCCACGCACTCGGGTTTTATTTTTCCTTGTGGTTTGATTAGGGGCAGGGAAATTAGTAAAATTGAAGAACTTGCTGATTTTGAAGTTCCTCACTTCAAGACATTTTTGAGAAATGGTCTTACATTATCAGTTTTGTTTTTTTACTCTGTGTGTAGATTTTTATTTGTCTTTTTGGTTTCTGTTTAACCAATGCAAAGTTATAACTGGTTGACAAAACCGTTACTACTAGGTAATGTTACTGTCAAATAAGTAGACTTAGAAATAAGATGAGCCATAACTAATTGGAAATATCGTGCCCCTTGAGATCAAAGGGGATAGGCTGTCCCCATCTCACGACTTGTGGGAAGTCGAGGATTCCTCAGTGATTCTGTGCATTGCCTCTTACAATTCCCAGCTCAAGTTCAACTCCAAACGTTTGCCAAGTGCCGTGAATTTAGAGATCATCTTCTCATTTGCCTCTTGTTCTCTTCTATCCTTTTTCAATAAAACGTAGAACCATTCTTTTCTCATCTTTCTTACATGTAGCGGATTTTTGGCAAGGTGAAACTTACCTTACCTAAAATGTAAACAATACAATATTGATCTCTTGTCCTTAAATCTTTCAGTTATTTTTCTGCAGCCGTTATAGCTGCTGCCTCCTGCTGTTTATTTTCCTCTTTCTTTTGCCTGCTTTCTTTTAAGAGAAGAAAACCAGTCCTTTTATAGGGGATCACTTAGCCCTCTGAGACACTTGGCAGGCCATTTTAACTGTGAGTGACAGAAAACTCAGTTCAAACTGGTTCGCACAAGACAACCTACTGAGCCATGTGACATACAGTAGAGGAAAGTTTCTGTTTCAGGCTAGGGTGGGTATGACAAGACTGTGAGCCAGCAGATCAGCTTTCCTTCACCTCCTCTGTTGGCTTCCTCCTCCCTGATAACTGCTTTTTCTCAGATGACCGTTTGCTCATTGTTACATGTTTGTGCTAACTGCTCCTGTCTCTGCCATTCAGCACCTCTCAAAAAGGTGAGCCTAGGCCTGTCATTGTGGATAGGAAAATACAGTGGGATCGTTGGTCCAGTCCTAGTTCCCTTCACCCGACTCTGGAGTTCTGGGGCAGTATTAATCTGTCATCTGAAAAGGAGAGATTCCTCTAAAAAACACAGAAAGGGAATAACTGTAGAGCAACAGCCAGAAACAGCAATATCCAATATGTACTTCACATTTGGCATAGGGGCTCCCTTTGGCTATCTAGGACTCCTTAAAATTTGAAGGTTAATACTGATAGTGTTTGCAAAATAGTGTCCACAGACAGAGCCTTCTGCTAGTCACTAACAGCTTAAAATGAGAAAGCTCTTTTTAAAGTTACTGTATAAACTGCTCTGCCGGTGCTGGAAATACTTTTTTTCTCAATGGAAATCGTTGTGCTATGTAATATGTAAAACTTCACAAGTTCTATTTAAGTCTTGTGCATTTCACTATGTAAGTAGTTTAGTAAATGAGATGTACCTCAGTTAATTTTATTTTTTAATTTTTTGGATAATTACCAACACATGATTTTGAATGCAATAATCTAACATATTTCTGCTTTGCCTTTATACAAGGGCTTATTTACCCAGAAATGAAGAGATTACCAAGCTGACGTTACCAGTAGAAAACCCAATATGAATTTGTGGGGCAAGTGCTAATTGGTATTAATATAAGTATATTTACCTAAAATCTCTTCTGTAACATACATAGTCATACACTCATAGTAATATACCGTAGCTATAACACAGTCCTGTAAGTTTATAGCACCTACTGCCATTATAGTCCTTAGTCTGTGTAAGTGTAATCTGTGATTTTGCCATCTATAATAAAACCATGCTTTAGGATACATCTCCATCATTAATCAGTGCTGGTTAGTACAATGTACTGACACAGGAAAAAACATTTAGAGACAGGATAACCTGAAAGACAGTGTCTATAATTATGATTTGTAAAATTTCCTTAAATTATTCAAGCGAACACATTGAGGTAACTCTAATCAAAGTCTTTCTTCCTTAATGAAAGAAGCACATCTATCCCTTTGGAGGGAGTCACAGTGAACTCACAGTGGGAAGACCTACACTTGAGTCTTGGCCTCATCTGTCACTGGCTGTATGTAAAACTTCAGTCATGCCACTTGACCACAGCTAAGACTTGACTTACAGCTTCACATCTGTAAAATAATGATGGTTGGTGAGATTGCTGTCTACCAGGGCAGCTCTGAAAAATAGAAATGACTCTTCACAAAAGGTCTTTGTGAAGTGGCCAAATATCATTATTATTCTGCCCCCACCCACCCATTGCCTTCATAGTATTAATCATATTTTTTCACGCCTCTTTGCACTTGTCTTCCTGGGCAGTCTCATGAGTGGCTTTCCCCTCTCTGTAATTACTTACAAGATTAAGTGATTCCCAGGAGTTGGCCCAGCAGCACTTCCCCTTTGTCACTGCGTCAGAACACCTGGCCTGAATTTCATCTTACATCTTTCAGATACTGTATCATGGAAATTCGTCTTGTCTTTCTGGGTTTCTTTTTTTACTCCAATCTTAGAATGTACTGTGCCAACATTATTTCTTTTTGAAATTTCGTTGTCAGTTGTTAGCAATTTAAGCAAAGACAGATTCTCTTTATGTGTTTCCACTATGGTCTTCTTCTTTGCCACACAAAGAGTAAGATGAACACAGAATAATTGTTGATGGTGCAAACAAAGTGTTGGTTTTTGTTTTGAACATGCAATTATTTACATGCAAAGAAAAGCTCAGTTTTTCATAAATTATTTGAATGATGAAAAATATTTGAAAGAATTGTTAAATTATTTGAGATTAGCTAATAACCTATATCCACACATAGTCTATTGGATAAGAGACATTCCTTTAGGCACATTGCTTATCTTTTATATCTAATTTAATTCAAAACCATTCTCACCTTTAACTATTGTTTTCTTCGTTTTATATGTATTGAAACTAAGGTTAGCTTGTTGAAGGTCTCAGGAGGTAACATGGAAGAGCTATGCCCAGATAAAGATGTATTTCAAACCATACCAGTGTGCTTTTTTCCATGAGATTTTTTTTTCCCCTGGTGGCCCTGGCCTTGTAGAGGTTGGATGGATTGCCAATTAGATAAAGGTAAAGGTTACAGTGAGAGTAATAGACCATTGACTTGCTATTCCATGGCTTGTGTTCAGGATTCATATGTTTTTCTTCAGTGAGAATGTAAGTTAGAAAGGAAGAAACAATGAAAGAACTGCTCAAAAGTAATACTCATTTTTAAAATCTCAGTCTTATATTGCCCCAATAGGAAGTTCTGTTACTTTTTAAGAAGATATTCAAGAAAATTGGATGGACCATCAAACAATTACCAGATTTAATCTTATGAAAATTAAATAGAAAAAAATGAAAATTACAGAGCCTAAGGTCTACCTAAGATAAATAATTGCTACCCTCTAGGACAGTGGAAATATGGACTCAAAAGCCTTTTGGGAAGCTGTAATTTTATAATATAATTACTTCTTTTAGTATTAATTAAAATGCAATACAACTGAGATCTTTGAGAAAACCAACTAAGTATGTCCTTATAAGGGCACATCTGTTTTATAATATTTGAACTTAAGAGCCTACAATGACAGTTACCAACGTTAAACAAGCTAACAGGGGCATGACTAAGATATTCACATGCTGAGTTATAATCAGTAAATAAATCTTCAGATTCCTAGGAAAAATAAATAGATGAAAGAGGACCTGTTACCTTCCTTCATTGTTTTGGAAAAGTAAGCATTGTTCATTAGTCTTTCAAAGATGTTTCTTTCCTAGATTCAGAGGCATGATGGGTGTTAGTAGATTAGGCAGTGACTAATATTTGTCATTCAAACGTGTTCCTATTCTGAGCAGCTGTCTGCATCTGTCAGTGTGAATCGTGGCAGCCACTAGTACATTTCTGAGATATTTTTCAGCCCCATTCACCTGTGTCTCCCCAGATCCGTTGCTGTAGGATAAACAAAGCATGACACACAAACATCAAAGTTTCAGCTTTGAAATGTAAAAAACATAATGTCCAAATGTTAAAAATAACTAGTGATAAGTCATGTTGGAAAAACATAGAATGTTGTAAACACAGAATAAGAGATTATAAATCACAATCCATGCAGCATGGCAGTCCCTTTAACCCCCAAGAGAATGGACTTCAAAACAACAACAGCTAAAACAATGACAATAGATGACACTAGCCAGAGATCCGAGGATTAGAAGAAAAACACCAGAAATAGTCAGAGGATTCGGTGGAAAAGACAAAGGACAAAGGCACAAACCTAAACAGACCAGCCAAGCATCATAACAGTGTTTACTTCCTTGGTGTGTGCATGTGTGCACATGAGTGCATGTATGTGTGCATGCACACACATATGTGCAACAAGCACATATGTGTATGTGAATGTTTTATAACTGTATTTATAATTAGTGGACTTTTTGTTTACTTATTAATTTGGCTGGCTTCTGAAGGTCGCTCTAGGAATCTACTTAAACCACCGTAAGAATGAGACCTTATGTGTTTACTTCAAGATGTTTTTAACATCTTAGAGGAAAAATACTAGAAATCTTGAGGAAGATGAGGATATACTTACATTGGATTTTTCTGGCATCATTAGCAATGCTGATATATCACCTATAATTCTTCTAATACATGATGCAAATCACTGGCACAAAAAGAAAAGTGACCTAACTATAAATCGGAGATACGCCATAACCACAAGTCATCATGCTAGCTTTCTCGGCCAACTACAAAGATAATAATTATTTAAAGTTACTAATTATTTTAGATCCTATTTTTCTTGAAGTGGACATAAATAAAATAATGTTTGTTAATCATGTCGAAGGGCTGAAAATATGTGCTGGAGAAAAGATAGCCTCTTTAACAAATGCAGAATAATGAATCTGACCTACACTTTCCACCCTATGCTAAAATCAGATAGAAGTAGATCAAAGATGTAGATATTAAAATGAAAACACTGAATCTGTGGAAGTACAAAATAGTTAAAATTCTTGAAACATAGGTGTTGGCAAAGTCTTTCTTTTTTAGGGGGTTGAGGACTCGGTCTCACTCTGTAGTCCAGGCTAGTCCTGAGCTCACTGTGTGCCCACTCTTCCAGCCTCAGCATTCCCAGTGCTGAGATTATAGGCAAATGCTGCAGTACCGAGCGTGGCAAAGCCTTTCTCATTAGAATGTTTTACACAGGAAGTAACACCAAGAATTAACAACTGGGATTATATCAAATTTAAAAGCTTCTGCACAGCAAATTAAAAAAAAAAATCAACAGTGAAGAAAGAACCTAGAGAATGAGGTAAAATTTTTGCTACCTACTTCTCATCTAGAAAATACAAAGAACTGGAAAAAAATAGACTCCCCAAAATGACTCAATTAATTAATGGACAGTTCCCATAAGAAGTACAAATGGCCAACACATACATGAAAAAATGTTCACATCTTTAGCCATTAGAGAAATGCAAATCAGAACAACCCTGAGGTTCTGTCTTTCCCCAGTGAGAATGGCTATTATCAAGAACTCAAAAATTAAAGGACACTAGTAAGGATGTAGGGAAAAAAGAACCCTAAATTGTTGATGCAACATAAACTGCTACAGCTATTAAGGAAATCAATATGGAGATTCCTCAAAAAACTGGAAATAGATGCTCCATTTGACCCAGATATACCTCATCTGGGTATCTTTCTAAAAGAGTTAAAAGCATCATATAATGGAGATAGTTACATGCCCATGTTTAATAGTAGCACAACTCGTAATAGCTGAATCATGAAAGTTGCCGAAGTGTCCATCAACACAGGAATGGATAATGAGAATATATACAAAGTGAAGTTCTACTCTGCCATGAAGAAAGATAAATTTGAGTCATTTGTAGAAAAATAGATGTACCTTGAGATTATTATGCTTAGTGAAGTGAATCAGATCCGGAAGATTAAATGTAACATGGTTTCTCTAATACAAGACGCTCAAAGTATAAATAAACAAAGGAGGCAAATAAGAGAGATGGTAGATAGACCGTGAGGAGAGGGATTAGTGGAAAGGGTTATGGCATGGGGAGAGTATACCAGGGCAGGAAAGGGACAAGAAGTGAATGAAGCTGATGAGATACACATGTGCATCTGCTCCTCCAGTGCAATGTAACTATTGTAAAATAACTTAGGGAAAAATCATTTTGAGGTTCTTCGATTAAATGATAGCGAGTGAATAAATAGTAAGTACAAAAATAAGTAGCCAAGCAATTAATGCCTTTCAAACTGTGGACTGTAAATTCAAAAATGCCAATTGCTTTACAGGAGATAGTCCCACAAATAACTGGGAAGGAAAGTCAGTTAAAAATGAGATTGGCTGGAGGAATAGCTCAGCAGTTAAAGCATTTGCCTGGCAAGTGCTAAAGCCCTGCGCTTGATTTCCCAGCACCACAGAAGTCAAACGTGGTGGTGCATGCCTATAATTCCAGCACTTAGGAGGCTGAAGCAGGAGGATTGCCATGAGTTAAAGGCCAGCCTGAGCTACATAATGAATTTAGAATCAGCCTGGACTACAGAGAGAGACCCTATCTCATAAATAAATAAATAAATAAATAAAAAAAATAAGGTCACCTTCTCTCTGACCTGACTTTGAAAACAGGTGAAAGAGAATAAGGTACCAAATATTATTTTTTACATACCATTGAAAACACTCAGAACATATAATATTGATTCTATATATTGATTTAAGATCATGAAAAATCAAATACTATCAGATTTTTTTATTACTTGTTCATATTAAATGTATATTTATGTACAAGTAGCTAAAGCAAATTTAGAATATCAGATGACCATTATAGCGACAGACAGGAGAATAGGTTAGAATGGATAGGCAGGACTAAGACAGGGCATTCCTGTGCCCATGGGAACAGAGGTGGAGCCGAGGTGGAGTCAGGGTCCCAGTCAAGGCCTGCTTGGGGAAGCACCTAAGACAAGCAGCTTGTCCTCACCTCAGGGTTCCTTATAGATGCCCTAAGGTAATTAGTGGGCTTGCATTGTTCTACAACCCCCACCATGGGAGATGCCTGGAACCGCCTGAACAAAATCTTTATAAAGATTCCTTCCTGAGGAATAGGAAGCTGAGTTAGAGTGGTGACTTAAGTGAAATGACTTAGGTGCAGAAGATTAATATTTTAAACACTGTGTGGTTTCTCGGGCTTGGAAAACCCAGAACACAGACGTTCTTTGGAATCACATGAAGTGATAGAGAGTGTTGGGGGAAGGGATAGGGAGTGGGTGGGAGGGTAAAAAATGGGAAGGGATTGTAAAGTCGATATGATACATATGTGTATGAAACACCCAAATTCATTGTAAATACTACGTATTACATATGTATATTAATAAAAATTGTGGGGGGGGGAAGATTCCTTCCTGAGGCAACTTCAGACCTGCCCCCCTTGACTTGTCAAGGGTTTTACTTTTTCAATAAACCTCTTCTTAAGTTAAATCTTCATTGTGAACTGCAACTGATTACTCTTTTATTATTTATTTATTTGTTTATTTATTTTCAGACAGGGTCTTACTTGATAACCCAGGATAACCCAGCAATTCTTTTGCCTTAACCTCCTGAGTCCTGGGATTATAAAGCATGAGCCACCATGCCTAGCTTTATGTGGTGCTGGAGAATCTAATTTAGGGCCTTGAGCTTGCAAGGCAAGTGCTTTAACCACTGTGCCATTCCTCCAGCCCCTGACTGATTATTCTTAATCATATTAAGAATTCCTGGTCCTGGACGTCAGGCCATACCAGCAGTAACAATAGAAAGAGAGAAATTTATATGGGGATAATTTGTTCTCTGAATTGAATTCAGTGAAAAGTGCATATATTATATACTGAAAGCTTTATTTTTGTGTTTTCTTCTTATAGGTATTGCATTTTAATTTTTTTAAATAGTAAGGAAAACAGGGACAAATGAGGACTGTAGAATCACAGTACTGATAAAGTCTTTATAACCCATAGTTTTGAAAATTTAAGATTCAGATCATTCTCAAAGTCTTCTTGGTTTTTTTTTTTTTTTTTTTTTTTTTTTTTTTTTTTTTTTTTTTTTTTTTTTTTTTTTTTTTTTTTTTTTTTTTTTTTTTTTTTTTTTTTTTTTTTTTTTTTTTTTTTTTTTTTTTTTTTTTTTTTTTTTTTTTTTTTTTTTT
>PVKB01003545.1:0-174649 GCA_004027205.1 Ctenodactylus gundi | reverse complement strand
CCTAGGTAAGCACCCTAATCACTGAGCTGGGCCCCCCAGCCATGACTGGCTTCTGCAATTTCTGAATTTTTAGGATGGACATGTGTCACTTTCAGAATCAGGGAAAAAGGTATGAATATCAGTTAAGAAAGTTCAATTCAGATCCAGGGCGGAGAGAAGTGAGAGAATAAGCCAGAGCTTGTTGTGTGGGATGTTACAGTGTACCGCCCTGTGTCTGGATGTGGCATTGAGAGTTCTCTCTTATTTTTCACAGCACACATTGTGGATGATGAGAGTGAGCACTATTCTTTCTCTTCCTTACTGATGAGCACTGAAGGATGTGTGCACTTATGTAGTTTTCTTCAGCACAGGGGGGTTACTAGAAAAAAAAATTACCGAGCAGTTTTCCAAATGCTGTGCAGGCAGTTTTAAGTAAACCTAACGCTGAGTTTGTTCTGGAGTTTGTTCGAGCCATGTGACTCTTGCTGGGGAAAGACTGTCAGGCCTATCAAAGCGAGGAGGAATAAACTTCTCAACTAAAAATTATTTTAGGGAGACGAAAAGCAACATAGCTTCCTAAAAATTTGAAGAGACCAAAGCAGCACCATTTACTTAACCACCTTGAGTTTTTGTTAACATTTTTTGAATGACAGTGAAAATAATAGTACCTACTGTGAGAGTTATTGAAAAGGACCTTAATAGGTAAATTGCTTAGGCCGTCTGCTAACATGTGGAAAGAGCTTTGATAAATGTTAACTTTATAGAAACCTGTGCTATATTCTCCGCTGATATGACAGTCATATTACAATGAAAAGCACAATCTGAATGTTTTAAAATATATTTACTACATAGTGGACTTGACTATATATACTTGATATCTATGCATTAGGAGTATCGTTAAGAATGAGAATTTTCAACCAGTCGCTAAAATGGTGGTGCTGCTTACAGAGCTGCTTTTAACCTTTGAGTGGTAAGTGGGCCATACTGTGCAATTTGGAGAAAGCCTGTGTTTACATTTAAGGTCCTTCTCTCACTCTGGTCAAGCTCTTATAACAAAATATCTTAGACTAAGCAGCTTAGATACAACAGAAATTATTTGTCATTCTAGATGTCAGGGCGTCCACGATCCAGGTGCCAGGAGACTAAGTGTCTGGTGAGGCTTGCTCTTTGATTCGTAGATGGTGCCTTCCTGCTATGTTCTTCCAGGATGGAAATGGATGAGGCAGCTCTTTGGGGACGCTTGCATAAGGGCACTAATCCCATTTGTAAGGGTTCTGCCCTACGTTCTAATCACCTCCCAAAGGTTCCACCATATAATACCATCACAGGAATCAGATTTCAATGTAGGACACAAACATTCAGACCATAGCAGCACCAGCTGGTGTTTCTAGAAAAAGAAGATCGTATTCCACTGGGGTTTAACAAACTGCTGGTAATGTTAATAATAAACAGTTGCTCCCAAGTGGTCATTACTGGTCAGTGCTAACAGCTTTATTCCCATTGAATTCTCACTATTTCTTTATGCAGCAGGTATCTTAATTCTGGGGAGGAAAAAAGAAAACAACTAAGGGTCAGAGAGAGTTATCGGCCTGTTCACTGTCACCAAGAGAGTGGCAGACTGGCACCCCAGGATCTAACTACTTCACTGCAAGTGTTCTGAGCTGGGGAGATTTTGAGGTAAAGATATGAGGCAGACAGCTGTTTACAGAATTGGAAAATTCTTCTCCTGGCTTCCCCCATACCTGCCCCTCCTTTTATAAACATCATGTATTTTTTTCCAAATAGGTCAGTCAAGATGAAAACATCTGTTTAATTGGAAGTGGGGAGAGAAGTCACAGCCTCATTGATTTCTTTGTTTTCTTCTCTTACTTTGTTTTTTCTTTCTTGCTTTCCTTCCCATATAGTGATAGAAACCCCCATTGAGTTAGAACAAAGAAGAAAAATGCAATCTTTTGCTCCAGGGCAGAATCAAACACAAACATCCCTAAAAACAAAGCCGAGCTGGAGGACAGCAAGGTAAGCCGATCTTCCCCGTGTAAGGAGAAGGGTGCCTGCAAAAGCTGTCTGTCTTGGTTTGTTTTTCTTTCCTCTGTCCTCTAACCTGTGTGTCCCCGGGAAATGAAATACTTTTGGTTTGCCAGCTGTCGCCAGGGAGTGCAGCGGGTCTTTGTATGATAAACAAGAGCAACTGCCAGAGCCCCTAGTGAGCAGCTCTGAGGCCCGACTGCCAAGGCCACCTGGCATGGTGACAGCGAGGTCTACTCAGCATGACAGTGGTCACCGAGGAGTGACTCGGGAGGACAGCCAGGTGGAGAGAACCCTCTCGCTCACCCAGGGGAAGAGCGCAGCCTCCCTCTGGTGAGTGGCGCCAGCTCTTAGCATTTCTCTTACATCAGCATTTCAAGACCCTCCAGAATATATGAAATTGTGTGCATGTGAGCATGTGTATGTAATTCTCTAGAGAAGATCTATAGCCTTCTAAGCAAATTCCTAAGCAGTCCACGCCCCTCACTGCACAAGCCATCTGAGAAGAAGCACACACCAGACTTCCAAGAAAATGACGGCAAAGTCACGGCTTTTCTGTTTGAAGCAATTGAGCCAAGGCTGTTGGCCACTCTTACAAAATCCTGAGGCACTTAGGAGACCGTGGTGTGGTGGGGGGAAGGGGAGTAACTCAACCCCTTTTCTAATCTAAACCTAATCCTCCTTAAACCTCCCTGGCAGCAGCCACCAGGAATCCTGCCAGTGCCAAATGATACGATGTTTATTCAACTTAGGTCTTAGCCTGCTGCTCTGGAGCCCCAGAAATCAAAGGGGAGCTTACAGCTGCCACCTGCTGATGAATGAGTAAGCAAGGGGTAGTCAAGGCCACTGAGGCTGGAAGCCCCAGGCCGGAAGAGAACTGGTGCTGAGGGACGATCTCTTCTGCAGCTTCAGCTCAAATAAGGCCCGAGCTTCTCAGGAAAAGGATGCAGAGAAGCTGCACCCAGTAGTTAGGAGCTTGGTTATAGCTGTTCCTGATGGGCCTTTGCTGCTGTGTCCCCTTGTAGCCACAGTGGAGTGCTTAGTGGCACCATGGCCCCACTCCCAGAAGTTGGGAGAGAAACAGTTCTTGAACAAGTTTGTTTTGTGCTCCAATTGCATTTTCAAGATTATTCTCTGGGAAGCCTCAGATCTGTGACAGTGATGTGGAGATCAGGGCACATGGTCTGACCTCTATTTTTACCATAGCAGATGTTTAGATCTGTTTTATATCTGCAGGATTTACACAAGATTTTTTTTAAGGGAGGAGGGAATTCTATTGCAAAAAAAACCAGAATGTTTCTGCAAAATACCCTTATATTAACAGATTTGGTAAATTCTTACTTAAAAGGGGTTAAAATGATAAAAAAAATTATAGATTTTCTAACCCAGAAAGTCTGGTCTTCCTAATATCTGCTGCTTTTTGTTTTCTGAATAAATGCCTCGTTATAACTTCACACTTGTGTCCGGCAGCAATACGTCCTTAGCAATGGCTAACATGCGCCACACGATGCTCTAGGTATATTAATGTCCATTGTCCTACTGGCCCCCACTGCAGACCAGATTGAATGGTCACTTTCCTCAACTTTCTGAGGGCAGCAAAACAGGAAACAACAAAAACAATCTTCCCAACAGTATCTGCCTCGGGTTACTGAGCACATGAGTGCTCGACTCAGAACTGTAACCCAGACAAAATCTCAGAACCCGAGTTGACTCAGTGGGTAATGTTGCATTCAGTCTTTAGTGAAGGAGGGGGGTATGCATGTGTAAATAAGATGTAAATTATTTCTGTGTCTTATAAATGAATATTTTCAAGGCAGGCCTGGTGGCATACACTTACAATTTTAGCATTCTGAGAGGCTAAAGCAGGAGGAACAAAAGCTTGAGCCTATTGATTCCCTAGTACCATGTAAACTGGGAGTGATGGTGCATGGCTGCAATCCCAGAACTTGGAGGTTGAGGCAGCCAGACTTAGTTCAAGCCCAGGTAGGGCTACTTAGTGGGTTCAGGACTAGTCTGAAGTACAGAGCAAGACCCTGTCTCACAACAATAAAAAAGGAAGTTCAAAGCCAGCCTCATTAAATAAGCGATCTAGTTTCAAAATCGAAAACTAAAGATTGAGCTGAGGGAGTAGCTCAGTACAAAGACTCTTATTGGATCCCCAGTACCACAAAACAAAACAAAATACCCCACTAGAAAATATCCAAATCTGAAAATAAAAAATAGGAAAAAAATCATCCATTGTTGTCTCCAAGAACACAATTGTTAAAGTATTAACATATGGGCATTATTGCCCCCCAATCCATAAGCATAATTATTAGTTTTGCATGTTTAAAACAGCTATGATTGTCTAGGCATATTTTATTTTGCTTCTGTCATTTCATTTCATGACCTAACCTGATGATATTTTACATAATATTCTTAATTCTGTACCATTTTTACTGGCAAAATAATGATCTCTTAAGTGGAGCAACTCAATATGTTGAACATTTATTGAGCATCTACTATGTCCCAAACCTTGTGCCTGGCCTTGGAATATAATTTTTCTTTAATGAACCATCAGTCTAGTGTAGGACAGTGCAGGTAGTTAGATAGCTATGTAATTTTTTACTAGCTCTCACTACTGAATATCATACCCTATGTTTGAAGTACCAGTCACATGTATAGACTCCCAGTATTCATAGTGATCTTATGAATAGGTTCATTCTGTGCTTCTCAGATATTGAGACTCCCTATGTTGTCAGATATGGTATGTAGAATAATGGCCCCTAAAAATCTCCACCTCTTAATCCACAGAACCTGGGAATATTACTTTAGGTGGAAATCACTTATAAGTGTTAAATGGTAAAATGAAATATTACCATACATGGAAAGTGAGACTTTGTAGATAAGATTAAGTTAAAGATTTTAAGATGGAAAGATTATCAGGATGGGTCCAATGTCATGACAAAGGTCTTTATAAAAGAGATAGCAATGTCAGAGTTAGAGACAGAGATGACACAATAAAAGCAGAGAGACAGAGTGAAGTGATAGGCTGGGAGACACTGAGGACTGAGGAAGGGCCCATGAGACAAAGAGTGTAGGCAGCCTCTAGAAGCTGGAAAAAGCATGGAAATGGATGCTCCCTGAAGCTTTCAGAAACACATCTTGATTTTTAGAATATTTTCCTTCTTTCCTTCCTTTCTTCCTTATCTCTCTTTTTTTATGTCTTTCTTCATTCTTTCTTCCTTTCCAGTTTTCTTCCTTCTTTGTGCTGTGAATAGAATTCAGGACCTCATGCACGCTAGTCAGGGCCTCTACCACTTTGCAAGATTCCTAGCCAGGTTTTAGGATTTTGGACTTTTAAAGCTCTACTATAATAAACCTGTGCTATTTTTAAGCTACTAACTTTATGGTGATTTGTTGTGATATCACAGACATCAAATACACACAGATTCATACCCAGAAGCTTTGGCTGTGGTGCCATCATTCTTAACTATGTTCAAGATGCCCTGTGAGGCTAGGGCTAGGGTTAGCCTCTAAGCCAGTACTTTCAGGGGCAGTCAACTAAGCTTAAAGTAAAAAAGCTATGACCACTTTCAATGTCAGTAAAAGTGTCCCTCTGTTTCAAATAAGTCCACAGAGAAACTAACAAGGTGACCTAGACTTGAACTGAAAACCAGCTGAACTTGATTAAGTCATTCTGCCCCATTCTTTTAGGTAACCTAGTAATGAACTTTGCTTATTACAGTATTAAATTCTTTACCCAGAGGCATTCCCAGAGACTTTGTTCTTCTAACATTCAAGGTATAAAAAGGCCTAACATCACACTGAGCATGATCAAGAACATGCCATGCCCCCTCAACACACAGTGATGCATTCGTCCTGCATGAAAGTGTGTGAATTCCTCCAGCCAAAGCCACTAGCTTTGTACTCTATGAAGACAGCACTTTGGGAATTATCCCTGGTGCTTTCCTTGCTTGTTCCAAGTAATAAGTCTTTCTTCATTCATTTTCTCCTGGTTGCACTCATCAGTTCTGCACTCATCAAGAGGAAGAACTCATTGCCTTTGACTGGAAAAGAATACAGAAAAGGAGAGGTCAGCATCCAGAAGATGGCAACCTGGCCTTTGATGCCGGGGAGGGGCTGTGAGGGCAGCAAAGAGAGGAAGGACTTGTCTTTGTTACTTTTTTGCCTCTGTAACTCAATACCTGATATCCACAACTTAGGGAGGAAAGATTTATAGTAGCTTACAGTTTCAGAAGATCTCAGCCTGTTCATGGCCACCAGGGAGAATGGTGGAATCACATGGTGGGGTTGCCGCTAGAGCCAGAGCCAGAGCTCCAGAGACAGGGCTTCTCACAGCACGGTGGACCTGAGAAAATCTGAGAGGAAGGCCAGAATGAGCACTCCACACTCCTCCAGGTCAAGCCCCAAGCACCTGCCCCTTCCAGCCAAACCCTACCTCCCAACACTACACAGTATCCATAGGTACATGAGGCTTTTGGGGGACATCCCAGATTCAGATCACTATGATTGGGGATCTGAATTGGCAGAGGAATAGCAATGGTGACATCATCATCGAAAAATGTTATTATCTATAATTATTTTCCCGCTTCTGTTTTTAGAAGTATACAGGTCAGTGGTTTTTTCTTTTTCTTTTTCTTTTTCTTTTCGAGACAGGTTCTCATTCTGTATTTCATAAGTGTATTTATTTTTACAACCACATGTGCCGATGATACACTTCTATCATCTCTAGGGAGTGGAGTTCTGTATAATTATATTTGAAAATTTCACAACACACATTTTGGGTTTGTTTATATTTTTGGTAAAGTAAAATATATATAATATACCATTTTTAGTTAGAGAAAGTAATATGCATCACTGGTTGCAAAGCTTATATGAAGAATTTACTTCCACAGGATAATTTTTTGGTATTAACTTTGAGAGGAGTAATTTCTGAACCAATAGAATTACTAGAAAAGCATGTACTTAAAAATCCCCAGAGGGGCTATGGTTGTAGCTCATGGAAGAGTATTTACCTTGTATATGAAAAGCTCTGAGTTCAAACCCAACTTCAAAAACTAAGGGGAAAAAAATCAAACAAAAACCCACACTTGATACTCAGTCCCCAAGGCAAAATAAAATGCGTAAGAGGACAAAGAATATTTTAGTTGAAAAGACATGACAGTTGTCCACTTATACGTAATGGTTAGTGCATGATATATTAATTTGCTAGCAAACTAGGTTGTCAAAACAAAGTCCCACAAGCTGGGTGCTTTCAACAAGACAAATTTATTTACTCAAAATAGAAGGTAGACGTCCACAATAGAGGTGTTATCAGGACTGGCTCCTTGGGAAGCCTGCTCCCTTGCCTCGTGGATGCCTTCTCCCTGTTCTTTGTGTGTGTGTGTGTGGTTTTTTTTCTTTATATATTCCTGTACTTTATATTTCCTGTTATAATGAGAACAGTCATAGTAAATTGGAACTGGCCCTGATAGTCTTTTTAAAACTTAATTACATCATTAAAGACCCTTGTCTCCAAATAGCTACATTCTGACCTACTGGAAGTTCAAACGTTAATATGTGAGTGGCGAAGGGCACAAGTCAAGCCTGTACCATGTGGGAAAGAAAGCACCAGAAGAATGGTCGGTGCTAATGAAGGGACTTTCTCTTCCCAGTTAGAAGGAAGCTTTGTCATACTGTAATGTTTTCCTTCATGGAACATAGCTGGTGTATGAAGGCCATGGTTGCTGTTGTGATAGCTCTCTCATTAGTACTGGCCCTGCCCAGTGCCTGCCTCAATCAGCCAAACTGCAGGCACCCACTCTGACCTTTCTCTTTGAAGACTGAAACCTAAATCTGCTGTGAGCGACTGCAGCATTTCCTTCAGTTCCCACTCTGATCCCTCTTCATCTCTGCACTGGTATCTCCAAAGACAGCAGAAGGGAAAACATAAACCATGGAGAGTATCACAAGTTGGCTGTGCCCCCCGCCTCCCAGCCACAGCTTCCCTGCAGCATGAATGTGCCTTTCACCCGCCACTGATTCAGATCAGAGTCCCCCCTCTTAAAGTAGGAAAAGAAATAGGATAAGGTCCTCAGCTTTCTCTTTAAGTCTTAAGACTTTCTCTATGAATATTTATGGGTTTGAATCAGGAGTTGCTATTTTTGTAAAAAGCCTGGCAGTAAACGTTTTAGGTATTGAGGGACTCCATTGTCGCTATTCAGTTTGCACTGTAGCATCAAACATCCACAGCTAATACATTAAAATGAAAAAGCGGCTGGAAGAGCAACACAGCAGTGAAAACACTTGCCCAGCAAGCACAAAGCCCTGAGTTTTACTCTCCAGCACCATAAAGCTGGGTGTGGTGGTGCATACCTGTAATCTCAGCACTTGGTGGGCTGAGGCGGGAGTTTTGCTGTGGGCCCAAGGCCAGATAGTGAGTTCAGGACCATCCTGGACACTGTCTCAAAAAAAAAAAAAAATGTGTGTGGTGGCTTGTGCTTGTAATCCCAGCATCCTGAGCGGCTGAGAATCAAGTGTGAGCCCAGTCTTGGCAATTTAGCGATATAGAGAGATTTTGTCTCAGAATAAACAATAAAAATCAACTGCAGCAGCTTAGTGCTAAGGTCCTCAGTTCAATCTCTAGTACCACAAACAAATAAAAAAATTACCATATTCGAACAATAATTCATTTACAAAACTAAATAGTGGGCCAGTATGGGTCTCTGGGCTAGAGTTTTTCAACCCCTGATTTAAAGTCATAATCTACTGAAATATTTTGTAGGTTGAATACGTGTATGTAGTGAGCCCAAACTTACTATGACTTACACTCATTTATTTTTTTGCTTTATTTGGTAAATTTTGAAAGCCTGAGTATGAAGCATAGTCTAGTTGTTTCGCAATACTTTCTATCTACTTTTTACAAAGAAAAGTCTGAAAATTAGTTTAATAATAGCATAGTTTGTAACTGGATCATTGGGTTTTCTAAAACTTTTTGCACAGATACTTTGATTATATCTTTCAGGTAAATACACATGATCACATAATTATGAAATAAGGAACAAAGAGATAAAGGTCATGATTATGCGTCCTGACAAGTTGGTCTTTCATTTCGTCTGTTGAAACAACACTTCCATGCCTGTGTATGGATGGCATTAGAGTGAGTGCTTTGGAGAATTCCAGGATGAAAAGAACACTATCTTCTAGGTCCTCAAAAATAGCAGTAAAATTTCATCCTCCGTGTGATGGAGGAGAACAGTGACATAGTGGAACAATAAGGCTCTTCCTGGGATATTTGAATCTCATCATTGAGGACACAGCACCTTAGTCTGTCCACTGTGCCACAGCATGTTCAGTTTGTGTTGGGGATTAAGAAGACGTAAAATTCGAAAATTAGGTTGGAGAGAGTTGTGATGGGCCTTCAAAAGCAGAAGGAGAAACCTGAAGTATATACTACAAAGAAAAAAAAAAGACTTCCTGCAATACCACACTTGATTTGAGTGGATTAACACTTCACAATGCACCACTCCCAACTTTATAACTTAATTTACATCACTGCTTCCTTCCCTCTCTCTGACTCATCTGCCCTTGCTATGATTACGCTGGACACACATGGGTAATCCAGGTTCATCTCATCACTTTAAGATCCTTAACTTAATTGCATCTGCAAAATGTCTTTTGCCATATAAGGTGGCCTTCACCTGTTCTGAGTGTGAGGATGTGAACATGTTTGGGATATTTTTGTCAGCCCTCTGCAAGTGTAAATTTACTCCTAGTTAAGAACTACTGTTCTGGAAGAATGAGGTCAGAGGCTCTAGATTTGAGTCCAAGCCCCAGTTTCCCTACCAGCTCTGACATCAGTTTTCTTACCCCATGGAACTGGCATGATAAATAAATGACATAAGGTATGTGAAACATTAAAGTAATAGCAGGGTTTGTGTAATACAGGGCTCAATACATGTTGTTAAAAATACAAGGCTAACTCTGAGATTTGTAAATCTGAAGTTCAAGTTTATGGACAAATGCTGAAAATGAGAGTGGTTTCTGAAGAACAAGTCCCCAGCTAACTTGGAATGGGTAGCATAATTATAATTTCTCTAAATGGGGACATGCTCTAATTCTCATGTCCTTCTTATGAGGTATGTAAGGTCAACAAGAACTTCTCTACTTACGTTTGTATTTATTGAAGCATGGTACAGGGCAGTCTCTATTCTTGATCCTCAGATGTCATAGCTCATTTAATGCTCACACCTACTCTGAAACATAGGTAATAATATTTTTCCTGGTTAAGGTTTAATTCTCAAGTGAACTCTGAAGTCTCATGAGTTTAGGAGATGACTGGATCACTGGATAATTCACTGATGATTTCATGTTCTATTAGGAGGTAGGGTCTAGTTGAAGGGATGATTCACTGTGCATGGTGACCTGAAAGAGCACATTTTTGTCAGTGGCTCCTCCCCGTACCTCTGCTTCCTGGCTGCCACCTTCACTACGCCCCTCTGCTGTGCCATTTCTGCTTTGGAGCTGGCCTACCTTGGACTAAATCTGTGAGCCAAAGTAAACCCCTCAGCCTTTATGTTCTAGGTATCAGGTATTGTATCCAGTGATAGGAAAGTAATGAAGATGAATCCCAATTTACAGATGAAGACCTGGAACACAGGGCCGTTCAAGATGTCATCCCAGGTCACATCTAGGGTCACATAGACATGATGACTGAGGTAAGGTTGGAATCAGGTGGCTCTGTCTTGAGGTCTCTTTCTAATCTCCAGTCTATTACTGCCTTGAAATATCCAGCCATTCTCTCAAATCAAATTAGTTCTTAACTAGGTTAGGATCTAATCCGTATTTATTACTGAGGAATAATCAAGTTAAGTGGGATCAGAGAATGGGAACATCTCTCAAAATGATACCATTTGCCTACTTATATTGTCTGTTACTACAGCCTAGGGATTCTTGGAGTATGTAATGAACAAAATGGAATGACTGCTTTATGAAATGCAGCTTAGATTCATTGTTTACTTTCCCGTTAACTCTTGAGTTCTACTGGAGACCCACGGATTCACTAACTGTGAGGCCAAAGGATCTCTATTTTAGCAGCTATCCTGGCAAGTTTTCCCTGTGCTGATGTTTGAGAACACAGCTTCTAGCATTTCTGATCTTAGCTCCAATCCATCAGGGGCCTGTTTTCTTCTTCGTAGGAAAATACCCATCTTAATAATAGTTACTCAGAGCTGTCTTATAGCTGAAGGGGCATAGAGACTCAACTCTCAGTGGCTGTCAATTACTGTAAGGCAGTTCCTGCCTTTTTCCCTCCCCTTAGGGGCAGTTTAGCATCAAGTGGCTGCCTATTAACTTAACCAATTGGAAGGATAATAAGAAAACTAACAGTCAACTAGGTAGAAAAATTGGCTGCCTATACAGAGCAACATAAAGGTTGAAGAAAGACTCATTTTTGCAAGTATTATTCCAACTAGACTGCCAATAGGATCAATCTTTGGTTGGGTTTTTCTAAATATAGCAAATATGTTACCTAGGAAGTATAGTAAGTTATATATTACATGGCTATGATGCAATCACATTGTAAAGAGGATATCAGGTAACCTCACAAGTAACCAAATACGGCCTTGAGAGACAGATTTAGAACAGGTAAATGTATATGGGTACAAAAAAACCAGGTAAAGTCAAGAACGTGGATTGTTATGAAGGGAGGGATGTCACATTGGGTCCACGCATCTGCTATTTTCCTTTGGGCTCTTTGGACTTCCAAAGCAGGTGTTAGAGTTTGGGACTGGAATGTTTCCCTAAAGCCTCATATGTTCAGAAAGTGATTGAATCATGGGGGTTAATTGTATCAGTGGATTAATCCATTGGCCATTTCATGTTCTGGTAAGAGGCAGAGCCTGGTCAAGTGCAGATCCAGGCCTGGAGGGATAGTACCACATGAGCTGTGCATGATGGCACATCCATGTAATCCTAGCACTTGGGAGCCTGTCATAGGAGAATTGCCATGATTTCAAAGCCAGCCTGGGCTACATAATGAGCTCAGAACCAGGCTGGATTGCAAGGTGAGACACTGTCTCAGTGTACCCATTGTATATCATGTATATATACTAATAAATAACGATGGGGAAAAGAAGTGCCGATCTCCGGGGTATGACCTGAAAGGGTACATCTCCCACACTAGCTCTGCTCTTCTCTCTCACTGTGTTTCCTAACTCACCTGGAGTGAACAGCATTTCTCTGGCTAGGTTCTCTGTCACACCCTTTTGTCATTGCCCGCCACCTAAAAATTGGCTGAGACCTCTGATCTGTGAGCTAAAGTGAGTGTTTTCTTTCCTTACATTGTGAGTGTTGGGTATTGTGTGCCAGCAATGAGAAAGTAAGATAGTAGAGGTTTGCAGCTTTTCTGAAAACTTAGCATCTCTGGCTCCTCAGACATAGGTTCTCTGTTGCAACCACAGAGCTGTGCTGTCATATGACATGACACACAATAAAAGTGGCTGTGTCTCACTAGAACTTCAGTTATAAAATTTATTGTGAATGATTTTCACAAGTCACAGATTATTTGTCAATTTTTGTTTTTGTCCCCCCAAATCATTAAGAAATCAAAACTATTCTTCATTTGGGATGCATACAAAAACAGACAGAGGACTGGACATACCACTATTTGCTGATCTGTGTTCTAACAGCAAAACCATGTCCCACTTTTAAATCCATATCTCATGCTGATTCTTTTCTCTATGTTTACTCCTGCTCTTGTTTTACTTTTGAATTTTATTTTCTGATCTCTATGTCCATATGTTTGTACCACCTGTATCATTTCCTGTCTCCCTGTTAAAGTGACCTCGCATCCCTTCATCTGTATTTTGATGGCCTTCATCATTTCAGATTTGCATTACACTGTGGTCCAGGATTTTTTATTTGTATAGCCTTCATAGCACTGAACCTAACACAGGGTTAGCATATTCATAAATACCTCTTGAGCCAATAAATAACTATCAGCATGTAGGAAACAAGATATGGGCATTGTATACTCAGCCATGAGTGGAATGAATGTAGTTAAAAGAGAAGTGGAAAGGCTATTTAATACCTGTAGCAGGTCGAAGGCTGGCTTCTAAGGAGATAGGCCTACATTCTGATACCCAGCCCCTGTAAATATGATGGGTGTAATGATCCAGATGGTCCTAAATCCAATGACAAATGACCCTGAGAGGGGACACCCAGAGAAAATCATATGAAAATGGAGGCAGACATTGGGAAGATGCAGCCACGAGTAATGAGGATAGCTGCCAGACCCCAGAAGGGGCAAGAAAGGGTCGTCTCTTAAAATATCCAGAGGGAGTGTGGTGTGCCAGACTCTTGATTTCAAACTTCTGGCCCTAGAATGCTCACGAATTTCTATTGTTTCAAGATACTTAGTTTGTGGTAACTTAGCGCAGTACTGCTGGGATGCTTACACAGCACTCAACTCATACTTTGCCAAGTTTGTTTCATATAGTAATACCTAACATTTATTTATGATTTATCATGTATACTTTTTCATAGCTTATTATAGTGAATGTTTATAGCCATCTTATGCAGTACTGTGATGAGGAAACTGAAGACCAGAGAAGTTAAATAATCTGCATAAAATTCATATGGTTAGTAAGTGAAGTGATGCAACCAGAATCAAATCCAAACAAACTGACTCCAGTTCTCTCCTCCTAGTCACTCTATCACCTGTTAGCTTTTTACATTTCACATACCAAAAAAAGAAAAGAAAAAGAAAGAAAGAAAGAAAAAAAAAGAAAAGGATACAATTTAGGTTAATGATTTCCTTTTCTGAGTGATGAAGTTCTCCAAACTGGATTTTTTTCTACCCCAGCAAATAAGAGTGGTAAATAAGAATGAGATTGTCTGTGAGTCTAGCCACACCGCTAGCACTCTTGATTTTCTACTCTTTAACGCTCTGTGGTTTCTAAGCAGGGAGATAAAGCTTTCTGTTAACATCTAAAGGGGAATGGCCCTCATGAGAGTCTACGTCCCTGAAAGCTCTATTCTAGAATGTTTCATAACCACTACTTTGCAATATCAGAAACAGGAAGAGAAAGCACAGCTCCAGGTGGGATTAGGAATAAGCCAACAATGGAAATACTGTTGCTGAAAGAGTCATGGAGGCGAGGTGCCCAGTGACCATACAGTGACCCACAATTTAAGGTCTGCAAGGGAAGCGAGAAACCGGGGTGTTTAAGAGCATGAGCACACTTGGCTCTAGGTTTGAATATCCTGGAATTGTATGACCTGGGCAAATCAACTTCATTGAGTTTTAGTTTTCTCATCTCCAATTGAGGGGAATAATAGAATTTAATTCATAGATGATACAGGTGGAGTATCCCTTGTCCAGGATACTTGGAACCAGAAGTGTTTCAGACTTCAGATTTTTTGAAACATTTACATATATATGATGTCATGGAAATAGAACTCAAGTTTAAGTTCAGAATGCATTTATGTTTCATGTTTAGCTTTTACGCACAGCCTGAAGGCACAATATTTTAATGTACCTATATTTTAACTGTGGCCTATTACAGGAAGATCAGGTGTGGAATTTTCTACTTGTGGCATTGCATGGGTTCTCAAAAAGTTTTGGAGATTGAAGAGTTTCAGAGTTTGTCTTTCCATTTTAGAAATTTTCAGTCCACATACATGTGAAACAGTGCCATAAGAAGGCACTTATGAGCGTCAGCTACCACAGAGGATGTGAAAACCTCGAGTGAAATCTGTACCTCACCGCTTTTGCTTCTCCCCGCTCCTCATTAACTTTTGAGAAACTCTAAGGAGGCTCAAAGTAAGTCGTCAATAGTAAAAATAAGGATATTCAGAGCTCGCAAAGCTCCCCTTTCAAAACTAATTAAAAAATAAAAGATGGTTTCAGAGAAGAGAAATTTTACATTAACAAAATTAAGATCCTTCCCTCTGTGTTGTAACTCAGCTAATCCAGGATATTTCCTATCCGCACTCCAGGAAAACCTAGTAAAACCCATTTTCACCCCTTATTTCCTCTCATGTCCGCCCTTGCCCTCTCCTAGAAGCATATCCATTATCTCACTATAAGTTCACTGAAGATTGAGGCATTATAATTCTGCTGCTTCTACTGTGAATTCTTCACTTCTAAAATCACTCTTTTGCTTCCAAGATGATACCCTAGAAGGAATACTAATTTTCTATTACTCTTGTATTAACAAGGTCCCACAGCCCCAGCATCTGAAATCTGAGAACCCAGAATGCACAATATTATTAGTAGAAAGTGGCTTATTAGTAGAAAGCAGGTCATTATTTTGATTGCTGTTCCTAACATATCCTTATCACTTCTTCCTATCAGCCAAACTTTCAAAATAGATTTTATCTAGTTGATATAGATTTTATATGTATACATTTTTATTAGTAATAATTATAGAAGATAGTATTACCCACTCTTTGTATTTGGTATTAGTTGTTGATGGATTGACATCCAGAGAGAGTTAATTAATTACCCAGCCTAAAGCATGAATCCAGAATCTAGATTTTGATTCCTTGGAAGTTCCAAGTTTATTGGCTCTTGAGTTTGCAGTAGAACTGTCGGTCTTGCTGGGTCTTTACATTTATACCATAGTACCTCTCTTTTATCGGTGTGGTAGTTAATCTTTGTTGTCGACTTTACTGAAAGATGCCTCACAAAATTGGTAAAGTACACTTCTGGATGTGTCTGTGTTTTTTTAAGAGATAATTGGAATGTGAGCAAATGATCTGAAGTGGGAGATCTATCCTAAATGCCGGCAGCATTAAATGGAACAAAAAAATGGATGAAGGAGGAAGTTTCCATGCACTCTCTGCTGGACTCGTCTTGAGCAGGAACATCTTTTACTACTGCCCGTGAGCACCAAGCTCTGAATTTTTCATCTTTGCATTCATATTTGTTCCCAGTGATTTTCCAGGGAGCTTTCAGGCCTTTAACCTTAGACTGAGGCTGCATCATTGATTCCACTTGTTCTGAGGCTTCATACTTATTGAATTCAGAACCTACTGGTTTCCCTCCTCTTCAGCCTGTATACAGCCACTGTCTTAGTCACTTTCGTGGTGCCACAACACAATACCTGACACCTACAATTTAAAGGAGGAGAGGTTTATCTTGGCTCACAGTTTCAGTGGATATAATCCATGATCAGCAGGCTCTGAGGTGGAAACCACATGGCAGACTGGTATGGGAGAGGAAAATGGTTCACAGCATGGTGGCCAGGAAGCAGAGAGTAGTGGATGGAACAGGGGATGAGAAGATACTCTTCCAAGTCTCACTGTTAATGACCCACCTCTTCTGACCTGGCCTTACCTTCAAACATGAGACTTTTAGGGGACATTTTAGATCTAAACCCTAACAGCCATTGTGGAGTACTCAGACTCTGATGGTGTGAACCAGTATGTTAAATCCCCTCTTAATTACATGTATAGTGTGTCGGTTCTGTTCCTCTGAAGAACCCTAACTAATATACTTAATCTGCTGAGTTCTACTTTATCCTAAGTGACTTTACCTTGATTTGTCATGTTATTATTACTCTTCCAAAGAATTTTATTTTGTGCCTTCATTCTTTCCGTGGAATCGGATTCTAATTTTAGTCACCCTACTAAAAACCATTTGGTTTGGTTTTTGAGATGGGATCTGACTATGTTGCCCAATATAGTCCTTAACTTCTGTATTCAAACAAAATTGCTGTCTCAGTCTCTAGAGTAGCAGTTTATGTAGTGCAGTATCCTTTTACAGGAGTTCTCTCAAATTCATTTTGAGAGATTTTACCTTCCTATGGCACGACTTAGCATAAATATCAGGCCCAGGTTTTTGCTTCCTTAACATTTCTTTCTGATAGTTTGGGTCTGGAATGTCTTGCAAAAGCCACATTATCAGAATGAAGTGGGATACCTATAAAACCATGTGCCATTGGGATATAAGGGCCTAGCTAGAAGGGGAAGATGCCTAGGCTTGAATCACAGTGATTATGTCAATTTGTTAAGTTTGGAGGGAACCCAGGGAAGAGCTTTCGTGTGCATTATTGACACATAAGCCAGGAATTGAGGGAGGGACACCCACCACCTATGATATAGGCAGCCCAATTGGCAGCTTGAATTAAGTAAAGGAAACATTGGCATAGCTTCTTCCTGGGAAAGTTCTAGCTTTGCCTTAATCTTCAGAGATCAGATGGCTCTTCAGTCACTTGGCTTTCTTTCTGCCATGCCGTGTGCAGCTCTTCAGCCTCTGTCATGCTTCCATCATTGCCAAATACCAATGGATAGACTGAGACCTTCTGAAACTCTGAGCTAAAATAAACCTTTTCCTCCTTAAGTTGTAGATGTCAGCTGTTTTGTCCCAGCAGTGAATAAATAACTACAATACACTTCTCTCTGATACTCCATCTCTTGTCATACTTGGAACCATCTTAACTCTCCTTACTTTTAAATGATCATGGAATTCCTAGTACTTGCCTAATTAATGATTTGTCTTATCGCTTCTTTGCCATTTGTTGATTAAGGTGGGAACTGTTCAATCTGAGAGATGTACTCTGTTCCTTGTGATGCTACTCAGTACAAGAATTCTTCACTGACTAGATCATAACCCCATTGGCTGAACTTATTCAGAGAATAAAATAAATACTTCTTTTGGATAGGACTCTGTAATTTATTAACCACTATAAGACTTAAAAGGTATTTTTAGTCACCTTTATAGTCTTTGTTTATCAAGCTTAAAAATTAGTTTAGCATTGTATTTCATTTAGTCTTCTGCCCCCTTTAAAAATAGCAATAAATAACACTGAAAGATAGCTTTTCTTAGGGTTTGTTTATTGTATTGTCTTTAGTAGTCCCATTTTCTTATTTATTGCTAGAGCTCAAACATAGCCCCATCATCATCATTAAGATGTGTGCGACATTCACAGCAGCATAAAAAAAACAGAGCAGAGAGTGCAGTCTTGTTTCAGTGTCTTGGAAGGTGGCTTAGTCTAAGAAAAAAAAAAAAGGCATGCTCTCTATCTTGAAAATAAAATTGCCTGTACCACCTGATTATTTGCAAAGAAATACAAAGTAATGATTTTTAGGAGAAAGACCTTATTCAGAGTCTGCTGATAATTGACTATATGACACAATAAAATACTGTTCTCTTTCATATGTTGCTGAAACCCACTTTATATCCAAGCCTTGCATCAGAGAGAAGGAAAGGCAGTGGAGGAGTAAGTGTGCTAGGAGCTGCGTCACACAAATAAATGCTTTGTTTGTCTTTATCAGAAGTATTTCAAGATTGTCCATTTCATAGACTTTCACTGAGAGGTGAAGGAGAGATTAGTGGTGAAAGGTTGGAGATATTGGGAAAGAAATGCATGCTGCTGTGGGGATTGGTTGGAAATTGAGGAGCGATATAGTCAAATCCAAAATAGAGACTGGCCAAACCAAAAGCCCCAGAAGCTGTTGCTGAAGGAAAATAATAGATATGGAGGCCTGAGGAAGAAAAGCCCTATGTCTACCCAGGAAAAAGCAAGCAGTCCTTTCTAGTGAAAGGTGAAATAGCTGCATTAGTTTTCTATTATTGCACCAAATATCTGAGATAATCAACTTAAAAACTGGAAACATTTGTTTTGGGGGTTTCAGACCCAGGCAAGCTGGCCTATTGACAAGCTGGCAGCCATTGAGGTGGGAGTGTATGAAGAAGCTGCTCACCTCATGGTGGGCAGGAAGTAAAAAAAGAGAGAAACAGGAAGGGACTAGGGTCCCAGTGACACCTTAAAAGCGTACCCCCGGTTACTTCATTTCCTTCCCAGTTCCTACTTCAGAGAGGTTCCATACCTGCCAGCAGTGGTGTGGGCTAGGGACCACACCTTCAACACATGAGCTTCTGGGGGCCAGTCAGGGTCCAAACGGTTATGTTCTTGAGAAAGCCAACCTTGAAAGACTTCTCATCATAGTTCATCCCTGTCTAAGAAGAATAGTTGTGTGAAAAGGTCATAGTGTTCAGGAAGAAGCAGAGTATTCAAAACACAATTCTTCAGACTCAAATATATTCATTTGCCAGAAATACATTTGATGGGTGTGTTTTTCTAGCCTCAATGAATCTCAGTGAAGGTCTTCCCACAGAATTTCAACTGAGTCATGGGGGCTGTGACGATTTTTTTTTTCTTTCATAGCAGCTGATGAAGCTATTGACTCCACTTTTGAGCATTAACTGCTCCCTCCTCCTCCCTTTCTCCTTCAGAGTTCGCATGTTCATGAGGCAGAGGGGAACACTGATATTATCAGAATACATATTCAGACTATATATTTGAACTTTAAGTCTGAGCTGAGTCACAATTAAGTTTGAAGCAAAATAATAGGGTTCAGGAAAGTCTAAACAAAGTCATTAGCAGCCAGGAAGAATGTCTCGTAGTGATAATGTTGAACACTAGCAAATGCCTAAAAAAAAAAAAGAGAGAGAGGTTTCACAGGAAAGAGGCTAGTGGCCACACTTTCTGAATGTTAATTCCATGTATTTAAGAGGAAATAAGGCTCTGGATAAAGGTCTTTTTCTTCTCTTAGCATCCTGAAATATTAAAGCTGGGTAGACCCTGAAGACTATCTAAAATGGGGCAGTAGACTGTTTTTCTGCCAGTGCCATTAGAATATTATGACATCATTTGTGGGCCATATGAGATTAACTTAAAAATTAGCCGCTATATTTGGTAGAACATTTCATTAACACACCTCCAATCTGAAGACCAGAAGTGCTTCTCTTTAATCATCGGAGACAAGGTCATAAACATGGCGAGCAATCATGTCATCATGGTTTCTCAGGCCCTGTGGAGACTGCAGGCTGGATGTGCCCCATGCTTGGTGTTAAGTATGGCTTTCATTTTGCAGGTGAGAACAGCTGAAGATCCGGAAGGATAGTGGCTTGTCTGTGATCCTGAGCTGACTCCGTGACAGACCCAGGAGTAGCCTGCAATTTTCTGGAGGCACAGTCTCACTTTCCACTCTCATTATTTGTTTTCTGCTTTTTTTCAAGTTCTTCAGAAATTTTTGTTTTTCATTGATTATTTTTTAACAGTAATCACACATTTATGGATATCATGTGGTGTTTCGATATGGGCATGCATTAGGAAATGATTCAATCAACAAGAAGCCATTCATTTTCTAATCATTATAAAAAGGAGAAAATAAACATTATCTACCCTTCACATAACTATACCTCAATAATTTGTAAAGAGTGAGGAATTCGAATCAAAAATGTTAACAATATGAAATAAAATTTAGATTTCCAGCAGGAGGGCATCTTGTTTATTGAGTAGAAAGTTTCTTTCCAATAAAATCCTCCATATTTTCAGAGGCTTCCAGACGGGGCATATAAACCTTCAAAAAGGTCCTCATCCTCCAGCTGAAGAGTCACATGTTTTTCAACTCCACTCTCATTTTTTCTCTGAAATTTCCTAAATCCGTTAATGTTTTCTTTGAATGCCAAGGTATGCAAATATTCTTTGCCCCTTCCCCCAAGGGATGCAAACTTTTAAAAATTCTATATATCTTATAAAAATGTTATTGAAGCTATAGTTTAACTACTTCATCAATCTGTTTAAATAGAAAAAGGAAAGTCTGTATTATGAAGTATTTAGAAAGAATAAGTTGACTTAATAGTAGAAAGTTTACTAGGTTAAAGAAAATAATATGTTTGGGAGTGAGAATGAGTTGTATTCAGCTCAAGACCTGTGTTGTACTTTTCTGAAAGAATTGGCAAAGTTTCACTGGGGCCGGAGTTAAGTCTTCGCTATCTCTGCCACATTGTTGTCAGTCTTAGCAAACAAACTATTCCCACCTTATATTCTCGAAGATCTGAGGAGCTCTAGAGAACTCTCTTCATCCTGGGAAAGAATGGTTAATGGGTACTGGTGTACAGTTGGACAGGGGGAATAATTTCTAATATTCTGTGCCATAGTAGGAGAGCTAAGGTTGACAACAGTTAATTGCCTATTTAAAATGAGCTATTAAAAAGGATTTTGAGTGGTCCCAAAATAAAGAATTCATGTATATCAGAGGTGATAGATATGCCAGTTACCCTGATCTTACCATTACACATGGCTTACATGGGTCAATATATCATGTTTTTATATACTCTATAATATCTACATTGCAATTTGTCAGTTAAGAATATACATATTATGCCTAGCATGTGTGAGACTCTTGGTTTGATCCTCAGAACTGCAAAAGAACACACAAATGCACATACTAAAATAGAAAGTCTTTGTTTTAAATACATGAAAATGAGATTTTATTTTTATTCATAATTTAGCAAAGCATTTGAAAGGTAAGAGGTACATAAAACAACTCTTTGCTAACTGTATCAAACCCTCATGGGCTCTAATAACAAAGCTTTCTCTGTTTTTATCATTTCCAAAATTTTTGTCTTTGCCATCATGCTGATGGCCTGACTCATTTTTAGCTTCTCTGAGCAATCTGTTCTGATCTGTCAGTTATAATTGTTCTTCTTACTTCTATAGTCATTTTGCTTAAGATTCCCTCAGCTGAACAACCCACAAACTTCCTCCTCCAGTTGTCCCCAATGTCACAACTGTATCGGGGCTTAGCCAAGTGTCCCCTGGTGAACTCTTCTAGCTCATGCTGAGAATGGCTAGCTGTCCAGTGGCCATTGCTCTAGAAGAGCCACACTGTGGCCACAGGGTTATGCCTGGTGTGCCTGAGGCCTTTTACTCAGGGTAAAAATACTGCATGAACAGATGAGTTTCCTTCCAGATGATTATTTTCTATACGTTGATAAGTTTTTCATGATAAAATAAACACTAATTTATTAGCAGGCAATGGAAGTGATTTTCCTAACCTGATCTGCTTGTTTCCCGGGATTAGCATGTAGTCACTATCTTCACCTTTAAAGTAAGTAAAGTTATATTTGTTTAACCACATGCAGTGACATGTGGGATATGCTCATGGTTTTTTGTTCTCATTGCTGATTTTTTTCTTTCATGCAGGTAAACAAGAGCCCAAAGGCTGAAGGAATAGCACAAAGGTTAAAGAGCTTGCCTAGCAAGCACAAGACCCTGAGTTCTATTCCCCAGCATCATGTAAGCCTGGTGTGGTGGAAAGCACCTATAATACCAGCACTTGAGAGGCTGAGGCAGGCTTTCTGAGAGTCCAAGGCCAGGTTGAGATACATAGTAAGTTCAGGACCAGAGTGGACTACAGAATGAGACTGTCTGATGAGAGAGAGGGGGAGAGAGAGAGAGAGAGAGAGAGAGAGAGAGAGAGAGAGAGAGAGAGGAAAGCGAGGAAAGCCCTCATCAGATGCTGAGTATATACTGTGGAGCTTCTGAGCTTTCAGAACCAGTGAGATATTAGACATCATTGATACCTTTTTTTCAAAATTGTCTTGGATGTTTTTCTACATTTGTTCTTCCATATAAACTTTGAAATTTGTTGATAATTTTCCATGATGAGAAAAATACATGAGTCTGCTTTGTTAGATGATGCTGTATCTCTGCATGTATTAATCACCACCTGCATTAATGACCTCTGCCATAAGTAAAACCTCATCCAGTACTCATGTTCCATGTGGTATGGTCAGGTAGCCCTCCTACAAGTAGTAACTGGAACCCTGAAAACTGTGGTCCCAAAGTCACCCTAGAAGGCTCATGCAGAATGTCTTTAAGGGCCAAGCTAAGAAGTGTTATATATTTGTTCCACTTGCAATTCATTGGTCAGATTCTGACATATAACTAGCTGTAAGAAAACATGAGCATTGTTTTACTCTATGCTAGTGAAAAGAAATGGAGATGGTAGAAAAAAAACTACACATAATACTGGTTAAAATGGAATTTCTTAAAGAGCTATTTGTTTCATTGAATCTGCCACATCAAGAAAATGATTCACACCAATATAGCTTCTGTCTGTGGCTAATACTACTAACAAAGTCTACATAACTAAAAGTCATGTAAAAAGACACTTAGGTTACAGTCAACACAATTGTTCCTTCTGCATAATATTATAATGGTTAAAGCATGACTTCTTACTCACATATCCTGATCCCTGTCACATCAGTTACACAATTGACTAAAGTATCTCACAGAAAGAGATGTTGAAGTCCTAGCTGCAGTACCCATGAAAGTGACCTTATATGGAAATAATTTCTTTGCAAATGAAATCAAAATTAGATGAGGTCATGCTGGCTTAGGGTGGGCTTTGCTTCCAATGATGGTTGTCTTTAGCAAAGAAAGAAGAGAAACATTTGAGTACAGAGATGCACAGACACTCAGAAAGACAGCAGTGAAGACAGAGGCAAAGATTGAAATGAAGCAGGTACAAGCTAGGGAAGACAGAGAAAGAAAAGAAAAAAAAAGAAAAAGGAAAAGAAGAATCACCAGAAACTAGGAGAGAAGTATGGAATGGATTTTTCTGTAAGAGCCAGAGAAGGAATGAAACCTGCCGAAATCTCCATTTCAGACCAGACTTTCAGAATGATGAAAGAAGAAATTTCAGTTGTTGTAAGTATCCAAGTTCATGGTAATTTTTTATGGTAGGTCTAGTAAACTTGCATATTTCACCCAGAATGAATATGATCATTAAGGGAGGGATATCATTACACTTCTTTGATGCAAAGCACTGCTAGGCACTGGTGAAACAAAGACGGTGTGGGAGCAGACAAACAGTAAAGTGAGAGGCGGAAATAGCTCTAGGTACATTCAAAAGTGGAAAACGTTCTTGGCCTTTGTAACTTCAAACCCCAAAAAAGAATGTACACAGAGTCAAATATGTTTTCTGTTGCTACTTGTTATGCTTCTTCCAAATTATTCACTATTCAATAAACATCTACTGCTTTTAGCTGTAATCTTTGGAGACATTAAGTATATTACTGGCATTATACAGACTAGCTAGACTGTCATACAAGAACCATCCTTTCATTTATCCTGAAATCTTACATGACAAGTCATATTTCAGTGTTTGTTGAGATTCTATGTTTTAGAATGTTGCTACAAACTAAAAAGTGAACTACAGTCAAACTTCTTGGAAATCATTTCATGTCTGGAAAACAATGTGAATTAAAAACAATTCTTTATGGTACAGCTTGATTTTTGATCACAAACAAAACAGTTGTTCTTGTTTGGCATTTGAGATTTCCCATTTGGAATGCCAGTGTTGTATTAGTCATCTTTCTGCTACTATGACAAAGTAGTACCTAAGAAAATCAGTGTAGAGAAGGAAAGATACATTTTGGTTCATGATTCCAGAGACTTCAGTCCCTGGTTAGCTGGCTGTACTATTTCTGAGCCTCTGGTAAGGCAGCACATCATGTCAAGGGCTGTAATATGGAACAAAACTGCTCACCTCATGGTGGCCAGGAAGCAGGATGAGGTAGACAGACAGACAGAGAAGAAGAGTTCAGGAATAAAATGTAGTTCCCACTCTACTCATGATCCACTCCCTTCAACTAGGCTCACTCTCCTCATAGCCCATTCAGCTTGAAACTCATCAGTGGATTAAATCATACATTTTTGTTTTGTTTCTGTTGTTTTTTTGTTTGTTTTGTTTTTGACACAGGGTCTTATTCTGTAGTCCAGGCTGGTCCTGAATTCACTGTGTAACCCACATTTGCCTTGAACTCACTGTAATCCTCCTGTCTCAGCCTCCTGAGTTCTGGGATTACAGGAATGTACCACTATGCCCAATTTATGAGGTGCTGGAGATAGAATCCAAGGCCTTGTTCTTGCTAGGCAAGTGCTCTACCCACCGAGCTATGCCCTTGTTCTCATGAGATGATTTTTTTTCTCAGCTTTTTGAGGAAAAGAAGGTTTTTGTTGTTTTGTGTTTTTATTGAAATTTTAGTCTCTAGACGCTAAGTGTACCTGTTGTCACCATTTTTCATTGAATGTCTTTGCTGAACAGAGCAAGAATAGACGTGCATATGTACTATGACCATGCCTAAGTGTTCCTGTTTATAACCCTCTGCATGTAGGAAGCCAGCCTTAGCTCATGCTGCTGTCCCCAGCTGTCCTTTATTATTACATGGGTCAGTGCTGCTTGCTTGCCTTGCTCACCTGTAAGTGCCCACTGCCGTGGTAAAGAACTGAATTCCTACCATCTGTGTCCACTTGCTTAATGGTCTGATCTCTGTGTATATACACAGCAGTATTAGAACCATGAGATGATTTTTAACTGGTGGTTGCTATGGTCTGAATGCTTTATGCTTTTGTTGCCCCCACCACCACCACCACCGTTCACATACTGAAATCTAATTACCAAGGCCCCCTGGGTGGGAGCATCGTCCTTACAAAGAGATCCCAGAGAGATGCTTTCCCTTTTCTACCATAAAAGGTTGCAGCGACAGGGTAGCCCTTAAGAAGTAAATTTCTGTTCTTAGTAAGCTACCCAACTTACAGTATGTTGTTATAGCCATGGGGCATGACAAACATCTATTGCTTAACTGCAGCCTATCGAGACATGAAATATATTATTGGCATTATAGAAACTACAGTATAGCAAGGATCTTTCCGCGTATCCTGAAGTTTTACGAGGACGATCAATGATGTGTGGTTTGGGCCTAAAATGACCCCCCCCCCCCCCAAGGCAGCTGATGGGTTTCTGGGAAGTAATGGGGCGGCGGCGGCGGCGGCTGCTGCTGCTTCTCCTCCTCCTTTCTTGTTCTCTTCCTCCTCCTCTTCTTCCTCCTCTTCCTCCTCCTCCACTTCTTCCTTCTTCCTCTTTTCTCATTAGATGCATTTACTCTGTGATGCTGAGCCTCTTTGGTTAAGGTGACCTCTCCCTCATTCTAGCTCTGGTGCTCTCGTCATGCTCCTGGGAAGATCATGAGGCACATTTTTCTAAATGACTCTGTCTCATGTTCTTTTGGGATCAAAAAGCCATTCCAATAATTCTTGTGTATTTCTTAGTGTATGACCGTGTGGCCTTGGGTTGCACTTAGAGAAATGCAGCCAAGTCCTTGGCGGTAACTAAATGTTTATGTCTATCTTTTGATTATGTACTTACATTTAATTAAATGGCTGTCTAATGTTCTGAAAATGTTTTTGAACAAGATTCTGAAGCTGAGCCAGGGAGACTTGATAGTGGGTATGCTGGGAACTGCCTTGATTTCTTTGTCCTAGATTTTTGCTCAACTTTTCCAGATAACTTACAATACAATGCAGTAGAGAAACAATTCTTGGTGTTATCTTGTTGGTCTTTCTCTACAGTGGAGTGAGTGTGAGTAAACTTTTAAATAGCTTTCCTTAAGGCATGATAAATAAGTGGGTATCAACGAATAAGTAGATAAAATGGGTAAAACAATCATTTGAATTTGAGTTTTATTGTTGCACTTCATTGAGCACCAAAGAACAAAGGGATTAACTGGTTACTTTTCAGGAGAATTTTCCAGGTGAAAAGTCTGAATGTAAGAAATCAAGATTAAAATCAGAATGAGTTTGGTTCTATGTTAGCATTTTGTTAAATACTCCAATGAGGTCTCATGTACACATGAAACCATGTATAACTGGTCTTTGAAGAAAGTATATTATCTACATACAGAAATGTGTAACAGTTCAAATGACTCCTGAACTTCCCCAACTCACCCCTCTTTAACTTACTGCCCAGACCTAGTTCAGTAGGAGAAAGTATATTCCAAAACAGTGTTTTCCAAACTTGACTGATTAATAGAATCATGCAGGGGAGAACTATGAAAATTGTAGATTCTTCCACAAAATCAAACAGTAAGAAGAAAACAAAAGAACAAAAGAAAACAAGGTTGAAATAATCACTATGGAAAGCTTTTTTTTCTTTCTTTCTTTCTTTTTTTTTTTTTTTTTTTTTTTTTTTGAGGCAAGATCTCACTCTGTAATCCAGGTTGGTCCTAAACTCACTAAGTAACCCAGGCTGGCCTCTAACTCATAGCAATTCTCCTACCTCAGACTTCCAAGTGCTAGTATTACAGAGATGCACCACCACGTTTGGCTAATTTTTATGTGCTGCCAGCGAATTAAACCCAGGGCCTTGTGCGTGCCAGGAAAGTACTTTAACCACTTAGAGGTGGCTCCATCCCCAGGACAACACATTTGAGCTTCTAATTTTTTGGTTTGCAGAGACATGCAGGTAAAGCATGATTTCTTGAGACCCTGATCTGTGTGAGAGCTACAGTAGAGAAGCAATATCAGGAAAAGCAAACAAAAGTGTCAAAGCAAGATTATTTTTTTAAAGGATCAACCAGAGGACTATTTGTGCCTCACCAACTTTTTTTTTTTTTTTTTTTTTTTTTTTTTTTTTTTTTTTTTTTTTTTTTTTTTTTTTTTTTTTTTTTTTTTTTTTTTTTTTTTTTTTTTTTTTTTTTTTTTTGTCCATGGAACCACTGTTAGTATTTCTAATAGGAGTAGAAAAGGTATTAATGTTCTAATGTTATTTCAGAGAGACAAGACAAATTTGGTATTCTGCGCTGCGTAATACCTGGTTTCCTCTCTGTACCCAAGTAGCTTCAGAGGCAGCCATTTAGACCGTGGGACTCTGAGTCCTAGATCTCTTTAAAAATTCTACCAAGAAACTTGGACTCACAATTGTGCAGGCAAGTTCAAGAACTTACGGATTTCAATTCAAGAAGTGTTGCAGAAAATCTAGTGGTGGGATTATATTTTCCATTCCACCAGATAAATTTATGACAAAAGATTGTTATACTGCATATCAGAATCTCACTTCTTACATTATCTGTGAATAAAGCCTTTTGTAAAGGTTATTAGCTGTGTTAAAAGTAAAAACACCTAACCTACAATATTGTCTCAAAAAAAAAAAAATCTAACCTGCATCAGGGCCCTACAATGTATTTTAATGCCACCTTATGTATCTTTAAAGTTTGCATAAAACCTCTCAGTCCCAACATGATGGTTCACCTCAACTGACATGAAAAGCAAACATTCGTCAGAGCGAAGTTATGCTGTCAGCATGGCGGGATTTAAAAGGTGTCATGTTTTTCTAAGCTTCTACTGAAGAACAAAGCAGTTAGTTCAAATGTGTACTACTGGCAATTGGACAGCTTGAATGAACCCATCATCCAGAAATGTCCAGAGCTCATTACTCATAAAGGAATTGTGCTTCATCATGACATGAGACCACACTCGTTTCATCACCCATCAAAAAATTACTGGATGGGATAGGCTGCCATACTTGCCTGACCTTGCCCACAGATTCCCACTTGTTTCACTCTCCTCTTCGAAATTTCTTACTTGGTATAATTTTCAATTCAGATGAGTCTGTAAATCAGCATCTTGGTCAGGTTTTTTTTATTTTTTATTTTTTTTGCCAAAAAAGGCAGATCCTTTTCTAACAGAGCAATTATGAAGCTCATTGAAATATGCCAAAAGGTTGTGGAATAAAACAGGCAATATATTAATCTCCGTTCTTTATAGAAATACATGACCTTTGAAAAAACAAAATACGTCTGACTTTTCCAACAATCCAATATTTTTGTTTTCAGTAGTATAAGGGATGGAGTCTAGGGCCTTTGCATGGAGCTACATTCCTAGCCTTTTTTTTCCCCTGAAGGAAGATCTTGCCAATTCACCATGTTCCCCCGGCTGGGCCTTAACTTGCAATCTTCCTACCTCAGCCTCTCAGAGAACTGAGACTACAGGTATGCGGCACCATGCCCAACTAATTTTTGAGTCCAAAACTTTACAGCCCGTATCTGACCATCTACTTCATTGCTTTTGCCAAGACAAAATACCTACTCTTAAGAGTTACATATTTTTAAAGATGTGTTGTAGAAGAGGCCCCAAGTAATGATGTATATCTAACAATATTCAGAATTCTGAAATGCAACAAATTCCTCTCAGAAGTATAAAAGTTTACTTTTTAAAATTTTTAGAATTAACAGGGCCTATTTAGTAATTTGGAAGATTATTCTTACTAGCTCTTGATCTCTGGGAAAGCAAAACCCACATATGTGTCATTCACCCTGAACACACATGGCACATTAAAGCCAGGAGATGATCAGACTCAAATACAAGAATTGAGGCTGGGTATAGTCGTGCATGCCTGTAACGTCAGCACTCAGAAGGCTGAGGCAGGATTGCTAGGAGTTTGAGGTCAGCCTGAACCACACAGTGAGTTTAGGACTAGCCTGGACTACGGAGCAAGACACTGTCTCAAAAACAAACCAAACAACCCCAAACCAACCAATCAAAAATGAAAACCAAGCATCTCCCTCAAAGTTCCACAAGAGGACAGATGTAAATCATGACAATCCCGTTGTAAAAACCTACAGGCCTGCCGTATTTGATTTCTACTGCTGTGTCTAATTTCATCTAGCTCATTTTAAGATGCAGCTATCGGTTCTTAGCTTTATGAATGTGTTCAACAACCAACTTTATTATAACGTTTAAGATCACACAGCATTCATGACGCTTCTGGCCCGCAAACAGTGGTAATAATTTCTTTTTGTATGTGGGAAATGGGGTGGGGGTGGGTGTTCGCTCTGAGCTATGAACCCAGTGCTTTTATTGCTTGACATGATTTCACTGTAAGTTGCTAAATTGCCCAGACTGGGCTCAAACTTCCAGTCTTGACAGAAGAAGTGCTTTTTAATCACCTTATGTCTTACTGCCTATACTCTTTTTGTGGTTGTTTTTAATACATGTATGTACAAAAATATATGTGAATGTCTATCACTTATCAGTCTTTAATCTGGATCATCTCAAAGTCAAATAGAAATGGCCAAATATTACCAGCTCCTCCAAGAACCATTAATAGTTACCAAATAAACTGATTATGGGACTTTAGTGCTGCACGTTATACATGCTCCCAGTGTCTCCTAGAAAGAGTCACATTAAACCTAGGTTTTGCTAAACCTAAACCAATCCTTGATTTTAAGCTGTTCTTGTTGGATGTCACACAAAACTAGGTAAATGTTTAAGGACCAGAGGGGGGAAATCATGGCTTTGAAATAGAAAGCTCTGTATTTGTGTTATTGTTAAAAACCTCACTTGTTAAAAAACAAAATGGTTAGAATTAGTCACCCTTGACAGATCCCAATAAATAAAATGATAAATCTTTATCTGTTATCCTTTGATTTCACTGTTTATCCAGTTTTATTATTTTACTAAACTTTAAAAATTCATGTTTTCTTAGTACTGACATGCAATAGTAACATGTTTTACACTGAATGGGTATCAGTTTCAAGTGGACTGCTTGCTAAATTACTATGGTCACAATTTTTCAAGTAATAAATGCTACTCTTAAAATTCACCTTAAAAGCCTCACTTTCCTTCTAAGAGTCACATAAGTGTAATCATCTGGATGCTATGCCATATTTGAGTACAAAAGTACTGTATTTTGATGCCTGTGGAATGAACATAACTTAAGATTATCACTGCTTTATTAAACCTGAGAATTCTCCATTATTTTTCTCATATCAAATAATCTAGTGACACAAACTGGTTATGCTGTCCCAGATACACACAATTTTCATGCCGGTGTTATAACTGAAGTCTAGTTAGAAGTGAAACTTGATTAAACATGTCATTTTAGGAGACATTAAAAGTTTGTTGATGGTTATTGAAATGAGGTGGCAGATTACTCGCTCTAAGTATTGCAAGTTTTTACTGTGGAATGATTTTCACAGTAAGTATGGATCCAAAACTTAACATTAGGAACTAAGAAATTTTAGCTTATGGGTGTTTAGGACTTATCAAGGGACAGGCGTAGGAGAGGGGCTTCTCAGGAAACATCCCAACCAAAACCCTTGCCTATAGGGATGGATATGAAATTTAAAAATGCTTTTGGTTCTATTAAAAAATAGACACAGGGACACAGAAAAACCTAAGATCATTACTTACATAGTATCACAATTTGTGAACATGTTTGTGACAAGGAAAGAAGAGCAAAGCAGCAAGCTATGTACTCAGGACCAGATATCCATGGATTACTCAAACAGAATGCCCAAGAAGAGCTGGTTTATTATCCTTTATACTGGCTAATGACCAAGCTCCAGTGGTTAAGTTCTTCAATATTACTTTGTGGACAATTCCTGAACTCAACAAAATTTGAGAATGTTAGAAATATTTCCTCTTATCTGCTGAGTACATTACCTCAATTCCTGGGTTTTGTTACGTATTATTTCAGATATTAAGGTTCTGTGGTGATGAAGCCATCAGAAAAAAATTCATTAAGAATTAGAAAAAATTTTCTTACGTAAAGCGTGACTTTGCAACACCTGTACCCATACTTCAAGTAGCACTTCCAACAACCAAATATACTGACATATGCCTAAAACTTGATTTTACTATAGGACTATTAACAGAAGTGCACTGTGGGAGAAAACACAAAAATTACACTCTTCACATTTATATAAACTGAAAGCCAACCTATCTGTGAAGCAGCTATATTGATACTTATGTATTATGTTTTTCAGACATACAGTACAAACAAGAAACGTTTCTTCTCATTGAAAGCCTGCTGCCTCATCCACATAAATCCTTCTAAATTTCAAGGTACACAATCTTTTGTTAATCAGTCAGCAACCATGTTTATCACTCTGAATGATGTGATACTATGGACAAGAGCCACTATAAAAACTTTGCATTCTAATGGTGTCAAATTGAGTCTTTATATTTCATTTTCATGAGAAGACCAACATTTCTAACCTATGACATTTACCTAAAAAATTAGGTGAGCCTTTGGAGTAGAGGGTGTGGAGTCAGCTTTCCTTCTCAAGGCATGCTCAGAATTGCATTTTGAAACAATGCATTACCTAGTTAAAAAAGAAAGTAAAAACCACAAATGCTATGACCTTTTCACTGACTTTAATTGATCTCATTTAATTCCCAGACTTAGTTTTAGAAAACATTAGGATGTTAAAATATCAGATACTTTGCATGGGCCAGGCAGTTTTAATTGCTGTTAACTTCACACTCCTCATTCATTCAACTACCTTGTACCAGATGACAGCCTGCCTGGTTCCAAGGCCTGTGATCTCAACACTGCATCCTGACAAGCAAAAACACTTTCCTGGGCTGGGGCGTAGCACTGCAGTTATAGTACTTGTCTAGAGACCAAGGCCCTGGGTGCATTCCCTAGCACCACATAAACTGGGTGTGGTGGCACATACCTGTAATCCTAGTGCTTGGGAGGTCAAGATTAAAGGACTGCTGAGCTCAAGGCCAGCCTTGGCTACACAGTGAGTTCAAGATCAGCCTGGACTGCAGACCTAGACCCTATCTCAAAAAACAGTAACACCAAAACTTCCCCTTGCCCAAATAACCCATCCTGTGGAAAGCCCACACTATGTGCCAAACCTAAGGCCCTAGTTTTAGACTAGGTCCATTTGGGAAATTTGAAGGTTAGCCCAGTTACACAGCCAACTGACACCACGCTGCACGTTTTTTGCAAAAAGGTTGAGTGGTACCGTGCAACCTTCCGTTTAGTCTTAAAACATGTGAAACCCTGGCATACATATAAAGCCTATCCACTCAGAATTGAGGATGACATTCAGATCTGAACTTTTTAAGTTTTATGAGAACTATTTTCCTAAGGAACCTGCAAACTCTCTTTGCAGCCAGTAGATGTTACTGACGAATACTAAACCCCAGTCAACCTTTTGTGATCATGAAAACATTAGCCCAATCTCTGCACTACTCAAACATCCTCCATAAACTGAGCATTAGGACTGATATCCTATCTAAAGTTTAACATATACTTATTTCAAAACCTTTAAAGTTTACCAATATTTTGACGAGATTTTTATAAATGTCACTTTACTGTCTCTATTTGACAAGTATCTGACAGACATATGCAAAATCAAGTATTGCCCTTCCTTCCCTGAGCACCGGCCCTGCTCTTGGTTTCAACCACCCTGTGGGGCAATGTAGTATCAGCATGTAATTCTTAATCCTACAAAGACCAAATCTGTAGGTTCATCTCTACATCAGGTCCAAAGACAAAAATTTGTTGTGAACGAGGTAATTTACTTAAAATTTCACCCTTTTGTAAAACTTTTGATCCAGAAGGTGCTCAGTTTTTTTTTTTAAACTGGCATACGTACAGTATCTGAAAATGTTTGAAACAACTTATCATGTTCTCATTTGATGGATTCCAAGGTCTCCAGTGGGAAATACATTTAGCAAATATGCAAAGTCTACTTACAAAGTCGACCAAGAACACTTTCTGTTCCTCCCCATATAGGACTTCAAGGCTTTTTAAAAACCCAATAAACAAATGAAGTTTCCCTCTGTACATGGCTTTTATTATTTACATAATACAATATAGCATCAATGCTGAATAGCATGATTATGTGCAATACATAAATATGAACTATCTGTACACATCTGCAGATCTGAGAACTAAGATACATAAAATTGAAAGGAAAACTGAATGCTTTAATCAAAGTAAAAACTAGGACTGAACACTGCAATAAATCAGAAGTAGTGCCTCGTGTACATACTTAACTATTTACAGATGAAAATAGGCATTACCACAACACTAATCTAACTATACTCATTTATATATAAAAAACACAAGTTTCATACATCACAAAAAACCTTCCATTATAACACAGAAGTGATATTACCAGACAAGCATCAGTGAAGTATACTGCCTTTTCTAGTTGTTGTTATTGTACAATGCTGTAGATAATGCAGCCCATGCAATACACCCAAGAACACTAGAGTCCTACACCCAAGTACAATTAATATGATAAAGCAGCCCTCTGCAAGTGGTGCTGGATACCACTAAGTCTACTGCAGCCATGTAGATTATGATTTTCCATGCAGAAGGGTACAGTTACATTAGGAACTGAAGTCTTTAAAATGCTTTGAAACATTCTTTCTTGAACCAAAACATTCAACAAAAGATACACATGAAAAATTAACTGTTCCAAATACCTTTGCAACTTAAAATTCAGATGCATGTTATTCAATAGAGCTGCTGTGTATGAAAACCAAATGTAGTTTTAATTTCTTCTTGTAAACAGATTAATCCTAGTGCAGTTCTGTGCTACTACACACTTTTAGTAATGAGAATAAAGCAGACATCTTCTGGTGCAGGCCAGTACAATAAGCATCAAAGATTATCTCAAGACCCTGATGTTGGCTTGGTGGTCTTATAACCAGCTGTGATGTAAACCTCTCATAGAACATCTTACTTGACAGCTTTTAGAAGACCAATTTAATCAGGCTTACACATAATAAACATTGGTTTCACAGAAAGGAAGTCTGTCAGATCCTCTTTTTAGCTTTTATCCTGCTTCCAAACAACATACGGAAATTAAGAAGGTGAACAGTTTAATTATGGTAGTAGTAGACTGCCAGTCCTTTTCTGGTGTACCATTTTTCTAAAAAAATACAGGCACATAACACTAGCCAAAGATTATACCTCTGTTACATTCCCAAAAGGCAGATATGCTGCAAACATGCAGAGATTTTTGTTTGGCACACAGGAACTAAATTTTGTCCCTGTTATCTGTGTATTTCAATTTCTTGTGCAGATTTTCATCCAATTTTATTCAAAGGAGGGCATATACATTTTGTAGGGCTGTATCTATCCAATTCTGCCTGTAACAAACACCCAAACATCCTAAAGTATCAACTGTAAGACAGACAAGTAAGTGTAAAGTAAAACTCAGGAGAACATCAAAGGAAAATGGCCATGCATCTGCTCTTTAATGTTTTCCTACGATATATTAAAATAAAAACAAAGTTTCAGTCTCTTCACAAGTAGTAATCTATATTCTCTGGATTTTTTCAGCCACAACAACTGGGTTCTCTTTTCTGATTTTTGCTGCGGCCTCTGCTTTGTAATCATATGGACAGTTGTGCTTGTCAGAGTAACGGTGAAGTCCACAAAACAAATTTCCACATCGGCAGTCAAATCCTGTATAGATAAGAGGAAGCAGTGTCACTTGTGACCCTGTGGTGATTAAGAGCCTTACTATAGCAAAAGAACTGTAGTTTCATAACTTTGTAACATGGAAAACTGTCAATTCCTGATATAATTGCAAAAGAGATCTCCACTTTTACGACATGGTAAGAACTTTCTAGTAACCTCCTTCAAGGACAACAGGAACTATGAAGTCCACAAAATAAAATCAGTTATGGTGGACAACTCGACCAGGTGTTTAAGTTCCATCAACTCCCATAGATATGATGCAGGGTAGAATTTATACAGGTCAGGTCAAGCTGAATTAAAAACATGCATTTGTTAACTGAGCTGTATTTCAAATGAGAACTGTATAAAAATCAACCATAAAATCCTGAGGTTTAAACGAAATAAGAGGAAGCTAGATAAACATTTTACGTGTAGCTCGAAGTACACGCTTTCTATGCTCACTATGAGTTCTGTTAGGTTTTCCGGGGGAATAACAAAGAATCAAAAAGAACAAATCTTTATCAATCCAGTAATTCATGAAGTCTTAAGTTAATGACATATATTAGACAGAATAAGTAGAACCCAACCTCTCAAACTTCCTACCCCATTTCCTGTGTTAAGATCACTGTTAAAACTACCTATACTCAAAAGGCTTTTAAAAAGACTGACTTGACCTGTCCTCTGTTGATTGAATGATCAAGAACTTTTCTGTTAACTCTAGTCATAAAACACATAGCACACTATTCTTAATACCTGTAAGGCCAACTTTCTTTCTACACATGAAACATCTGTTCTTCTTTGGTTTGGGCAATTCAGGAGCTTTTTCTTCACTTTGAGAAGTACTAGGCTGAGAAACTGACGGACTGGGCTGAGTAACAACTGAAAAGTAAGTGTAGATATTAGAAATCTACTCAGAGATCACATGCTAACAATTATCTAAGTCAGAAGGACAAATATAGGATTCACAGATCACCAATGCTATTAGCAGTTTCAAATTTTTAGCATTTAAGAAGCCTTAGAATATGAACTTTAAGGAGAATCTTCTACTTTATTAGAATTTGTTTCAGTCTGAGAACTTCCCAGTAATACCCACTAAATGGTCCTCTAAATTTTTACAGTGATCACTTAATATATGCCTTCAAGCTCAGTCTTAAACAGTCAGTACTAGAAAACAAAATCCTAATTCTTATGCATTAAAAATTTGAGAGCCACTGATTGATTGTATGCTTATTTTTTCACTGTCATTTCCCAAATGCAAGTTTCTCAATTTTCAATTCAAATTCATTGCTTTTTGGCAAATAAGGCTGCCGTCTTTGAGGGTACCTAACTATGAAAGTTCATTTTCTTGACAAAGTAAGCAAATGTTGACAAAGCCCAAACCATTAATCCCAAAGTCAACTTCAGACCCAAAACTTTAATAATTTTGCCAATTCACAAGTGCACCATACTGTCGTATGCAGAAAAATGTGGATGTCTTTTTTAAAGCTGTCTTTTTAAATATTAGTCAACAGTCTGGAAGTGTCAAATTCAGAGTTATGTTATTTACTAAGGATTCTACATGCAGAACGAATTTTCTTTGAGGCACGATCTCACCATGTAGTCTGAGTTGGCCCTGAACTTACTAAGAAGCTGAAGCTTGTCTCAAACGCTCAGCAATCCTCCTGTCTCAGCCTACTATGTGCCCCACTATGCTTAGCTGGCTGCTTGCTGCATGGTGCTGAGGGATCAGATCCAGAGCTTCCTAGGCAAGAGTTCTCATCACTGTACTACACCCTCCAGTCCATAACAGAACTTTAACAGTGCAACATTTACTTTTATTTAATTTGGAAAAGAGACATGATTTACTTATTCATTCACAGAGGCTCTAAGTTTTAGTTTACATTGGACATGGACAGTTTGTCAGTGAACAAAAAATTCAGGATGTTGTGTTAAAGCTATTATTTCTAACAGTTCTCCAAAACAGGATACCAATATATACTTATACAGTAAATTCTTTGACATTACTCCAAGTAGCAAATTCATGTACGCAATGCTAAAAATCTAAACAATATGCTAGCATGTCAATGTTACAAGCTTATCTAAACTTTTTCTAGAGAAAGCAGGTTGGTTGAAGATCAACAGTCAACTTATCCCTGAGAATTCATCCTTTGTTTACATTAGCAACATAACCACTGGGATCAACAGCCTAATAATAGTCGACTTAAAAGAACAGTATTCTACCTATTTTCCTAATAAACTATGATGACTTTAACACAGTATTGCCTAATGATACAAGAGTAAACAGTTGGGAAAGAAGTGCACAGTGGTGGCCTCAGTCATTTCTTACCTACAACCAAAAAAATCAGGAACTCCTTTGAGCATACAAGGAGTAGGCCTGAGGGCATGCAGAGGTGGGGAATGATCATGAATCACATGTTATCTTCCAAGTAACAATAAATGCAGATACTAGCCATAAATCTCACCATAACTACACTTTAACCGTCAGCAACTATAGATGATAAAATACACGCCTGACAAAGACTAAACTGGTCATGTTTTTCAAAAGGATGGAACTAATTTCAAGATACCAAATATAAATAATATTCACCTGCCATTCAATGACCAAAGAATTTGACCTTAACCTTGAAAATGATATAGTACACATCATAGAAGTAGTTACAGTGTAATAAAAGCAGCCTCCAAAGTAGATCTGCAACCACTATTTTTTCACAAGTTTTATATTCATTCACTGCTGTACCAAGAACCCAAGAACTGGCTTAAATAGCAAATTCTAGTAAGCCAATCTTCTTGCAACATTAGGGCACTTCTGGTTGTGCCATAGTACAGCCTCACTCATTACTTATTAAAATGCAGAATGCCCTTTTATACCAAGCTGTAAACTATAAAATATGTGACTGGAATCCTATACTTTAATTTCCATTATTCAAAAGGTTCTTTTGCTTGTGTGTTTCCTAAAATGACAAAACCAAGACTGAAAGTTATTGTTTCGGCTCATACATTTTCTTTCTGGTCTTTAAACTTATATTCACTCTGCAAATGACAAACTGCTGATTTGTAGGTAAGTGGGTAATAGAGATGATAAAAGAAAGAGTTAAAAAACAGATTATTTTATACTTCCAAGAAGATAACTTTACAGTTCATTTGCCTGACCTAGTTTTCCCTCTACTTTGCTCAATGGGAAGAAGAATCCCGCCACCAACTCTCTTCTACTACCAAATCCAGAACTGAACTAGTATTAAACAAAAAGCATACCTGGCTCTGACACCTCTGTTTTCGGGGTAGTTATTTTGTCCTCTCTTGAAATGCTCATTTCTGTCATTTGCTGAGTTACAGGCAAGGCAGCCACAGGCACATTTCTATTTAAGTTCAAGCAAACAATTATTTTTAAAGATGATAAGGGTACTTCTTTTTGAGATAGTAAGCTGTCAGTTCAACTTTAAATTATGTATTATTTCCAACATGATCAAATTGGAGCTATGTAACCTAGAATTTTAACTATTTTTGAATGCCCAGATCAAGTGGGTGAGGATAAAGAAAAGTATTCTATATACAGCTCATCAACTCAAGGCTGCGTGTTTGTATAGGTCACCGTATTTTGGAACAACCACCTAGGAATCTTTAGCTGTGATTATAGTTTAAGGACAAAAAAAGCAGCTGTGCCCAAACATCTTTTGTGGCACTACAATAAAGTCTACACAGTCTCACTATCTACAACCCTTAAGACTCAAAAGAAAAAGAAGCTTTTTTAACAGTGTCCTTGAGGGGGTTATGGATTACTTTTTGTTATCCATTATTGAATGACCCAAGAGTCAGATTTTTAGGGAATATTAAAATCCTTGAAAGTGCAATACATGCAAAGCCAAGGGCATCTTATATAGCAACATCTTCATTACTGTCTACATGAGTAACAGACATCTTGATTTCATCACAATATCACAGATGCCTGAAATGCTCAATCTTACCTTGATTTTTCAGATGTACTGCCAGCAGCACCTTCACAGTTGTTTAAGCTACTGTCTGCTCTTTGTACAGATGCAGAATCTGAGGTAGGGCTGTTGGAACCACTAGCTGTACCTATTTAAAAAAAGGATTTGTAAGAAACAAATCAGCACTACAAAATTCAGTTTTGACTTAGTAAGTAACAATACTTGCATTTAATTAGGCTAGTGATTTAAGTATGTTCACTGTGTTGCAATCTTAAGATTCCAAGAAAAAAACTCAAAGAGATCCCAAGAATGAAAGCCTCAAAAATGAAAAACTGAAAAAAGCTAGGAGTTGTTTGTAGACACTCATTCCTGATGAAATCATTTCAGGTACTTGGCCTGTTTTAATTTTATGTTGTCAGATGCTCTCTCCTTGGGCTTCAGCATTCTCAGTCTCAGGCACCAATTCTGGGTTTTATGTTTTCTGTCCACCAGCTCTTGAAGTGTTTTCCCTTGGAAACAACTTACCCATTGGGCTCATTCTGCCACTATTCTGCTGTCTTTGAAGATGTTCTTTGTAGCAAACAGAACACATTCCATTTGTCCTAGGATTCCCATAAAAACCACATCCTGTACTACACAGCATGGGCCCTGGGGTCTGGTTAGTCTCCTGAGCCATACTTGTTTGCTATAAACAAAAACAAAATGAAATTTTAGAAATGAGCATGACACCAAAAAATACATCTAGTATACTATAATCAACCTATTATTTCAAAACCAGGTTTGTTACTAACAAAAGCCCAACTGCTATTCATTAAAAATTTATATTTTGCTGCCTTTATAAACAAAGAGCATAAAAGGAACTGTTCTAGATCAACAAATACTATTAATATTGATTTCAATTTTTTTTTTTAAAAAAAGGTCAGCCTGCCAGAAACTAGGCTCATGTGCTTAATACAGAAAAATGGATGCTTTTTATTCACTGGCTAAAATCTTTAAATGAAACTTCAAAAATTGTGAGGCCCTAACTACTCCCTACTACTTGGTATTTATTAGTTATCTCTTTAAACTGGCTGAATACTGGATTTTCCCTTAAACTTTCTTTAAACTATATACATGGACATATTTGAGCCCAGTTAAAGACAATTTTACTGAGGCAGACATCTGTATTTGTTTAAAGCCAGTGCCTAGGGGGGTAAGGAGCATAGCCTAGTGGTTGGTTAAAGTGATATGCTAAAGTGCAAGAACCCTAGCACCAAAGAAGTGGGGCACAATCCCAGCCTGTAGCCCGTAACCCCACTAACTCAGGAGGCTGAGGCAGGACTGCCTTGAGTTCAAGGCTAACCTGGGCTCTATAGTGAGTTCCAGACCAGCCTGGATTACAGAGGGAGACCATGTGTTCCAAAAACCCAAAAAACTAGGGCCTAGAAACCTAAAAATCCACAAATCACTATTGCAGATATCCCAGCCAAAGGGTCTATTATTTATAACAAAGATTTTCTTCCTCATACAAAAAAAAAGACTTTTCCAAGTTTAATATAGCAAAGCAATAAGCACATGACCTTTGGTAATGTAAATTTAAAGTTTACATAGCAAACATAGCTTTGCTTTTCCAGAGGCCTTATTAAATAAAAATTAGCACAAATATAGTAATATGCTTGATGATTATTTTCCTCTAGGTAAGAGAAAGTACTTTAAGAATCTGAAAAAATTTTACAACTTTAGAGCATTTGATTAAAAGGAAAACTGTGCTACACAACTTGTCACTTGTTTTTCCAACTACCACGCATTAAGAGTTTTTTAAAAAGGGTTTATCGGGTAATAACTTTTTACCAAAATTATACAATGGGAAAAGAAATAACCAATACTAAACTGGCCAGACTCCCAACAATTATTGCAAATCTTAAATTGTAGCAATCTTTCCTTTTGCTAGCAAAAATTAATTTATTGCACGGTAATCAAGCTCTTAAGGAGTGGCCAACAACTACAACTTACTGAGAACAATAACACTAATGTATGACACTGTCTCTTTAAATAGTAAGTAGAATTTAGCTGACTCATTTTGGAGCAAGAATAGTGTAAACATTTCAACATCTCTTATGGAGTTTAATGAACACTTTTAGTTGAGGTTTTCAATTGTTGAATTTAACAAAAGTAAAAAATTAACTCAAATTATGTATTTTCATTCTCACCTTGTACATGTCAAAGCGCCCTATGCAAAAAAGTTGCACCATTCTCTAAAGCCAGATTAGAGAATTATGCTAGTTCATTTGCAATAACATTACCAGTGTTATTTGGCACTGGCTTTGAAAGCAGTGTAGACTTAAAATTAAATCAACCCATATAAAAATAAGCAATCTTAGTTAATCCGAATGTTTTGCTTATGTAAACATTTTATTTAGAGACCTCACCTAATGATTCTGCCACTTTGACTAAGTATTTCAGCTTTTCTTCAAAAACATCTACCTTCAATGCATTTAAAACAGATCTTGAACACAACAGTCTTCTACATGGCTTCCCATCTTTTAGATATTTCTCCCTCTAGAAAGCCAGCTTTTAAATGCCATCACATGTGCACAGCTTGCCTTAATATTTCTCAGAAGCTTAGATCACATGGGAGGGCGCTTCAGCCTGTCACAAGGCTGCAATGTGACAGGCTGAGCTGGATGGAGGCTCTCACATAAAGCCTAGTCAACAGGGGCCTCTGAAATCAGCTTCTATTTTTATCTCAAAGCCTGCCAACTCCTACTCACCCCAAGAACTAAAGATGCAGCAACCATATATCTAACATAATAAAACTAAACAAAACAAAAAATCAACATGCCAGGCAGGTTTTAAATGTAGGGAGGGTTAGAGAACAATTTCTAATCCATTCTAGAAGACCTAACCTCCATTAATCACTGAAGAAGCCCAAAATGGCAAGGTTGTTTAAGAAAAATTAAACACAACGGAAAGCAAGGAGGCATAAATAATTTTTACACTTGTGTTTGGGAAGAGCGCTCATTCACCTAAGTATATCGTTTTTTCTCACTTTTAAAAAAAAAGTATACCATTTACTATTACCTTTAAAGTTGTTTGAAACTTGAGCAACAACAATGAATGAATGGCTTTTACACCTATGGAAATATGATTGTATCAAGTGCTGATGTTTTAACATGTCCAGAATGTCCATTCTCACCTGGGAGTTGTGACCAGGGTTCTTGTTTCTAATCTGCACTAATTAAGCCAGTGACCTTGGGCAAGTCCTTACTCTCCAGATCTGCTCCCTCTGCCAAATGGGAGTTAATTTTTCAAAGCTCCTTCTAGACCTAACTTCGGGCCAAAAAATAACTGCAAATGTACAGTTCTGGACATTTTAATTAGATGAAATTGCAGTATTTCCAGATGAGGTTCTGAAACTCTATTATTTAAAGAAATCTTAAAAACAAAATTTAACAATTATTAAAAGTCTGAAAATAGTCTAAATCTCACAAGTAGGAATAGGATTGTGACCTATATGCTATTATAATTATCTCAAGCAATACTTTTGGGAGGGATTCATCAATCTATAAAAGCAATCCAACACATTCTCCAAACACTGCTCCAAGAACAGCGTGTAAAGTGAGCAAAAACCTCCCACGTTCACGAGGCTAGATACACTAAACAAAGGAAAAGGTACTCCATTTCCTCCTTGAAAAGGATCTTGCGGAGTAAACGCAGCGACATGGGGAAAACTGCAAGACGACGAAAAAGAACCCTCGGCTCCGTGTCCCAGCGTATTTAGACGAAGTTCGGAGTCCCACCGGTCCTCCACCTCCCCCGGGTCCCCCACCAAGCCAAGGCCTCACTCAGGAGAGCCCAACAGGGCCTTCTCCAAAACCACTGAGTCATGCAGACCGACGGCTCCGCAGGCCCGGCGGGCCCCTCACGCTCCGGTCTCCCGCCGACCCAGACCTTAGCGACCCGCTCGCGACAGGGACGAGCGGGCGGTGCGGCGGACGGGGCCCGGGGGCGCGGCCGCCGCCTCGGCCTTTGTTTCTGGGGCCGGGCGCGGCCGCGAGGACCGGATCCTCCCTCGCCCGGGTGCCGCAGCCCAGTCCCACGGCGGCCGCACGCTAGGCATTGTTCCCGGGGCTGTGGCGGAGCAGCCGCCGAAAGCGAGCGGCTGGGCCGGGGCCACGACGCGGGATGACGCCTCGGTCTTTGTGATTCCCAACCAAGCGACCTCCCTCCCCCGGACGCCGCCATTCGCGGCCCGCTCGACCGGCGCCGGAAGCCAGCGGCGTCGCGGCCGGCCTCCCGCCCGCCCGGGCCCGCAGCACTCACCCGCCACGGGGCTTCGACCGCGGAAGCGGAGGTCGCGCGAGAGCCGGTACGGAGCGCCCGGCCGAGGCCTGCGGGGAGGCGAGCCGGGAGCCCTGGGGCCGCAGCCGGTCGGGCCGCCGCCGCCGCGGGGTCCCTCTTTGTTCCCGCAGCAGGGCCTAACGTGGCCGGACACGCCGGAGCCCGGGAAACGGGAGGAGGGGCGCGGGGGGGCCGCGCAGGCGGCGGAGCGAGGACGGCGGCCGCGGGGGCTCCCGCTGCCGGAGGCGCTCGCCCGTCTTCGCCTCACGCCACCTCGGGCGGCGGGCTGGCCCGACGTCGGGAGCAAGCGAACGCGCGGCGAGACCTGGGCGTGAGGTCCGCGGTGGAACTCCCCGTCGCGTCTTCCACGGCCGGGGAAGCTGCGCGCCTCGCGGCCGCGAGCGCACCCCCACCCGAGCAGCAGGCAGCGCAGCGAGCCGTGGACTGACGCGCTCTCTCCGCCCAGCGCCGGGAAGAGGGGGCGGGGGCGGGGCCTTGCGTCAGCGAAAACCCCGGCGGCGGCGGCGCGGTGGCGTCACGCACGAGGCCCCGCCTCCAGGCTCGGGTGATTGGCTCGGAGCGGCGGGTCGTGCGGCCGCGCCGCCGTCTGGCGAAGCCGAGCGACTCGCTGGGCGGCCGGCCCCTGGGTGGAGCTGGGACCGGCGAGGCCTGTGCAGGGTACGTTTCTATTTTTAACGTGGTTGTCCGCCCGCCCTCAGACTCCCTCCTTCCGATTTTCTCGCTCAAACGCGCTTTCCGCCATCCGAGTTCTCACGCTTTGTCTGCAGCCCTCGGCAGATAAAGTCTCCCCACACTCTGGCATTGGTCACGAGCAGTTTGCTCCAGGAAAGGAATGGCCCCTTGGCTCTGGCTCTTCCCTCCTGAAACCTCCCCCTCCCCCCGGTGTTTTCGGTTCCAAGGTTCGACCTGTGCTTTACTCGGACGCCTCCGGGAAGGCGCGGAGCAGGCGGCGCTTGCCTGCTTGCCCAAGGTCACGGTTGGTTGTGCATAGTCAGGAAACACTTGGCCCACTGGCCGCCAGTCCTGGGCCTGGCGTCGCTGTTCTGAACACACTGTTTTGGCCAGCTTGTAAAATCCCTGGAAAATTGACTCTTACCAGCAAAGCGTCGTGAGCCGGGAAAGCACCAAATGTTCTAGTGAAGAAACGCAGTTCAGTCACAAACAAGGTAGACGCTGGGAGAGGGACGCTGGGAGGAAGTTCCAGAAGGGAGGTATTAGGCTGGCAATTCAGAAATTAGGCACTGGCCCGCCTGGTGTAAAAGGGCGAGTTAGTTCCAAACATTACTAACCTTTTCAAACTACAAACACAAAAACACTAACAGTTGACCTCTCCACTGTTCGAGTTGACGAACCAAGATACTTAAGAACAACCTTGCGAAGTTTTCTCGTAAACTGAACTAGAGATACATAGAAATGTTTTGGCCTCTGGTTGCCTCCATTACAGTGAAGTGAAAGATCCCATCAGCGCTTCCCAGAGTTGCTAACAAGGAACAATAACAACAACAACAAAAGAACTCACCGGAAGTATCCCAGAGTTGCGAATGGGATTTAAAAAGAAAAAGAAAAAAGAAGTCACCTGGAGTTTATTTTTTAAAAATCTAGACCTCACCCTTGGGAATGGTTTAGTTAATCTGGGGTGGAGTTCAGAAGCCAGCATTTTTAAATCGTGGTTAAGGTGATTCTTTTACTCAGTGTTGTATAATGGAGGGAACAATGCCCTGGTGCTCTGTGTCAATCTTGTCAAGTCAAAATGATCTCTGCCACAGTCAGCAAGGCCTGAACATAATATAATTTTAAAAAATGATTTGAAGGTTACTACTGACAGTTTACTAGGGATTTACTTTCCAGGGTCTAGAACTTATTTCCTTAAATTAGTAAATAAGTAAAAAGGCTGCATCGCAGTTTCCATTTAGGTTCTCATTCCATCATAGCTATTCACTGAGTTAGGTTCAATTGTTATGTCTGCTAGAAAAGATAAGAGGTTAATGAGTAAATGCTTTTCCCAAGTAGTTAAAGAGCAGACAAGCAACATTAAATGATTTTTACTGAGGATAAAAATAAAGATTTTTCTCTCAGAGCTGGAGGAACAGCACAGTGGTTACAGCATTTGTCTAGAAAGCACAATATCCTGAGTTCATTTCCCCAGCGTCATGGAAGGTGGGCCTGAGCTACCTTGTGAGTTCAGGATCAGCCTGGAATGCAGAGCAAGACCCTGGCTTAAAAAAAAAAAAAATTGTCTCTCATCTAGAATTTTAACAAGTGAAAGAAAGATAATTGCTGAAGACACATAACTGAAAATAACCTAAGATTAATAAAGGCAAGTTTGCATTCTCTCTGTCTTTTTGCAGTACTGGGGATTAAGCCTTGTCTTTTCCACTGAGCTATTTTTCCAGCCCTTTAGAAGTATTATATGGGGCTGGAGGAATAGCACAATGATTAGAGCACTTGGCTACCAAGTGCAAGACTCTGAGTTTGATTCTCCATCAGTACATAAATGGAGCATGATGGCCCATGCTTATAATCCCAGCACTGGGAACACTGAGACAGTAGGATTGCCCTGTGTTTGAAGTCAGCCTGTGTTACGTAGTGAGTTCAGGACCAGACTGGATTACAGAGAAAGATCCTGTGTCAAAACAAAACAACAAAAAAGCATTTTGTATGTACCAGTTCCTCAAGTTGCATGTACATTATTATGTGCTGCAAATACATATTAATAAAGCAACTTGAGGGCTGAAGGAAATAGCTCAGCAATTTAAGCACTTGCCTAGAAACTTCAGGCATGGTGGCTTACACCTGTAATCCCAATACTAGAGAGGCTGAGGCAGGAGGCTTGCCATGAGTTCAGGGTCAGCTTGGGCTTCATAGTGATTTCAGGACCAGCCTGTACTGCAGAACAGAAACCTTGTCTCAGTAAATTAATTAAATTAAAATTAATTTTTAAAAATTGAGGGGCTAGAGAAATGGCACAGTGGTTAAAGTACTTGTCTAGCAAGCAACCCCAAGTTCGATTCCCCAGCACCAGATAAAACCAAGTGTGGTGGGGCATGCCTATAATCCCGGCAACTCGGGAGGCTGAGGCAGTTTTGCCAGAAGCCCAAGGCTAGCCTGGGTTGTGAGTTTAGGAGCAGCCTAGGCTGTAGAGCAAGAACCTGTTTCAATAAATAAATAAATTTGAAGAATAAAAAAAAACTATTTGGGACATGGTTTTACTAAATTGCCCAGGCTGGGCTCTAAGTTGTGAGCCTCCTGCCTGTGCCTCAATGAATGCTGGGAATGCAGGCATGCACCACCATATCCAGTTCCTGCTGAATTTAAGTGTGTGCCACCATGCTTGGGTAACTGTATTAGTTTGGGTTCTTTCGAAGACAGAATTTACAGATTTTACAACAAAAGGGTCTATTAGGAAGGCTTACAAATCCAAGGATTGAGATAGTCCAAGATGGCTGCTCAGCCATGAAGTACATCTCCCGCGTGGGACTGCAGGACAGCCAGTGAGGTGAGAGTCTGCTGTAGATCTCAGGTGAAGACTGAAGCCGGAAGATGGGCGATTGAAGAGCAGCAAGGGGCAGACAGGCACAAGTCAAGACTGGAGTGAATCTATGCTGAAAATCTGCAGCATGTAGGAAGGCTGTGTCCATAGACAATTGCAAAGGTGAGAGCTTTCCCAGAGGAAGAAGCTGTAACAATATTCCCTCTTTCTTCCTTTTATACTGTTGGAGTTCCAGTTGGCCCTCCCACATCTGGGTGGGTACTCCTGTTATTGGCCAGCCCACAAATCACTCACACTCTAATCCAGGCCTGTTCTTGATTCCCAATCTAGGCGTGGTTCACAAACCCTAATCCAGGTATGGTTTCTGATTCCCTCAGCTGACACAATCTCTTCAACAATCACAGTAAACCTATGTAGTAATGTATGTTCCATGATTATGTTATATAGCATCTTCTGATTGTTTATCCTATTTACCACTCATTTAAAATTTTCTCTTTGAGACTGTTTGAATCAATAATGTATTAGCATTAAGCCTAGACATAGTTAAGATCCCTTCTAGTAGCTGTTTCCTAGTGGTTCTCAAAATGTTTCCTTATGTATGCAAGAGGTTAAGTTGGTTCATTAAAACTCTTTTTGTAAGATGATCTACTTCTTTAGTTTTTTTTTTTTTTTTTTTTTTTTGATATAGGGAATCACTCTGTAGCCTAGGCTGACCGTAAACTCACTCAGTAGCCCAAGTTGGCAAAGCATCTGCATTATGTTTAACAAATCTTCCAGGTGATTTTGCTAGATATTCAATTTGAAAAACTATTGATTTACCTCTACATACCATCAGGTAATCCCTGTTCTTTCATATGGCTTATACTATGTGAAGAGGAAATACTAATTTTTCTTAATTTTTGTATTATGGTGTTCTAAATTTTTAGATCTATCCTAATAGATTGAATTTTGAAACACAAATGTTCTTAGGAGAACATATAAAAATACATATTTTATAGTCTTTAGAGATGGTCAACTTTTGCTTTAACCAGTCTTTGCAGATGAGATGACATAAAATTTGGTGGTCCTCTAAGTGTGATTTACCAAAATCAAAAATAATTTTTGTGAAATTTTTTTAGCGAACTACCAGATGACTAACACTGGTCCATTTCTGGAGTACTTCTTGAGGGCACTGCTAACTCACTTTTCTATTTATTTTTCCCCATAGAAGACACTGCACATTCACTACATTCCAGGCACCCAAATATATATAACTGTGAACAAGTAAAATATTTGGAAAAAAAAGAATTATCAAATGCTATGAAAGCATGTAAACAATCATCACAAACGTACCAATAGAAACATGAGCTGAAGGAATAGCTCAGAATTAAAGCATTTGCATAAAAAGTTCAAGGCTCGGAGTTGGATTCCCCAGTACCACATAAACTGGACATGGTGTTGCATGCCTGTAATGCCACACTCAAGAGGCTGAGGCAGGAGGATTGCCATGAATTCCAGGCCAGCCTGGACTACTTAGCTAAGGACTAGCCTAGGATATAGGGTGACACCCTGTCTTAATAGTAACAATAGTAATAGTGATAGTTGTGGGGAAAAATGCTCATCTAAGTTACAACTTGATTCCCAGGTACCATCAAATAATCATAGTAATAATAATAAATTATTGGTTCATTGTAAAATATAAAAGACTTGGAGTTGTCTTATCTTAACATGTGACTTCCCCTTATGAAGATAAGAATTATTTCAATGGCATTACTGTAATACTCTGTCATGGATAATTACTAATTTTCTCTTGGTACTTGAGAGAACTTGATAATGCCTTGCTGGGGATTAAAATGTTTAGGGTCTTATTTGAAATCTATATAGTGCCCTTCTTCCCGTCTGTTTCTATTTTTTCCTCCCTTTCAAATATCAAAGTGATTCATTTGATTTTTTTTTTTTTTAGACAGGGTCCTGCTCTGTAGTCCAGGCTGGTCCTGAACTCACTATGGAACCCAGGCAGACCTTGAACACATGGCAGCCCTCTTGCCTTGGCCTCCCAGGTGCAGAGATTATAGGTATGTGCCTCCGTGACCAGCTCATGTGCTGCTGGGGAATCAAATTTGGGACCTTGAGTTTGCCAGGCAAGCACTTTAACCACTCAGCTCCATCCCCAGGCTTCATTTAAAATTATTTTCAAAACAGTCAGCTAAAAAGGTCACAGTATTATATTTACTTCACAGTACTATATTTAGAGCAAATTAATAGCATAACATTTATTTAAAATGTTTCTCTTTAATTAAATAATGAAATATCAGTACATTGTGTAATGGATTATATCTCGATGCAATTTGACAAGTAGTCTGATTTTCCTCCCAAAAAATTAAAACAAGTAGCATTTATTGTGTAAACATTTCAGTAATGAAAGTACCATTCTTATTTTCACTAAAACCAACTTGATAACTATTCAAAAAAAATGACATGAAGTTCTTATCAGATTAAAGAAGCCTTTCTGCTATGATTCAGATACTGTCAACATAGCAATAAATAGCTGGGCATGGGGGTACATGCCTGTAGTCCCAACATTCTGTGAGGTAGAGGCAAGAGAATCACAAGTTCAAGCCTAGTACAGGCAACCTACTTTTATTTTCAAGCAGTAAGGCTGAATATAATAAATAAAAATTTATATAAATAAATAAAAGTTATATAAATAAATAAAAATTTATAAGAAATAAAAAGGGCTAGACAAAGGCCCTGGGTTCAATACCCAGTACCACAAAAAAGAAAAGAAAAGAAAAGAAAAAACAGCCATAAATAATTTTGAGACCATTTAATGGAACAAAAGTCTTATTATTTAAATCAAGAACCTAAGGAAATTGATGACTTGGTATGTATATCTAATTGGCAAGGGATATAATCTTTTTTGGGATATAATCATTTAACAATAAGATACGTTGGCTCCAAAAACTCTAAGAAGTCTTCGGAATGGAATAAACTGCATGTGGCATGTTAAGTATGGATTATGAATCCTGGTAGGTAGCTCTAGGATGGTCTCAGAAGAGCAGTTTGGGACATATTATAACCTGGGCTCATGGGTCATCTGGTGGGCCAGGAAGATAGGTACCAGGTCTGCCATTCATTCAGAGCCCAGCAATTGTAATGATATAGAGCTTGGACAAGAAGCAGTTGGCCATATGGCCCTAGCTATTGGCCAATAGGACAGAGTCATGGAAGGTGGTAGAGGACATTGAGAAGGGCAGGATTCAGGCAGAAAATGGACAAGGAAACAAATGGATCTCTGTACTGGAGAATTTCAGGTTCTGGGCAGAGTGCCAGGACAAGTTCCTTAAGTTTGGGTAAGTTTTTCAACTTATTGTGTTCATTCAAATTCATTAGGTTGAGATAAATATTAATATCTCTCCTTTTGAAGATTTGGCTGAACTTGTGTGTCCTGATCATTGTAATGTAGCTATTAAGAATATGCTTATTGTGTTGCCTAGTTCAGTGTTCTGATAGTTCTCTAGTTAAAATGTTTCAGTTGCTTATTTCACAACTAAATTTTTCACTGCAATGTTAAATACCCTTATCTTGTTCATTACTGATTTTACCCAGCACTAAGTTTTATCCCTTTTTTGTTGTTGTTGAGTCAGAGTCTTACTTTGTAGTTGAGGCTGATCCTAAACTCATTGTATAGCCCAGATTAGCCTTGAACTCATGGCAATCCTCCTGCCTCATCCTCCTGAATGCTAGGATTACAGGTGTGTGCTACCATGTCTAATTTATATGGTGCTGGGAAATCTATCTCAGGGCCTTATGTTTGCTAGGCAAGCACCTTAACTACTCTGCCATTTCTCCAGACCCCAAGATTTATCCTTAATAGAAAGAAGCTCCCTGACAGACAACAACTTATATGGTCTCTTGCTGGTTTTTACTTATCTATTCAACTTCTAAATATTGGCACTACTTAGGAGTCTCCATATTCATTTATCACATACACCCTCCTAGAGTAGTTGCAGCTACACCTGTGTATTTAAACGTTATCTGTACTTACTCCTTGGCTTATAAGTGCTTGATTCATGAATGTTTGCTTACAAAGACTTAGCCATTTTTAAATTTTACATATAAACCTGTCCCAATTTAACCCAGACCTCATATTTTGTAAACTGAAGCTATGTTGTACCATATGAAGAAAAATGCAGGTTGTTATTACTTTGTTGGGTAGTGAAAGTCCTAATTACTTTTTTCATTGCTGTGACAAAAATACCCAAGACGCACAATTAAAATAAAGAAAGGTTTATTTTAACTCATAGTTTTAGAAGGTCACAATCCATTTCTGGGCAGCTAGCAACAGTGGGAGTGTGTAGTGGAGGCAGAACCGGAGGTAGCACTTCAGTGTTGTAAACAGAAAGCCATGTCCCAGAAGGAAGAGAGGAAGTACTATATTCCCTTTCAGGTCCTGTTGGACTTATCCTAGCAACTGCCAAAAACTTCACTTCTAAATATCACAGTTGAGTTTCTACTTCTCAATATCTTACAGTAGTGATTAAATTTTACTATATGAACATGGAGGGACACAGTCAACCGTATCCATACTGTAGCACCATGACACATTCTTTAGTTCTAAAAATAAGGAATTATCAAACCAGGAAAAGACATGGAGAAAACATAAATGCATCTTATTTAGTGAAAAAGCCAGTGTGAACAGCTTGCATACTGATAGATGAACTACATGACATCTGGAAAAGAAAAAAAAAAAACTATGAAACAAAAATTATCCAGTGTTTGCTAGGTATTTGAGGAGATGGAAGGAGAAATGAATAGAGCACAGATTTTATAGTAAAGAAACTACTCTGTATAATATTGTACAAGTGGATGGACATTATTTCAGTTTGTTTAGGCCCATAATAATGTACATCAAGAATGACTTTTTTCAGACATGGTGGCAACAGACCTATAATCCCAGCAGGCTGGATGGCAGAGGCAAGAAGGCTGCAAGTTCAAACTCAGCCTGGGCAACTCAGCAACTCAGTGCTACCCTATTTCAAAAAAAAAAAAAAAAAAAAAAAAAAAAAAAAAAAAAAAAAAAAAAAAAAAAAAAAAAAAAAAAAAAAAAAAAAAAAAAAAAACAAAAGAAGACAAACCCAATCAACCGAATGAACAACAAAACTAGATGAGTGTGTAGCTCAATACAAAAGCCATGTTCTCAGTTCCTTATACCACACACACACACAAATAAACAAAATGAAAATAAAAACCAGCAATAATCAACTGGACTTTCCAAATTTATACAAGTCTTAGTTGGATGTTACCACACAAAGAAAAAGAAAAGCATTTGTCTGTTAACATATTCTATACTACAAAGTTGGAAGAGTCAGACTATTATGACATGCTATCATTGTCTTTGAAATGTATTAAAACTAAACTAAGTTGTTAGTATTTCTTGAAGCTTTTGATACTCTAGAGAATTCTGCCTCGAGATCCCCAACGATTTAGTAAAGGCTCTGTCCTTGTAGGCCTCAAGAAAACAATTGAAAGGGTAGCCCAGCAGACTGAAGAACAGAAGTAGAATCAGAAGGTCAGAAATCCCAGAGACATATTGAAAGTAGAAGAAAACAGCAGACCAAAAAATAGCCCCAAACTAACTGAGTGAGGCCCTGAACTGCCAACATCTACACACGGAAGAAAGCCTGGAGCCCAGAAACTCAAACTGAGGTAAGTGCAGATGTGGAAGAAGTGAGAATTGGCAGCTATTGGTAGCCCCAGCCTATAAATAATGAGCCTGTGGGTAGTGCATACTACAAACGCAAATGCAATGTGAGCTTAGGCTCAAAAAGGTCTCCTGGAGCCTAGATCAGAAGCAGCACTGGGCAGCCATAATAGGCAATGATGTAAGCAGGAGCCATTTTTTTTTTTTTTTTTAAAGAGCTTCAGACTGAAATGTTTAGAGTAAAAGTTTAGGAGAACACTTCAGGTTAATTGGAGGTCACTCTCAAATAGTGCCTAGGAAGAAACTGGCACAAGAGACAGTTGTGGAGAGAAAAGTCTATCGACATCCTGAACGACTTGGCTGGGAGTGGGACCACCTCCGAGGATGGAGAAAAAAGCCAGGACATGCAGGAGAGCTTTGCTGAGGGGGCTGGGTGTGATCATAACACCTTAGAGTTCACTGGCTGTTAGATTGTCCCTTACTGCCTACTCTTAGCACAGAACTCTGAGGAATTTTGGCTCCCCCCACATACCCTCATACTCAAAGAAACTGCTTAGCTAGGTCTTTAAAGTGAAGTCCCTCAACAACAGAAACATTGGAAGAAGACAAGGGAACAAGATACCCACAGAGATGCCTGAGACCTCAGAATCTAAAATTATGGGCCCTGAAATAGTGAAACTCATAAGGAAGGATTTCAAAAAGCAAATAAACAAGTTGAACAATCTGTTCAAACAAAATATTCTCAAAGAAATGCATTGATTAGTAGGCTTAAAGAGGAACTTACTAATCAAATAGTGGTCCTAATGGATACACAGCTTACTGAGCATATACAAACCATGAATAAAAAGTTAGCTGAGGTAAATAAGGAAATGCAAGATATGAAGGAACACTTTGATAGAGAAGCAGAAATTATGAAAAGAAATCTAGCTAAAATCCAGGATATGAAAAGTACATTTGAAAGCAGGGGAAGTTGACTCGAACATTGTGAGGACAGAATTTCAGACCTTGAAGACAAGGCTGAGGAAACAAATGCTGTAATAAGGTATGACTCCAAAATTAGAAATGAGCAAAGTAGCTGGATACAATAGCTGATGCATGATTCAAAGAGAACCAATCTCAGAATTATGGGAGTGGGAGAAGGAGCAGAAGACAGCATTAAAGGTCTAAAGAAATTCACTGAAATCACACAAGAAAATTTCCCAAATCTAGGAAAAGAAATTATTTTTTTGGTACACGAAGCTTATGGAACATCAGATAACCTCAAGCAGCAATGAGACTCACCAGGACATACAATCAAAACCTCAGAAATTCACCATAAACAGAGGATATTAAAAGCAGCAAGAGAAAAACAGGCATTCTACCAAGGCAAACCCATTTGCATTACCACAGATTCCTCAACGCAAACTTTAAAGGCCGGGAGAGCAAGTCTTAAAAGACAACAGGTGTCAACCCAGGGTGTTGTATACAGCAAAATTATTCCTGAAAATTGAAGGAGAAGTAAAAATTTTTCATGACCAAAAATCTCTAAATAAATTGGCAACCACTAACCATGCATGCCAAAAAAAAAATCTCGAAGGAATCTGAGAGTGAGAGAGAGAGAGAGAGAGAACGAGAGAGAGAGAGAGAGAGAGAGAGAGAGAGAGAGAGAGAAAGAGAGAGAGAGAAGCAGCAGCAAAGAACATGGAGAAAAGGAAACATCTCAAGAGAATGTGTAACAAAAAAATAGATTGGTATTTGAATCATTTGATGGGTATCCTACTAAAACAGTAGCAACTTTCTCATAAAATCTGTGAATCTTCCCCCATAATTGTTATTTTAATAGGATATTAGCTTATGATACATAATAATTATATTCAATATAGGGAATTGGTTAAAATCTTTAAAAATGTATATGCATGAATTTATGCATGGATAGGTAGATTAAATGATAAACCAAATCTCATAAAATGTTAGTAATCAGAGGAATATGAATAAATAGTTTATGAAATTTAAAAAAAAGAAGACTAGAGAAGAGGGCAAGACTGCCGTATTAACTGCTTTCTCTGAGGCCTGAAGACCACCCAGTGCAGTGAGTTGGTAGAAGAGGCACTGACACTCCAGGTAAACTGAGAGTTTCTGTCCAAGTCTGGTTCCTTCCTTCCAAAAATGCGTTTCTTCCTTTATCTTTTCTGGCCAGTAGGTTAGAAAGAATGAGAAGAGGATGAAATAAAAGGTGCCTGCAATAGGATTTCAATTTAATCAGATGATTTGTAAAATCTTAGGCAATTATGAGGTCCGAAGATTTCTTTCAGTGCTTATTGGAACTTGTAGTTCATTTAAACTTTATTGTTAAGCTATAATTTTTTAAAGAGGGTAGGGAGCCAGAAATACATAATAGTTCTAAAAATGGAAGCCAAGGCAAACAACTGCATAAGGTTTAAAGAAAATACGAGTTGTATGCAACTGTTAGTACTTATTTTGTGATTTCTTAGTGCTTTTGTATACCTCATGCTAACCCTTACAATAATACTTTGAATTAATGATGATTACCCTGGTTTAAATAGTATGCCTAATATCATATTTGGTATCTGAGAATGAAGTTAAGCCCTATCAGGCTTCAAAACTCAACTTTCTTCCAATGTAGTAAATGTAATCTTTCCTAACCAGTAAGGGTTTTAGAATATCAGATTGGAATGCAACTAAGTTGTTCCTCTTCAGTTCTCCACTCTCCATAGAAGCCCTGCAAATAGTGTCTCGAGCATTCAGATTCTGTGTTAGGGCTGTTAGTATTGGAAAGGATACATTTACAGGGTCAGTTGATTAGAAAATCTCTAGAATTGTGCTGTAATAATTAATTCAGGGGCTGGAGGAATGGCTCAGCAGTTAAAGCACTCTCCTAGTTAAGCACAAAGCCCTAAGTTTAATTCCCCAGCACCACATAAACTGAGCATCATGGTTCACACCTATAATCACAGCTCTGGGGGGCTAAGATGGGAGAATTATCATGAGGCCAAGGCCAGCCTGGGTTACAGAGTGAAACCCTGTCTCAATAAATAAATAATAAAAAATTAGAATTGATCTAGATAGTACCATTACAGTCATGTACTACATAACAATATATTGGCTAATAATGGACTGCATATGTGATGATAGCCTCCTAAGATTAACATGAAAAATTTCTGTCACCTTGTGATAACATAGCCATTGAAATGTTTTAGAACAGTGCATTTGTTTTGTCGCACGTTTGTGATGAAGCTAGTGGAGACACATCTGCTACATTCCTGGTTGTAAAAAAGAAAAAAAAGCTTATCACATGTAATTATGTATAAAAGGTAATTCTTAATAATGATAAAAATTACTATGATACTAGTGTGTATATTTACTGTACTCTTTTTGTTACTGTGTTAGGGTTACTCCTACTTATTAAAAAGAAAATTTACTGGGGTTAAGAGTATAGCTAAGAGATAGAGCACATGCTTAGCATCTGTAAGATCTTGGGTTCAATCTCCAGCACCACAAACAAACAAAGCAAACAAACAAACAAACACCCAGCTGGCAAATGCCTGTAATCCTAGCAGTACTCTGGGAGGTTGAGTCAGGAGGATGGCAGGTTCTGCCCTAGCCTGTGCAATTTTGTGACTAAGTGAGACCCTGGATCAAACAAACTAACAAAACAAGACAAAAGACTAGGAGTATAACTCTATGTAAAAGCCCTGGTTTATATCCCTAGTAGTCCCCCTGATCCCCCCCCCCCCCCCCCCCCCCCCGCCAAAGGAAGTACTATAAAACAGCATGTGGCATCAGTTCTTGATTGCATCATTTTCTTCTGTACTTGATTTAATCTGTGTTGTTTTACTTATCACGGCCATAAGAGCAATAGACTATACAACCTATATACACATATTTCATAGCCTAGATGATAATTGGCTCTACCACCAAGGTTTATGTAAGTATTGTGTCATTCACAAAATGACAACAGTCACCTAATGACAAATTTCTCAGAATATATCCCTCTCATTAAACACACATGCCTGTATTTAGTTTGCAAAAACATCAGAAAATGGAATTTCTTTGCTTGATTTAAGTTGCTTAACAACAGCTGGTGTGGTGATGCACACCTATGATCTCAGCTACTCAAGAAGCTGAAGTAGGAGGATCACAAGTCCAAGACCAACCTGGGTAGTTCAGTAAGAACTTGTCTCAAAAAATTAAAAAAGAAAAAAGAAAAAGTAAAACAATAAAAAAAAAATGGAGAGCTGGGAATAAAGCTTAGTGGAAGGCCCTGGCTTCAAACCCCAGTACTGCAAAACAGCATTAGCAACTAACAATACATGACTAACCATTTTATTTTTTTAAGAATTACTGATAAAGTCAAGTTCAATAATAAGACTGTAACACTTTCAGTTTGTACTTAGATGTACTTTTGCGGACATTTTACCATGCTTAACTCTGTCACATAGTAAATTGTATGTTGTACACTCGAGCTGCTATAGCCTGGATACTTTGGCTCTTCTGTCACATTTGGTTTTCTTCTTCTGGAGGGATGTACGGGGTGGGCGAGAGGAGAAGGGACAAAACAAGAGTTCCTGGGGCTGGATGAATGGCAAAGCACTTGCCGCCAAGGCCCCGAGTTTGATCCAGCAGTACCACGTAAGCCAGGTATGATAGTGCCTGCCGGTGAGCACTGGGAGACTAAGGCAGGAGGATTGCTGTAAGTCTAAAGCTAACCTGGGCTACAGAGTGAGTTCAGGACCAGTCTGGGCTATAGAGTGAGATGCTGCCTCAAAAAAAAAAAAAAAAAAAAAAAATCTGATGGAATTCTTTCTTACAGTTGCTTTATGAATTTTTTAGAAAAATTTAAAAATATTGATGAAATGTGAATATGTTATCTTTGTAAAACTTTTAAACAACTTATGCTTTTGAGTAAGTATTCTCTCAAATCCCTTTAATCCTATTTTCTTCATTTTCCTGGGGATAATCCCTATGTACTTTTGTGTATCCTTTCCAGCTTTGTTCTATTCATTTTTATATTTACCTAGACATATGGAAAATTCATCCTTGCTATTTGTTTGTTTATTGTTGTTGTTTGAGACAGGGTTTTGCTCTGTTATAGTCCTACCTGGTCCTGAGCTCACTATGGAGCCCAGACTGGCCACGATTCTACTGAGGCAACCCTCCTTCCTTAGCCTCTCGAGTGCTGGGATTGCAGGCATGTACCACCATACCCAGTTTCTGTGGTGATCGTCTTGTTACTTTTTTGTTGCTGTGACTCAATACTCGACATCCACCACTGAGGGAGGAAAGCTTTATTTTAGCTTACAGTTTCAGAAGGTCTCAGTCTGTTCATGGGTGGGTGGCTAAAAAATGGTGGAATCATGTGGCTATAGCTGCCTGGTGGAGGCAGAGAACCTCACAGCATCGTGGAATAGAGAAATCTGTGAGGAAGGGCACAACCAGCACATGCCCCTCCAGGTCAAGCCCTAAGCACCTGCCCCTTTCAGCCAGGCTCCATCTCCCAACCCTATACAGTGTCCATAGGAAGATGAGGCTGTTGTGGTTTGGCTCAAAGTCTCATGTTTTTAAATGTTAATTGATTGTCTATGGAACCATGTACTGTTGGTAGTTTGGGGCCTAGTCTGGAGGGGTGGATTACAGGTGTGTAAGTTAGGATTAAAGGCATGTAAGTTAGGATTAAAAGCATGTAATTTAGGATTAAAGGTGTGTAGTGGCCACACCTTCCATACCTGGATGCAGGAAGGGCTGATCACTGGGCAGAGACCTGGAAGAATATATAAGATGCATTCTGCCTTCCTTGGGGGACTAGGACGGGGACTAGGACTAGTCTCAACTTGGTTTCCTGTTTGTGATGTCGTGAGGTGCTGCCACCATTGCTACCGGCCGCCCCTGAATAGACTGTGATCTTCTGAAACTGTAATCTGAAATAAACCTTTCCTTTCCTAAATTTGTGGTGTCAGGTATTGAGTCACAGCAATCAAAAGTAACTAAGACAGAGGCTTTTGGGGGACACTCCAGATTCAAACCATGATGGTGATGAAGAACTGAGCTCAGGGCATGTGCTTTCTAGGCAAGTATTCTAATTGCTGTGCTATTCCACTAGCCTTTTTTACTTTTTTAACATGATGTTTTATATGCATGAGACTAGGCTCTGTGTGTGTGTGTGTGTGTGTGTGTGTGTGTGTGTGTGTGTATCTTGGGAATCTTTCATGTCAGTGTATATAAATCTACCTACTCATTTTAACAAATTGCAGAGCATAGGTGTGACATAATTATTTTATATATTACTGTGCCAACAGATATTTAGGCTATTTGTATTTCTTACCCATTATAAACAATTTTTATATGAGCAGTTACTTCTCCTGAAAGTGCAGAATGTATTAATACTATTTTCATTTTAAGATATTTTCTGCATGGGCTCTGTGCATGTTCATATGTAAGTCACTGTAAGTGTAATTAAATTTTAAGTGAGAAAATAGATCTTACTGTCTTACCTATGCGTGTTTTTGTCTTTCTTTCTTTCTTTCTTTCTTTCTTTCTTTCTTTCTTTCTTTTCTTGGTTGCTTTCTCTTTCTTCCTTTTATTTACCTTTTGAAAAGATAATATGTACAACACATTTAAAATTTCATAAGAGAGAAGCAACCCCAGAATGAAGAATTCTTGCATCATCCCCACAACCACCCCATGAAGTAATGATTGTAATAACAGTAGATAATTATTTTTAAGAATTCATTTTACACCAGTTTTTGTCATCAGCGTTTTGTACATATTAACTATTCTGACAAGAGAATTTAGAAGTAGGTATCATTTTTTAAAAAGAGTGATGTCCAGAGGTACAGTCTTTCATTTTCTGTTTGTTCATTTATTTTTTTACTGGAATTAAACTCAGGGCCCCATACTTGCTAGGAAAGTACTCAACTGCTAAGCTATACCTCCAGGCCCAGAAGTAGATACTGTTATCCCAAGTTTGCTAATGTGAAAACTGCCAGATGTTTTCCTACCAGTAGAAAAGTGAGGGAACCTCCACATGCTATAACTCAAAGGCTTGGACTTGGACGGCCTTGCTCCTTGAGCAGTAAGAGCTTACACAGCAGCTACATTGAATCTCCACCACTCTTAATCAAGTACTTCTCCATACTTTATGGAAGTCCATGTTAGGATGATTACTTCTGCATTGCTAAGGACTTTCCCATTTCTAACACCAAAAGTCCTATGTCCTAGTCAAACCCTTGATCATGAGAAATTCTCAATGGTTGACTCTAGTCCAAGTAGTGCTTTGGAGAAAGATTGCCGAGATTGTATCTAGGTGAGTGGTACTCCTCTCTCATGGGCATCAGAAAGTATTGGCAGGATCTGCATCATGAACTACTAAAATATGTTTCTTTCAGTAAATTTAGCTATTTAAGTAGTAATGGTGGACCCCAGCACTCAAGAAGCTGAGGCAGGAGGATTGTCTTAAGTTTGAGGCCAGCTTGGGCTACATAATGGATTCAGTACTCGCTTGAACTACAGAGTGAGACTCTGTCTCAATAAATAAATTAATTAATTAAATATTAATTAAATAGTGAAACCAAGAATGCTGACTTCTTTTCACGGCATTACCCTTTGATACAGGACAGTAGTAGGCCTCTAACAAAGGACAGAAAGCCTACTACTTAAGTCACATTCCAATATACCAGGTAATTAAAAATACTTAATTGGGACCTGTTATGGTTTAGATCTTCCATATTTCCCCATGGCCATAAAGATTGGTTTCTAGCCAGGGTACACTACTGGGAAGTGATAGAACCTTAGTAGATAGGTCTTTTTTTTTTTTTTTTTTTTTTTTTTTTTGAGACAGGGCCCAGCTTTGTAGCCCACACTGGTTCTGAATTCACTGCTGTAGCCCGTGCTGGCCTTAGGCTCCAGGCAATCACCTGCCTCAGTGCTGGGATTATAGGTGTGCACCACCAGGCCCAGCTTTATGTGGTGGTGGGGAATCTAACTCAGGGCCTCTAACCGCTGTGCCATTCCTCCAAGCCCCAGTAGGTGGGTCTTAATGAAAGGAAATTAGGTCTGAAGTGGGTATGTCTTGAAGGGAATGTCGAAATTCTGGCCCATTTCTCTCCCTCATACAACAATATTTCTTCTTTCTTTAATTAGTCCAAACTACCCATTAGGCCCTCACACTCAGGGTGGGTGCTACTTCTTTGCTTCTTGGTCCACAAGTCAATAACACAACCTTTAAAGCTCTGCCTAGGGCAACCCTCAGTCTCAACAAGTTGACAGTCTTCTCTGGTCAAACCCTAAACATCCATCAATTCTAGCCAAGCCCTACCTCCCAAGAGCACAAAGTTCCGCACTTATATCACTACATCAAATGCATGAGGCTTTTGGGAGACACTCCAGATCCAAACCATAGCACAAGGGGTATGCCTGGAAGGGAATACTGAGACACTGGCCCTTTTCTTTTTCTTGTCCTCCTGGCCACCACAATTTGTAAGTGACTTCTTCTGTCGTGTGTTCTTTGATAAAGGTATATTATTTTACCTTGGGCTCAAAGGTACAAGAACAACTGATGATGGTTTGAAACCCTGAACCAAAATAAATCTTTTCCCCTTTTAAGTAATTATATTATCTCATATATTTTTTCATAACAACAGAAAGCTGACTAGCAAGCACAGTTCCTAACCATACAAACTCCTGAGAGCCAAAGATTTTTATCCCTTTTGATATATAATATTAAGCAATTTAATTCCAATATCTTGCCTCTGTCCATGAAAGACCTAAGAACACTCTATTTTTTCTGTAGCCAATTCACCAAACTACTTCATTATCAGTGTTGTAGAGATTTAGAGGTGTGTGTGTGTTTGTGTGTGTGTGTATCCTAATGTGCATGTACCTATGCATGTGTGGTCTGGAATTAGCCTCATTGCACCAAAAATAAAATGTTCTTTTAAAATGAAAATTTAAAAAGCAAAGAATGAGTTTCTTTTATTTGGACAGTCTAATAATCTGAATTTATGATTGCAAATAGAATAACTAAATAAACGCAATCACAGACTATAAAGAGGATTAAAAACCAGAATTCAGCCATTTTCTTAGCAGATGATGGGTTCTAAGAGAGGCAGTGCTGAGACTAATGCTGTCCTTACAAAAGAAACATGAGATGCAGATCAGTTTGTGAAGATACTTTGCCTGCCTTAGAAATATTTCATTTGAATCTTGCTTCACCTAAGAAATGATGATAAAAATAGACTCCTGCCCAAAATACAAATATAAGAGTAAAACAATTTTTACCCCAGAATACCAATTTAGCTCTGAAATTGTGCTTAATCATCCAGTACTAAGTGGCTGAGTGAGTGCCATCAGTGACCAAAACTACCTTGATGGAAGTCCTATAGACTCAGGGACAGAGTGTGAGGCTGTTGATTTTGCGACAGTTTGTTCCTTTTAAAACAAAACAAAACAAAAAAAAAGATTTGTATGTGCCATGAAATACAGTCTATTATTGGCGTTTGTCTTTTACCCATCACCATTTTCCTTGGAATGAGCCATATTGTGTAACCTGAGCAAGAAGAACATCAGAAACTGACTAAGAATGGCAGATGTATCCCCAAAGATACGAGGACAGTTGTTCTCAAGGTAAATAGAGATGTACCAAATTATTATTGAACAAATTATAAAAAAATTTCAACTACTTTTCAAATTTAAAAATCAGCTATGCTCAGATGGCTTCTGCTTTCTAAGAAAACGATTCCCTTGAACACATATTTACTAAATATTGATACATCTTGAAGACGATTTTTCCCCTCAAAACCTCTTATTGTTGCCCTGGGGATGTAGCTCAGTGGTAAAGTGTGTGCTTAGTGTGTACTCAGCCCTGGGCTCAATCACCAGCACCAATGAAACAAAGCAGAATGAGATATGGCATGTTTAAATTGAATCTTCACTGTGAATATTAGGAGGTAGGGTGAGGTGGAACCTTTAAGAGGTGATTAGGGCGCTGTCCTCATGAGTAGTTTAATCCATGCAATTAATAGATTAATGAGCTAATGGATTAATGAGTTAGTGGGTTATCTTGGGAGTAGGTCTGCTATATAAGCCATTCTTGCTGGGTTTCTATTGTACTCCTCACCTCTCATCCTGTGATGCCCTATATTAACTGGTGACTCAGCTATCAAAAAAGCCATCACTCACGTACTGGGAGGCTTTAGCAAAAGTACTACAATCTCAAGCCTAGCCTGGACAACTCATTGACTTTGTAAGTATTGTGATTTGGATCTGGAATGTATCCCAAAAGTCTCATATATGTGGATGTTACAGATTATCTAAGGAATCATGTGCTATTCTGAGATGGCAGCCTTGTCTGGAGGGGCTGACTGTAGGTATATGGTGGATTATAGATGTTGTGATAGATTATAGATCACAGTTGTGTGCTGCATTAAGGGTTTACATGTAGATGGGGTAAAACACTGAGGCTAGACCCAGAAGGGCAAGATCACTGGAAAAGGACCTGGAAGAGTATATGATACTTCCTCTATTCCTTTGGGACTTGGCTTCTTGTTTGCAATGCCGAGGGGAGCTGCTTCCATCTCTGCCTTGCCGGGTACTTCCACTGTTGTTGTCTACCCATGAATAGAGTGTGACTAACTAAAACTGTGAGCCGAAATAAACTTTTCCTCCCCTAACTCATGCATATTGGATATGAGTCACAGTGATGAAAAAGTAACTAAGACAGTAAAAGCCTCTCTCAAAATGAAATATTAGAAAAAAGGAGTTTTGGCAGGCTATCTTCTTAATAGTGGAGCGCTTGTCTAGCATGTGTGAGGTCCCAGTTTGATCTATAGCACTGGCGAAAAAAATGGCTGGGGACATAGCTTAGTTCAAAGACCCTGGGTTCAGTCTCCAGTGCCACAAAAAAATAAAGAGACAAAAACAGTCACCATGAGATATGGCCCTTAATTCTTGGACCAAATTGTGAGTCAAAATAAACTTTTTAAAATAGCTTCCCCAATCTGGGATACTATGTTAGCAACAAAAAATAAACCAACATAGAAAACCACTACAGAACTTGCTATTGGCCCTTACAGAGCAATGCTGAGGATTATCTGGCTTTTTCCTTAGAGGAGTTTATGTCTTCCTGACTTCTCTTCTTACTGTTTTCATCATTCTTTTCTTTGTTCCTGTCACTTTGGCTTCTTTTCCTTTCCTCACACACACCAAGTATTGTTTCAGAATCTCTGCACTTAATGTTTCTTCTACTGGAATAGCTCTCATCCCTACTTAAAATTCACCTATACAAAGAGACCTTCTCCTACCGTCCATGCATGTGGACACACACATACACTTTCACATAAATACCCTTACTCTAGTCTTTTGTACTATTTCTCTTTTCATCATATTCATTTTATTATCATTAGGCACGTACATTTTATTTCTTTAGTGCCATTAATGTAAGCTGTATGAAAGCAGAAAATTAGTCTCTTGCTTATTGCTAATCTCTGAGGGATAAAACAATGTCTGACACATTATAGATACTCTGTGAATTAATTGTGGAAAGGACGAATGAATAAGTGATCACATAGAGTATTCTATTATTTATAAAAGCTTGGTCTCTCTCTGAATTTTTATGCTTTGAAATCCTGAAGATCATGAATCAAATTCTAAGCAGTCTTAGAAATCTTCAAGGTCAATAGTTTTATTCCATGTCCAGCAAATGACTTAAGGCATGAGGAAAGATAAATGTTCAAGTGTCTGTTTCTCTTCAGCCTCTTTTTATGTTGTTTCCTTCAACTACAACTCTGCTTTTTAGAAATTCTGTATCTCAGGTATTCACAGAAGATTTCTTATAAAGATAAGTTTCCCTAAGCTAAGCAACAACTAATAAACAAAACCCAGAAACCAGACAGAAGAAAACCAATGTCTTAGGGAATTCATGTGAAGAATGTTAGTACTTCATTTGATTGTGTCTATCAGCATTTTTTGATAGCCACGAAGTTATGGGGACTAAATGAGTCAGCCCTAGAATACTCTAAAGTCCCAATTCACTCCAATACAGAATGGGGGGAAACAATAGGAAAGAATGAAGGATTTTAATGTTTAGGTATGATGACCTTTTAAAGCAATACAATATTCGGAGATTTTCATGTTTATTACAATGTTAGGGAACTTAACTGAAATAAGTCTTTGTTAATGTATATAAGACCTTTCCTGAAAATCCTTTTATTTATATGTGCTATTGACATCATCAGCAGGGAAGCTATTAGAAGAAGAATGACAGTCAGGATTTAAACAATAAAAAATTGCTTGGATTCTTCCCAGTTGTCCACTGTTGACTGTTGAAATGAACAGCTGTGAGCTCTGTGCTCCTAGTTTTTACATGGCCTACATGTCCTTGGGGGGAATTCTACAGTTGTCACTTAAACAATCAGATCTTTGTCATGTTGACAGAGGCATCTAATTCTGTTGGCATGGTGTGATCCTGGGTTTGAGCTAGGCAACTGAGAGAATTGAATATAGTTTAGAACATTACAGAAATTAAGGTAGTTCCTTCCCTTGACATCCATTTCCTTTTTAGCCTCCACAACTCCTGAGCAACTCTGATGCCTGAGGAGAATAAAAGCATCAGGCACCTATTTGGCAACGTATTTGCCTAGCATATTGTATTTTAAAGAAATTTGAAACTGTCTTCACAATCCTTTTCTGCTTTCTCAAGCAGAATTAAACTTGCTAGAAGAGGAGGATGTTAGTTTATTGTACTCTTTTTCTAAACATTGGCTCCTAAACTATACTTTATCTCAGAAGTTTTTGTGTTCTTCAGGAATTTCCTTTCTGACTTCAGAATCTTCCCAGTTTCGTGTATTTTGTACACACAATACATCACTAGAAGTAAATTTGAGGAAGATTGGATTTTGAATCAGAAGGCTTAGACTCTAGATCTGATATAAAGCTTATTCTAATGATACATAGTAATTCCTCTACCTCAGAACCATGGTATGGATCAAATGAAATGATAAATATAAAAGCATTTTGTAAGGAGTAAAGATCACTACAAACTAAAACATTTTTTTTAGAAAGCTCTGTTTTATTCCATAATTCTTGAATGAAAACTGTACAGATCTTCCTGTCTACAGAATCAAGTCCATATGCTTATTAGAAGAGATTCTTCATGATATGAACTATCTCACATACTGTCTATGTGGGGGTTGTTCTTTAAGCAACCCAAGCTACATCATTCCCAAAGGAAAGTCTTACTTTAGTATACCTATACCCTCTGTGAACTCAGTTCTCTTTCTTCAAAAGTCCTTTCACCTATATTAGCCAGTTGAAATCTTCCTCATTTTAAAGGGATAGCTCAAGTACGATTTCTCATTAGTTTGTATCAGTTTTAGGTCACTTGGGATATCCAATATTGTATTGTGGAAATGGGGATACACATGCAGCCTTCTTACAAACAACTTCTGGATGTAAGTAAAAAACAAAAAGCAAAATCAAAACAAACAAACAAACAACAACAACAAAAAAACTTGAATTTAACCTTTTCTGCGAAGAAGTCTGGTCTTTGTTTGAGATTCTGGGAGGTTGTCTCCAAACTCCTTGAATGTCATGCCTGATAAAAGTGTTTTTATGTACCTGGGACCTTAGCTAGCCAGACAGTAGCAGGGGATTCAGGATTAAGCTTTGTTGAAGCAAACAGCGTGGATGGGGGCTGCTTTGAATAATACCTCTAAGGACTAGAGATGAGACTGAAATTAGCCACGTGGGTAGGAAATCATGCCTATATAATTGAGCCTCAAAAAAAAAAAAAAAAAAAAAACCTCTGACTGTGAAGACTCTGCTTTATTTCCTTAGGTGATGATAGTCGGCGGGCTAGGGGGGCGGCTATTGTCACTCATCGATGTTGGAAAGGTGATGTATCCTGATGCTACCAGTAGAGAGGACAGAGAGGCTTGCCTTGGGTATGCCCCTAGACTCCACTTTATGATCTTCTCCCAGATGAATTTAATCTATATCTTTCTGAAAAATAGATAGGGAATGGGGAAGAAATGACAAAAATGCAAATATTGGTTATTTCCCCTTTATGGAAAGACAAGTTACAGGGGAGGTTTGTTTTGGCTCACTGTTGTAGTCCACAGTTGTCTGGCCTCAAGTCTGAAATGGCATGGCACAGGAAAGCTGTGCACCACTGGTAGCCAAGAATCACAGAACAAAGGAGTGAGGAACAAGAATACATCTTTCCAAATTACACCACCAGGGACCCACCTCTCCTGACCAGGCCCCATCTCCAAAATGTAAATTACATTTTAGATGTAAAATAACGTTCTACCTTTGCCCCCAAAAGACTTATGCTCATCTCATTATACAAAATGCCTTTAGTTCATCTGTAAGAATTGTTGAAGTCTTAACAGTTCCAGTTTTGAAGAGAAAGGGAAACACTTCCAACATACAATAACACAGGGTAAACATTTCCTTTTCAAAAGGAAAAAATTGGGAATAGGGAAATAGACAGAAACCAGATAGCATAAACATATTCTACATGTTTGGCACTCAGGACAGATTATGCTGGCGTGTGAACATCAGCCCTGCCTCCATTGTCGTGCTGATGGCAGCCCACTGGTCTTTCTTTTGGAGAGACTGCTCACTGCCAGCAGCTTTCTTCAACAGACACTCCACATTCTTGACATCCTCAGTTTCCCATGATCTCCAGTGCACCTTTGACTTCACTCTGGCTCCTTGTGGAGACTGTGAACCTGTCACATTTTGCCTGGCCTCCCAAGCCTTTTTCTGAAATCTGGCTGGAAGCTTCTGTGACTTCATAACTCTTCACTTTTGAGTACCTGAAAAAAAAAAAAAAACAGTACCCATGACTCTTGAAAATTGATGAAAAGGCTAGTGATGACAAAATGGACCCTGCAGGTCAGTGTGGAAGAGGCTGTTGTATCTGGAAAGCAACCGCCTAGTTTACTGACTGAGCCAGCTCAGTCAGTCAACCGGATACACAAGTGGGGCAATGCGGATGAAAAGAGAAGAACAAAGAGAGATCAAAAGAAAGGAAAGAAAGGAAGATGGGCTCTTGTAGGGGCAAAAGATGATTTATTCAGTGGAAACTTCCTTTTATACTCCAGTTGTTTACAAGAAAACATTCAGGCTTACATGTGTTTACAAAACATACTTAAGATAACAATGTTTACATAGTTTACTTAAGATGGCTTAACAATGCTTACATAAAACAGTTTTTGAGTCAGGGTCCTGCTCTATAGCCTAGGCTGGCCTTGGGCTCATGGCAATCCTCCTGGCTCAACCTCCTGAGTGCTGGGATTACAGGCGTGTACTACCACATCCAGTTTATGTGGTGCTGGGGGCCTCAGCCTCCCAAGTGCTGAGATTATAGGTGTGCACAACCACACCCAGTTTATGTGGTGCTGGGGAATGGAACTCAGGTACTTAATACTTGAAGACTTCTTTAAAGAAAGAACTTGGCCTCAGGCGGTCAGGAGTGTTAAGCTCCAAGGTCTCTGACAGTTTACACTAAAAAATACCAATTTGAGATTATAAATTATAGAGTCTTTAAATATGAAAAGTACAAGAGTAAGCCTTTAGAAAGTACTGCAGAAGATTTTCAGGTCAAGATGATGGCCAAGTAACAGAGCTGCACAGTGTTTCCTCATGGATCCATTTAAAAAGTAGTCAAAAAAATGCCTGTTCCATGTAGCTAGGACAGGGATGAGTACCCCAGCAATCAAAAGGAGGCCAGGGAAAGGTCAGAAATCCTGAAGGAAATCAGAAGTGGACAAAAAACCAGCAGCCTAGGAAACTGCCCCCAGCTGGCTGCAAATGATTGGGAGCTGCAGGCATCTATAGACAGAGGAAAGCCTTTGTGGAGCCCACAACATCTGAGCGAGCTAGAAGAGGAAGAAGTGCCCCAACAACTGAAAGGAAGCATGGGAAGGTCAGAAATACTGAGGATATATCAGAAGTGTAGAAAACCAGCTGCCAGGTGGGTGTGGCCCTGAGCTGCCGGCATCTACAGACCACAGATAAAGAAAAACCCAGAGTCCAGAACCTCAGACTGAGGTAAGAGTAAATCCAGGAGAACTGGGAATTGACAGCAGCTAGCAGTCCCAGCCTCCAAAAAAATGATTCTGTGGGTAGTGCATACTGCACACATAATATGAGCTCTCGCTAGAAAAGGCCTCCTGGAGCCCAGATCAGAAGCAGTGCCCGGGAGCCATAATAGTCAATTATGTAAGCAGGAGCCATTAAAAAAACAAACAAACAAAAAACCCTGAGACTGAACTGATTAGAGTAAAAGAAAGAAAGCTCAGAAGAGCACAGTAGGGCTTTTGGGGTCACTAGGGTCTTGCTCGATAGCCCAGGCTGGTCCTGAACTCACTATGGAGCCCACACTGACTTTGGACTCACAGCACTCCTCTCGCTTCAGCCTCCTGAGTACTGAGATTATAGGCATGCACCACCATACTCAGCTTAGGGGAATTGAACTTGGGTATTTAGTGCTTGATGTAGCGCTTGCTAGGCAAGTGCTTTAACCCCTGAGCTATTCCTCTAGCCTCTTGGGGTCACTCTTAAACAGTGCCTGAGAAGAAATTGGCACAAGAGGCAGTTGCAGAGAAGAGAGAAAGGCCACTGACCTCCTGAATGTCTTAGTGTGGGAGCACCTCCAAGAGTTGAGAGTCCTGCCCTCCAGGGATAGAAGGCAGGACAGGGGAGATAGCTTTGCTGAGGGGGGGTGGGGTTGAGCATGACACTTGAGAGGCTGTCAGACTGCTAGGTTCTCCCTCACTGCCCACTCCCAGCACAGAACTCAGAGAAATTGCAGCTCCTCTCACACACTGTCATAGCCATTCAAGGAAACCTTTCAATGGGCCTTTAAAGTGAAGTCCCTCAACAACAGAAACATGGGAAGAAGACAAGGCAACAGGCCACACACAGAGATGCCTGAGACCCCGGAAACTAATGTCATGGGCCCTGAAATAGTGGAACTCTTAGGGAAAGAAGTCAAAAAGCAAATAAATGAGTCAAACAACCATTTTAAACAAGATATTCTCAAAGAAATGCACGATCAGCAGGCTTAAAGAAGAACTTACTAATCAAATAGTGGTCCTAATGGATATAAAGCTTGCTGAGCATATTGAAGCTATAAATAAAAAATTGACTGAGCTAAATAAGGAAATGCAAGATGTGGCGGATCATTTTGGTGATTTGAATGGTGAAGAGAATCAGATGCAGATTAAATATTTTAAATACTGCATGATATCTCTTGATTTGGGAAACCCAGAACACAGGCATTCTGTAGAACCAAATGAGTAAGATAATGGGAGTTACAAGGGAATGGGAAAGGTATGGAGGGCCAAAATGGGGAAGGGAAGGGATCATAATATGTATGTGATATATATGTGCACAAAATACTCAGTTCATTGTAAACATGCATTGCATATATGTTAATAAAAATGGTGAAAATACACTGTAGAAAAGCAGATGCAAGATCCCTACATGAGAGAATTATTTTAGGCACGCTAAACATTAAGTAGCACTAACCTTAAAAGAAAGCATTGATTAATTTGATTATAGTAAAATTAAAAACATTAAAAATAAAGTAAGGATATATTGGACATATTTAATAGATATTTATTATAACCAGTAAATGACCATATCCAGAATATTTTGAGAACTCATACAACCTAATATGAAAGTAAAATCCAATAGGAAAATAGGCAGATTCAACAGATCGCTTCAAAATAGAATATACTAAACTGATCAATTCACATATGATAAAGTGCTTAATCTGTTATGATTTGGATTATAAGTGCCCCCCCAAGCTCATATATTGATACAGATACAGTAATATTCACAGGTGGAGAATCTGAGAGGTGATGAGATCATGAGGCCTCTGACCTCATGAATGGATTCATCCATTTGTGAATTCATAGTTTAGTGGGTTTGGGGAGGGATCTTGGTTACAAAATCTCTCTCTCTCTCTCTTTGCTTCCTGGCTGCCATTAGGCGAGCACCTTGTCTTTGTCACATACTACTGCAATGATATACTGCCTCTCTACAGTACTAGAAACAGTGTTACCCAGTATGTATGAACTGAAGGCACTGGAACCATGGTCCAAATTAAATCTTTTCTTCTTGTTGTAGTTTGAATCTGGAGTGTTCTTCAAAAGTTTCATGTGTTTGGATGTGGTAGGATACTTATGAAACTGTCTACTGTTGGGAAGTGGGACCTGACTGCCAGGGGCAGATACCTGGGCCTTAACCCAGAAAGGATGGAGCCCTGAGGCTTGACCTGGAAGGGGCAGGGCATAACTAGGTCCTCCTTCCTGCCTCATTTGGCTTCTTATTTGCCACAAAGAGCTGACTCTGACTCTGCCTTTGCCATGTGCTTGAATCATTGCCAGTTGCTCATGAATGAACTATGATCTTCTGAAACTGTGAATTAAATCTTTCTTCCCTAAATTGTGGGTATCAGGTATTCCGTCCCAACAATGAAAAAGTAACTAAGACACTCCATTAGGTTGGTGTTTCTCAAGTATTTTTTCATAGAAGTGGGAGACCAAAAACAAAAATAGCATTGAATACCTACCAGAATGGCTAAACTTTTAAGAAGACTGAAAATCCTTAAGATTGTCAAACATGTGGAGCTCCCAGAACTCTCATGTACTGCTAATATGCTAAGTGAAAATGGAAACTAGTTTAACCAGTTTGGCTTCTGTTTATTTAATTTCAACAGCTTTCAAAAGCTAAAGCCACTACCACTACTACCTTTCTTACCAAACAAGCCAATAAAAACCTGTCTTTTATTTGGGGAGGAGTATTCTGGGGATTGAACTCAAAACCTTTTCACTGAACTACCTTCCCAGCCCTTTTATTTTGAGACAGGGTCTTAATAACCCTCTAAGCTACACAAACTGGTTTTGAAGTTGTGATATTCCTGCCACAGCTTCCTAGAGTGCTGGGACTACAGTTACGACCCACCACATCTGGACCCAAAAGCAAATCTTTATTTATACTTTTACATAAATCCAGCATGATGGTATCTTACAAGATAAAATCAAATGAAACAATATATCCTGATCACTCACTATTTCAGAGGTATCAATATGTATTTAGATGGAAAAGAAACAGATATTAACATTATTTTGTCTTGAGGCTTTTTGTTTATTTTGTTTTGTTTTTCTGGTGCTAGGAATTGAACACAGGGCCTTAGACATACTAAGCACACACAGTTCTATTGAACTATCTCCTTGGCCCTATTTTGTGACTTTTAAATTGTGAAAGCAGACACCTATAGAGTATTTTAATTATCAATTGATGTCCATTTCAAGCTCACTGACCAATATACAAGAGGAAGTTTGGTCCTTGCTTTTCATGAAACAGGAAAGGTATCTATTTTTTAAGTTGTTTATGTGCATTTTTTAGACTAATATTTTAAAAAGAAGCATATTTAGGGACTAAGGGCATAGCATACTGGTTAGAGAACTTGCCTAGGAAGCTTGAGGACCCTGGTTAGATTCTCCAGATCCACATAATAGATGGGTGTGATGGTGTACATCTGTAATCCCAGAACTTGGGAGGCTGAAGCAGGCCGACTTCTGTGAGTTCTAGGCCAGCCTGGGCTACATAGTGAGTTGAGTCCAGCTTGGACTATGGAGCAAGACCTTGTCTCAAAAAAATAAAAATTAAAAAAAAAATTAGCCTGCAAACTAAATTTAGGCATGCAAATTTTCTTTCCATAGTACTTTATTTAAAAAAATAAGGAATATAAAATAAGCAAATATTCTTCCAATGTTAAAGAAAAGTTCAAAAGTTGGATTACACCCTGTTAAATTAACTTCTGAAAAGAGGGTAGATAAAACTCTGAGACCCTTGCAGTAATTTCACAACATTTTTGATGAAATACAAATTTTTATGAAGGGGAAAAAAGTTCTATTCCAACTCAGTAGTTCTTTTTCATTTCTTAGCCAACATAAAGAAATAAATACAACTGAGTTTTTGAAAATCTCCTATCTCAAGGCAGTTAAGAAGCAGAACAATCAATTATCCTTACAAATAGTGAGTGATAACCAATGGTGCATTTTCCAGTGATGCTGCATGGTGGCAGCTGAATGTCTCACCCTTGTTCCTCCTTTACTGATAACTTGCTTTCTTTTGCGCATTTTATTCTGGGCTTGTGCAAAGCAGACAGAGGAGGGGGAGGAGAAACAAATGTCCAGTTAGGGTGACCAACTTGTCCCTGAGCCAATCTGACTTCAGCAAATAACTTTTTGCCTTATTTACATAGGGATGCCCTTAGATTTCATCCAGGGAGACTGTGAGCTCTGCCAATGGGAGAGCAAAGAAGAGACCCATGAATTAAGGATTAAAAACCCCTCACCTGCAGTATTTTTATGTGGTTGCTGCCTGTTTAGGCAGATACCCACCTTGCAACATTGTTATTAAAAATCCTCATTTTTCTGTCTTCCATGTCTCTGTGTCTTTCCTGTATTGAGACAGATGAGCCCCTTGATGTCTTTAACCACAATTTGGGACTAGTGGGGTATTTACACACCCACAGGAAGGAGGCTCCCTAATACAAGAGGAGACACATCCCACCAGGTTTTTCAGGTGGCTTGCTCTGCTTGGGAGTTCCAATTTCTTGCAAAGCTTTGAAAATCTTGAGATTGTTACATTCAGAGATGGTGAAGATGATGCTAAGAAGAAAAATAAGATGGCCATGGCCTACTTGTAACTTCATGCATGAATCAAGGTAGTTAAAATTGGATTGTAAGTGTCACCTGGGAGTCAGGGATCCTTGGTGAGAGACTGGGGCAGTAGGAGTTTGCAAAGAATCTCAAGTATCAGGGCATGAGCACTTCAAGTAAACCCAGAAATCCAAAATCAAGATCACCAATTTTTTTGAGGGTAGATAATAAAAACTTCTAGGCCTAGGGAATCCAGGAAAGGGGGAGAAAAGGATTTTCTGGCGTCTCCCAGTCGTCCACTGGGGAGAAGGATAATGGTGTAAGGGAATAACCTTTATGCTCCAAGTGCACAGGAAACCTCCAGCATGAAATGTGCAGTGCCTCAAGAGGATTGGAAACATGGAAACATCCAGAATAGGAAGTTGCATGCCCCGGGAGAAAGAGTATGTGAGAAACCTCCAGTGTGTGTGGGGGTGAGTGCAGAAGGAAACTCAGACACAGGAAGCAAGGAAAGGGTGGCCCTTACTCTGGCTAGGCTAGCCCTTTTGAGCTAAGGACAAGTGGCAGGTCGGGATGGATGAACAGACACAGGAACATGGCCTCTGGCGTGTGGCTGCCCTGATGGTCAGCATGCTGCTGGCTGCCGGTCCACAGGCTCAAACAGCAACGCAGCAGTGGCTCTTCTAGCAGCGTCAGCCGAGGTTAAACTTGCAGTCTTTTGGGCCCAAATTTGGCCCCGATCAGAGTGGTATTTCACATCATGATTTTACTTTATTTTAAAAACTTCCTTTAAAAGGTATTTGGTTGCAAAACCACTATTTTTGCACATGAAGCTTGAAGTTCTAGGCGATGAGATAAAAGATAATAAATGGTTTACTTTAATGAGATAAGATCTCATTTTGTGGTCCAGGCTGATCTTGGTGTTATTTTGGAGATTAGGCTGGCCTTGACCTCATGGCAGTCCTTCTGCCTCAGCTTCCCAAGTGCTATCACACTCGGCTGATTTTTCATGTGGAGCTGAGGAATTGAACCCAGGGCTTTGCGCATGCTAGGCAGGCACTTTTAACCACTTAGCTGTGCCCTCAGCCTGGAATAGTAAGTTCTGTCTTTACTTTTCTCACTGTAGTGGCTGGGTGTTGGGGACTCTGAGTTGTTCCTTGTGTCCAGGGTTTAACCTAATGACTCATAGAGATGGCTTTATGTAAACAAATAGCTATGTCATACCAACAGAATGATCTCCTTTTGACTGACTGGTGTCAACTGGTCCCTGATGAGGAAAGTTATTATCTGTTAAAGAGATTTGAAAAACAACTGGTCTTGAGGGGCAATAAGTGAAAATGGAGCCAATAGTTAAAATAACAGGGGCGGGAACAGTGAGTGACAGCTGTGGCATGTTTTCCTATGGTGGGTCATAATGGCAACTGAACGTCTCATCCTTCTTCCCTTTTTCTGGATAGCTTTCTTGCTTTCCAACATTTTGGCCCAAGCATGAACCAAGGAGACAGAGGGAGAAGAGAAATGAATGCCACATGACAGAGACCAGGTTGGCTCTGAACCAATCTGACTTAAGCAAGTCACCTTTTTTCCTTTTTGTATAAGGGAACCTCTTACATTTTCATCCCGATAGACTTTGAGCTCTGCCAATGGGAAGGCAGAAGAGAGACCTAGGAATTACGGATAAAACCCCCTCACCCAGCATATTTCTATGTGCCTGCCACCTGTGAATGGTAGAACCAACCTTGCACGATTGTTATTAAAAGCCTCATTTCTCTGTACTCCATGCCTCTGTGCCCTTCCTTTGTTTGAAACCCATCCACACCATTTACCATATAAAGCAATTTTCATTTTGTGTCCTTTCAACTTGTTTTTATGGAAGTCTATTGAGACATCTGGATACTTTACCTTTAGAATTTGATGCTATTTTGATGTGATTTCACTTATTAACTACTTGCTCATAATGTCTCAATACTTTTGAGTGTTGACAATGAAAAGATGTCTGTTCTCCCTTCTGGGCAGGTCCTGTTGCCTCTGGTCTTGTTTTGACTTGGTGAACTCACCTTTGTCCTTATTCACATTTTCAGGCCACATTTTCAAAGAATGGAAAGCATCAATTAGATCTTCTTCATTTGGGAAGGTTGCATTTCAGGTATGAGATATAGAAAATAATGAATTTTAGGTACAAAGGTCAACCAATTTGTTTTTGAAACAGATCACAACCAGCTACAGGCACTAAATTCAACCTATATGTATGTACTTTACTCTAAAACCAGTTTTGAGTCACTTGCTCTGTCTGTTCATCGCCACTGTTCACAGTACATCTTGCTTTTTTATGATGTAATGCTCCTGGTAAATAACATGGATAAGGAAAGGACAGCCTGATCCCTGTTGACAAAATGTGCACCTATGTTTGAGGAAAGGATGTTTTGATAAAAGTGTTGAGCAATTATTTAACACATACACACAGACACACACACACTTTATGTGATATGTAATGATTCATGTTCTAACAGGCTGTGTGTTTTTTCTCTTAGAGAGCTGGCAGCCAGGCTGTACTCCAGTAATGGGAAATTTCTTGAACTAAGTTAGACAAGTAGGCTAAGTTTTTAGACACAAAACTGTAAAACTTTGTCCAGAGAGAACTGCCAAATAGCTGTGAATATCCGTATTTCAAAAAAACAAAAAACAAAAAAACAAAACAAAAACAAAACAAACAAACAAACAAAAAAAGTAAAACAAAAAACAAAAAGCCAGATCTTTATATTAGCTTGTTTGGTATTAAATCTTGTGAAATAATTGTATATTCATGTCTCTTACAAACCAGAAAAGAATTAAAGAATTTCTTTTTTCTTTCTTTCTTTCTTTCTTTCTTTCTTTCTTTCTTTCTTTCTTTGTTATACTAGGGATAAAGTTCAGGGACTTCACACTAAACTGTATCCATAGCCCACTTTTATTTTTTGATTTTTGAGAGTCTCACCAACTCAGTGAGCTGGGCTTTTGAAATTATTTTTTATTATTTATTTATTTTTAAATATTTATTTATGTATTTATTTATTTTGAGATAGAGTCTTGCTCTGTAGTCCAGGCTGATTCTGATGTCGCAATGTAGCCCATTGTACCCTTGAACACACAGCAATCTTGCTACCTCAGCCTCCTCGATGCTGGTATTACAGGTATGTGCCACAACACCCAGCTTTGGGGGTTTGAATTTGTGACCTTCCTCAGCCTCCCAGAGTGCTGGGCTGATTATCTTTTTCAATTTTTTCCACATTTTTGTGATTATATGTGTGATACATAGTAGTTACATTGAGCTTAAATATTTTGTGAACATATATACTATGTCAACATTACCATCTCTTCCCTTCTATTTTTGGCCCTTCCACACCCTCATTACCCTTCCTAGCTCCCCCTATCACACCCATGTGGTTCTTCTTTCTTTTCCTTTCTTTCTTTCTTTCTTTCCTTCCTTCTTTCTTTCTTCCTTTCTTTCTTTGTTTATTTGTTTGTTTATTTATTTTTGAGACAGGGTCTTGCTCTGAAGCCTAGGCTGATTTTGATCTCATGATAAAGCCCAGGCTGGCCTTGGATTCATGGCAGTCTTCCTGCCTCAACTCCTGAGTGCCGTGATTACAGGTGTGTGCCACCACACCCGGCCTTATGCGGTGCTGGGGAACCTTGCACTTGCAGGGCATGCACTTTAACCTCTGTCCCATTCCTCCAGTTCCTCATTTGATTCTATAGAATGCCTGTATTCTGGGTTTTCCAAATCAGAGACACCATGCAATATTTAATATATTTAATCTTCTGCATCTGACTCACTTCACCACTCAAATCACCACTCTTTAGCTCAGCTTCCCACACCTAGAGTGGGCTGCAGTGGCCATACCTTGATGCCTCTTCTCTGGGTCCAGTAGAGTCCTTTATGGGATGATTTGCTGAAAGTTGTTTTTTGTATGTTACTGTATCTTTGTTGAGATTCTTTAATAGAGCCTCACCCACTAGTCCACTCTAGCACCATAAAATTTCATTCATTATATTCTCTGTATCTTTGTTCACCAATCTACTAAATGGGAATCAAAGTGTTTATTTTTCTCTTTATAGGAAGATAAAATATTGTACTTTATGTGAAGATACAAATTAGTGCAGATGTTCCTGTGGTGTTGGAAGGGCTAAGTGAAGCATGTGGCTCAAAGGGCTCCTTCCTTATGTGACCAGTTTATACCTTGCGGCTGTCCTATTTCTCACTGGCAATGAGAAAGCCTACATCTGTGCCAAGAATTGAGATAAAGTTTTGTGTTGTATGTTGATCAGTTAACCAGGAAAATCTATCTGAATTTTGTGAGAATTTTACTTCTTGTTTACTAAAATAAGAAAAAGCAGAATTTCCTGAAAGAACACAAATAGAATGACCTGTTCGATGAATCAAAAGTAAACATGGTAGAGATATTGTAGCATTCACTATCCTGAGGAACTTTAAGTAAACAAACAGTTAAAAATAAGAAGAAATATGGCTTCTGAATAGAGGCAGGGGAACTGGTTTTGTCACTTATCGGAAACTTTTTAGTTTACAGCGTGCTGGTGTAAACTGTTATGCCTGCCACCAGTTAACTTACTAGGTGCCCAGTTACATGCCAAGCTGTATATTAGACACTGGGAGTTCAAAAGGTAAATTAAAAATAATTATTCATCTTAATATCTTAACTTCCAATTGGAGACAAATATGTACAAATAACAATAATACTGTGTGATAAAAGCTAGACTTGGAGCAGAAAGAAGTATTCTGGTCACACATTTTGCTTGAGTGATTGGAATGAGGAAAATAATAACTGTTTTTGGCATTTAAAACTCTGAATATTCAACTGAGGTGGTTATTCTAGGCAGAGGGCATAGCTTGAGCAAAGGTACCGAGTAGTGGGTGTCAGTGGTTTGCTAGAGATACATTAGAGGAAAAAGTGTTTGAGGGTCAAATATCTCCAGCCAGGTGGGAACTGCTAGTGGTTGTCCTCTGGCTTTATAATTTGGAGTATATTATTTAGTTTCTCTGAACCTCAATTTCTGCATCTTTAATATGGAGAAATTATTATGAATCCTAGAAAGTTGTTACAAAATTAAATACAATAATAGATGTAAAGGGCCTAGGGGTGAACAAGAATATAGTTGATGATCTCCAAATGGTCAGTGTTGGTATATCTGCATGAATGGGCTGCACTGTTGCTGTGGAAATACATATTGTCCTGAATGTCATGGCTTTATTCTGAGAGAGGCTTCTCAGCTTTTCCGTTTATACACAAATACATTGATTTACCATTTTATAGATTAATAAATCATCTTCTTTTCCCTTGCAGTCCTGGGGATTGAACCCAAGGCATTCTTGGCAAATACTTTTCCACTAAGCTATGTCCCTAGCTCTGAAAAATCATCTTGATAAATCATCTATGAAATGGGGATAGCATCCACTTTCAGGGATGTCTTGAGGATTAGAGATAATATTAAACCCAGTTCCAAAATGGTACTCAGCAAGTAGTAGTTATTGTTTTTACAATGATATACTTCTCACTTTGAAACCAAACTTTAAATCTCTCTATATATGAAGGAAGTGTGAATTTTTGTGTATGTGAAGACCTGCACTTTCTGTTAGGCCAATGTAGAACATCACATCTGAAAATATATTTTGTCTCAGAGATTATGTGTCATATTAAAGAGTATATGTTATGTATGAGCTGATACACAAGTCATCCAGCCCTGCTTTTTTTTAAATTTCTGTATTCCTGTATGAGCACCACACTAGTCACTAAGTATTGATAGGTGTTCAGAGAAATAGCTGCTGCATGAATTACAGAGTAGCTCTTTAGTTGGTTTTTGCAAATACAACTTTTTGCTTGATGGAGAAAAACAATTTTAGATCCTGAAATTGTCTTTAGCAAATCAGGTTCCCAAAGCATGGAACAATTGAATGTGTAGAAGTGCATGTGGCATCAGCTAGTGAAGAGGATCATGCTGTATGAAAGCCTTTGCCCACAGGATGCATTGGTGTAGCCTGCAATTATAAACGTAAACAGCTATTATATATATAATTATTGTTATGACAACTCTAGAGAATATTATTGTAGGGGTCAAATGAATGTTACACCAATAAACTAGGACTAAAATGGTTTTTGAGTTCACTTTTAGCTTTTCTTCTAGCACTTTACCTAAATGCAGAAATGGCAGAAAAATCCAGTACTTTTTTTGTTTCCCAAGGTGCCCTCCTTTTTTTTTTCCCCTCTGCCCAGTTATTTACTACTTCTGGGAGGTCATGTCCTCACTATTCTGTTTTCAATAATGAGCCGGGATGATGGTGAAAATGGTTACATGGGAGGTGGATCAAGCTTGTGAAAAAGTCATTCTTTGACTTTAGATGCTGGATTGCTGGGAGAAAAATAAGCATGACTGCATTTCAGCTTCCTTGTCACATAAAGCAGCCACAACTTCTAAGTACCACCGACCTTCCCTGCTGACTTTCAGTCAGTGCTGCATGTAAGCCATATTGGATAATGGAACTTCCATGTTACTTTTGAAGGGACTCAAGATAGAGATTCACAGCTTTCTTTGAAAATTTATTTTCAGAACCTTCTTATTTTATTTATATTTTAATAAAATTATAATATTATAAATGTAGATTAGGTCCTTTTGCTTTATGCCTTAGTACAGAAGAAAAGAAACTATATAACCAACACTCTTTGATGTAATCAATTATTTGGCCTATTTTCTCTTAGTAGTACTGGAGATTGAACTCAGGACCTTGCTGATAATGGGCACTCTACAGATGAGCTACATCTCAAACCCAAGGTTTAGATTTAGGTTCATTCAGTTGCTAAGACTTTGAAAATCCATTTTGATAGATTTAAAATTATTGAGTTAAAATTATGGAGTGTAGTTGTGAATTTATAATTTTAAAGCCTTTTTGTTTTTTTCCCAAACTTGTACATAGTTATGGTTGAGACGTTTGATATTTTAGGTATCATTACTATCCTTTTTTCCCATTTTATTGATATGTATAAATGAAAAATTTAAGGTTTACATTGCTCTTGACATTTTGTGCACATACATATCTTTTCAAGGTAACAAGACCTTCCCTGCTCTCTTTTCAACCCTACTACTGTCCCTCCACTTCTCCCCCTCCCTTATTTTTTACTTTTCCATGAGGTAATTGTGATCTGGTGTTTCTCATATCAGAGAGACCGTTTGATATTTCATCTTCTGCTTCTGACTCACTTCACTAAGCATGATGGTCTCAAGTTTCCTCTGTTTGCCTACAAAAGCCTCCATGCTGTTGGACTTTATAGATGCATAGTATTCCATTGTGTATAAATACCACAATTTGTGAATCCATTGGTCTGTTGAGTTTTTTGGTAACTTCCATATTTTAGCTATTGTTAGTTGTGCTGCTATGAACGTGGGTATACATGTATCTCTGTTATGTGTTGTTTTTAACTCTTTTGGGACTATTCCCAGGAGAGGTATCATTGGATCAAAGGGGCATTACTATCCCTGTCTTTCACGTTTGATTGATTATCTTTGATTATATCATTTATTCACCAACCAGCATCTATTAGTTGGACATCTAAAATTATGATTTTTATAAACAAACAGGAATGCAAAACAACCATATAATAAGATTTGTAACTATCACAGTCTGGCTGTGTACATGACAAAGGTTCAGTATTGCAAGAAAAGAAATCTAAGAGTGAAATATCAAACAGATTCTTTTTAAAGATTGATTGAGTTCAGTCGTCTATTTGAGAAAGCACATAATCCTTAAAACTGCATATTTGTGAAACATGATTAATTCACTTGTTTAATATAATTCAGCAAAGGTAGTCTTAAAATTCACTGGCTTAAACAGGAAAAATTGGACACATTTATGGAAATATAAATATGGAAGTTTACAAAATGAAAACTGAAAATTCTTTTCATACCATCTGGACTGAATTGTGTTAACAACTTTTATTCCAGATCTCAGGCCCTCCCCAACCCATTTTATATGTAAAATAAAATCTGCAGGGCTTTTTTTAAACTCTCAATTATGTGAAGGTTGAAATATATATATAAAATACTTTGAAATGTAGTGTCAATGTTTCTACTCCTAAGCAACTTTTTAAACTTTTTTTTTAAAAAGTGCATCTCACATTCAATTGCTTTTTAATTGCATAATTTTCAAAATGTGTTTTGATTGTGGTAATTACCCAGAAAGATTAAAAGAAGGCTTATATTCCCAAATCACTTTGACTTAAAACCATCTTTTAAAGAACATAAGGTGCATGCAGTAACCACATTATTTTAGCTCAGTGGGTTGAAAACAAAACAAATATGGTTATTTAAATGTCTTATCTATGCTACTACACAAATAAAGACTAATACAATGTTTTTTTCAAAAAGCAAACTTGTTTTGGTGGAGCAGATGTGTCATGACTGCTATGATGTTGATTTCATCTTAATTTTAGAAATGTAAGATAATGAACTTTGAACTTGTATAATTAAGTTCACCTTCCCTTTTAAATTTCTCTTAAACATTTGTTATCTTTTACAACTTATTAGCTGATGAGTATGGGAGACCTACTCTCTAGGTAGTGTACTACTATTACTAGAAAAATCTTTGAAACTGTTTTTAGTTCAGGTTGACTCTTTTCTATCTATTCATCTATCTTCTATCAATATCTAAAATTTATCTGTCAAATTGAGTCATATTATTCAGTAAAACGTATGATTCCTTGGGCAGACATAAATGAAATTATAGGTTTATACAAAAAAAAAAAAAAAAGACTTTCAGGAGTCCCTTCACCTTCCAAACTTGAGAATACTGTTGATTGTTAAGAGCTTTACTCTAAAATAAAACTGCTTGCTCTCTAAAGTGAAGAAGGGAATTGGACTTTGGATCCTTATAGTCTCTTTTGGGGAAAACTTAGATCTTGTATGTGTTTGCAAACCCTTCATATTTTATTTCTCTGATTCTGAAATAGTAAAATTTATGGCTACAAGTATCAGTGTTTTGAAACACTCAAGTATTCATTTCATTGTTAGTATGGGAATTTTTTATATCTTCAAAACTCTCAGTTTATTCCTACTTAAGGAAGATAACACATACATCTCAACACATAATAATGTATTTCCTTTTTTCATCTTGAATTACAAAAGCATTTTCTCCTTTATTCTTTTCTGTTGGAAACTCAGTAAGTCTGTCATGTTATGAAATTTGATTTAACTGAAACATTTTAAAGTTCGGTCCATTTGTACACATCACTTTGCCAGTTGTAAACACTCTCTATGGCGATTCAAGGTTAATTTTTATGTGGCATGAAATATGAGATGAAAGTCTTAGGAAGATATAATGTTTTCTCCTTCTCCTCGCTCTGTATTACCCCCAGTATATTGAAAGCTAAAGGATGAATCATTCAGGACAGATTGATGAAATGTGTGGTAATATTGAATTATTAATTTTTAATCTGTTAAAGATGATCATTAAAACACTTTTAATTTACCTAAGAAAAAAGAACACACACACACACACACACACACACACACACACACACACACACACGCAGACACACCACCGGAGTAGTGAAGTTGTTGCTGTGACTTTACCTGACCCTGTGGTTTGGAAGCTTTTGAAACTGGTTTGTGGGAGGGGTTGGAAAAATTTTGAGGATGCCAGCTGGAGAACCCTTAGAGTCCTCTTAGCTGAGCTTGATGAGAGATTTTGGTCAGAGCTCAGAAGACCAGAATGCTGATAGCAGTGTGGATTGGAAAGGAGGACTATATTGGCAGAATTGTCTAAAAACCATGAATGCTATGCTCTGGGAGAAGTTTAATCAGGCTCTTGTCTAGAGACTTGGCCTGAAACTGAGATTAAGGGTGGTGGAGGGAAGCTGAAGGTAGTCTGATACCCAGGCTATCACAAGGTTACTCTTTGCAGTTTTTAGCCAACTCTATGGTGAAAATCAGCAAAAAATAGCAGAAAAATGACACTAAAAGTTTACAGTTTGTTAAACTGAAAGGGCTGTGTGGAGAGAGGGCTAACAGTGAGACAGATAAGTATGTGAAAGTTAAAGAGATTAGCATTAAAAGGAAGCCAAATACTTACAATCAGGGCTATAGAAAGGATGCCTTAGAGCATCTCAAAAGTCAATAAGACCGTACTCTTTACCAACTCAAGTGTGGAGAGGCAAAGGACTTTGCTTTGATAAGTGTACCCCATGGCATTCTGTCATGCCGAAGAGAGAGTCACCTGGAGTTTAGCTGTGGAACTTGGAGGCCTCAGCAGCAAGCATCAAAGCTGGCAAGGCTACTGTTCAAGCCAGTGGTGGATTTTAGCAATGGCCACATGTTGCTGGCTTCACAAGGCTTGTAGAGTACATGAGTGGGTTCATGGAGGCTTCCACTCACTCTGCCTTTGGAAGGAGAGTTTGTGAAGATGTGAAGGAGAAGCCTAAGGTGCAGTGGGGATGCTGAAAATTTGGATAAAGCCAGCATGGATCATTCATTCCCTGAGGAAGGCTGCAGGCTGTGGGCAAGTCCAATGCATTGGAGGAAAGATTGATGTTGCAACCAATGGCAATGCTGCAAGAACAGAGCCACCCAATCCCTGTGGCATTCACATCTTTCTGCTGCTTACCTGGGTGCTGAACATGGGCCTACAGGATTTAACCCTTGCCCTGTGAATTTAAAACTTATTTTGGTCCATTTGCCTTTTATCCTTCTATTTCTTCCTTTCAGAAAGGGAATGTTTACACTGTGCCATTGTATGTTGGAAGTGTTTAACTTTTTAGTTTTCACAGGAGCTTAAAACTGAGAGTTTGCCTTCTGTCTTGGAGGAGACTTTGGACTTGAACTTTTTAGTACTTTTGAAACTGTTAAGACTTTGCCAAATCTTAGAGAAGGACTAAACGTATTTTGCATAGGGAAGTAATGTCTTCTGGGGCCCAGGGGTAGAATGAAGTGGTTAGGATCTAAAGTGTCCTCAAAAAGCCTCATATGTGTCTAGGTACTGTGTACTATTGCAAGGTGGGATCTGGCTGGAAGAGGCATATGTTTAAGGCTGGATCTGGAGGGTTGTGAGCTGGCTCCACCCTTCCTCCATGAATTGACTGTTCTGCCATTCCATGAAGAGTTTTGTTTCTGTATCTGGCCCTGCCATGGGCTCACCCGTTTTTCTAGCTGCCCACCTGTGAATAGACTGTGACCTTCTGAGGGTGAGCTAAAATAAATCTTTTTTCTCTGAAGTTGCAATTATCAGCAGTGAGAAAGTAACTAAGATCTTCTCCAAAGATAGGACCTTAGTATCTTAGCTGAACTAGTTTTCACCTCCAAATGCATTCTCTTATGAACATCAGCAAATTAATTCAGTGATGAGTCTAGTGCCCTCATGATTTAGCCATTTCTCGAGGAGTCTCTTAATCCAGACAAATTGGCAATTAATATTGATTAATATTAATATAATCTCTGCATACCAGTTTTTTTCATTTATGGTATGAAGAGATTGAACAAAGAAAGAGTGAAAGATAATGAGACGATAACAGAAATATCTAATGCATGGTTCCTATTAATTTAGTTGGAAGATTAGGCTGGAGTTAGAATTTTTTCTCCAGGTGATAGAGGGAGGAAGAAGATGAAAATGAAGGAAAACTTTAAAAAAAAGCTCAGCCAACCTGACACTATGCTGTCCCACTCTAGCTGCTTCTTCATTACTACTGAGTTCACAGTATGTGACTAGTCCGAATTCCAAGTGTAAGACATGCAATAGATTTTGGAATGTTAGTACAAAAAATATGAATTATTTCCTCAACAATTTTAATATATTGATTGAGTGTTAAAACAATAACACTTTGGTTATATTGGGTTAAATAGATATATTATTGAAATGGTTTTTCCAATTTCTTTTTAATTTTTTTATTATGAAATTTTTAATTAGACACATAGCTCACATTCTATTTCTACTGCACCACACTCATCTATGACATAAAGTTAGTAAACTACATTTTAGGAAAATACACAGTTACTAAACATTATGTGAACATGAAAGATGTGACAGTTATGAGAATGGTACATGAGTTTCTGACCTTCTGGCCGACCTGGGCAACACTGAGTAAAGAATTGTTTTGGGCCATGTACAAAATATCTAACATAGTTAATATATATGAAGTATACAAACTTCCTTTTTTATGTACATGAAGTATACATATACAAACTTCCTTTTTTATTTTTTATTGTAAATTTTTTGTTAAAAAGTGGAAAATAATAATGACATAAACATAAAATGTTTTCAGAAGGTTTATGAATTTGCATTGGGTCTCATCCAAAGCCGTGTGTGTCCTATAGGGTATGGTTTGGACAAGCCTGCTATAGTATAATTAGTGTCAACTAGAAACTCAGATATTAAGAAGAAGAAAAGCATAAAAATAGGAATGCCAGAAATACTTGAATACTATTTGAAGTAATGGCTAAAGGGGTATACTAATCACATATGAATATGAACTTCTAATGACAAGCAGTTCCGAGATAGATCGCAGAGAAACATTTCAGAATCCCACCACTAGTAGTGGTTGGTTCTTTCAATGAAGCTTCTCTGCTTCTTCTAACTAACCTGCAGTTGTGTTAGGCAAGAAGATCAGAATGAAAGAAGGAATGAGATTAGTTACAAAGCTTGTTTATGGACTTTATAGATTGGCCTTGCCAAAAGAAGGAGCTAGTACAATGTAATCATTGTCTCAATCAGTGATTACAACTACTCTGATAAACTTAATGGCAAATGGCATTTGCTAAATAGCAACTCTTCTCCCTGCAAAATTTATTTTACTTCACACTGATTATTCGTTTACTTTCAGAAAATTGTACATTTACTGATGGCTCAGTTTAGTCCTGGTAAAAATACATTTGCTGAAGGCTCAGTTTAGTCCTGGTAATTAATTCCATTGGCCAAGAAGGGTCAGATTTCAGGGTAATAATGGAAAAAGACTAAAGTTCAAAAAAAAAAAAACACTAAAAAAATCCTAAACCCCTTCAGCTTTTTATTCGTCATTTTTCTGAACTTCAGAGCACCACTTGACAGCAGTAACCTCTTAACATGTTCTTCTCATTTGCTTTCCAGTAGTGTGATGTCTGAGGCTTTCTATTATAATACCAACCTATTCCTATAGGAAAGTAGTCACATATTGGTTGAAAAACAAAGGTTTGTGGGATATAGCAAAAGTCTGGGTCACTACTTAATGTAATGTGCATAGTAAGTTCTCAACAAGTAATATTTTTATTATTTCTAAGTATTTTCCTTTACTCAAGTCTTAAATATAAGTTCTCTTCTACATTATGGAATTACATCCACGCCTTTAATTTTTTTTTCAGGTTGTGAAGAGAACACATTATTGGGAAAATTATAGAAGGGGCAAAGACGATAGAAAGGGAAGGAATGAGGATAAACTGCTAGTCAGAAGGGGGAACTGGAAATGTGGGTTGCCCTGTGGCTCACTGTCTAGGGGTTTTTATAGTGGAGCTGGGTAAGGGTAAGGGGCTGTCCTATGCTGAGCGGCTCGGTTGCTAAAGCTGGTTGCTGTGCTCTTCACCTTTAAGCTGATGCTGAAGCATACTCTTCTGCATACTTACTAAGCTTTGTATCCACTAGAACCACCATTTGTTTAGTAAGCTTCTCTCTAAGCCCACTGATCATTGCTTGCATTTCTTTGAGAATATCTTATTTGAACTGGCTGTTTGACTCATTTATTTGCTTTTTGATTTCTTTCTCTATGAGTTCCACTATTTCAGGGCCTATGACATTAGTTTCTAGGGTCTTAGGCATCTTTGTGGATGTCCCATTGCCTTGTCTCCCTTCTGTGTTTCTGTTGTTGAAGGACTTCACTTTCAAGGCCTAGCTGAGAGGTTTCTTTGAATGGGTATGGGGGTGTGTGTGGAAATCTGAAATTCCTCCAAATTCTGTGCTGGGAGTAGGCAGTGAGGAAGGACCTAAAAATCAGATGGCTTCTGAGATGTCATGATCACATCCAGCCCCCTCAGCAAAGCTCTCCTGCCTGTCTTGACTTCCCTCCCCTGAGGGCAGGGCTCTCTGCCTTTGGAGGTGCTCCCACTACCACCCATGAACTTCATAGGCCTTTCTGTCCTCTTCACAACTGTCTCTGTGCCATTTTCGTTCTAGGCACTGTTTAAGAATAATCCCCAAAACCTTGATGCGCTCTTCTGAGCCTGCTTTTACTCTAAACAGCTCAATCTTGGGCTTTCTTTCTTTTTTTTTAATGTCTCCTGCTTATGTCAGTGCCTGTTATGATTGCCAAGCTCTGTTTCTAGTCTAGGCTCCAAGAGGCCTTTTCTAGGGGAAGCTCGCATTGCATTTGCAGTTTACAGTACTTAAAGGATTGTTCATGGAGAAGGAGGCTGCTAGCTGCTGTCAGTTCTCATTTCTTCCAGGTCAGCACTTACCTCAGTCTGAGGATCCAGGCTCTGGGCTTTCTTCCATCTGTGGATGCCAGGCCGCTCAGTGTTGCTCTCAGTCAGCCTGGGCCTGCTTCTTGGGCTACTGTTTTCCTTTGCTTCCAGTATGTATTTGGGCTTTTTTTTCTTCCTATGGCCTCCTTTCAATTGCTGAGATGCTCCTTATTCTCCTAGCTAAGTTGAACAGGCAGTAGCTGTGTTTCCAGCTGCTGAAGTTTTAGAAAGCTATTGGCATGCACAGGATGGGAAACTTACAACATCTTCTAAACTTTCAAATGAAAAAGTGTTGTCAAAGGCAGAATAGCAAGGAATGGATTAGTATTGTCAGAAAGTTCAAATCCTTGGTAAATTCCAAGAGCAATGTTAAGTCCACAATGTATCAATTAAAATTTGCCATCCCAAAAAGCTTCAAGTAACTTGCTCCTGAAATGATTACTCAGTCATTATTTTAGTTACCAAAATATTAACTTTAAATTTCATAAATTACAAAATTAAAAAGCTTTCCATTTTTTTGGAGAAGGGTTATTGCCCTGTAGTCCAGATTGGCCCTGAAATCACTATGTAGCCCAGGCTGGCCTCAAAATCATGGCAATCCTTCTGCCTCAGCCTTTTGAGTGCTGGGATTATAGACATGCACCACCATGCCTGGTTTATATATGGTACTGGGGAATCAAATCCAGGACCTTTTGCTTGCTAAGCAAGTGCTCTGACTTTTGAGCTCTGCCCCTAGCCCAAAAAACTTTATCTACTGGGGATAAATATAATACATGCTCATTGTAAGACATTCAAACCACAGAAAAAAAGGAAAAGAAGACCGTAAGCATCACCTCAAATTTTGTTCAACTAAAAGTAATCATTAAAAAACTTGGCAGAATACTTATAGAACTTGCATAATGTGATGAAACTATAAGAGCGAGGCCTGATGCTACATGCCTGTAGTGCCAGCACACCAGGAGACTGAAGTGAGGGGACTGGAAGTTTGAGCACAGTCTGGGCAACTAGATACTTAGTGAGATCCCATATGAAAATTTAAAAAATTAAAAAAGGGCTGGGTGGGGGGCAATATAACTCAGTGCAAGGGCCCTGGGTTTACCTTCCAGTACTGAAAAAGGAGAAAGAGAGAAAGAAAAGAAGGAAGGAAAAAAGGAAGAAAAGAAGAAAGAAATTATAAATATTGTGTTATAGTTTGTTTTTGTGCAAAACTTTTTTCTTTATCTTGCAGTATTGGAAATAATCACAAGACTTTCACAAAGTCCCTTTTATCATTTTTTTTTTTTTTAATTTTGGGTCAGAGTTTTGTCAACTCATTAAATTGCCCAGTTGTCTACTCTGGGCTTGAGCTTGCTTCGGCCTTCCAGAGTGCTGAGATTATAGGCGCACACCACCACATGCAGTTTGAAAGATTCTTTAATATATTGAAAATATCTTTATTCGGCACTGACAACTGATTTAAGATAGTCTTTTTAATGGGTATATTAAATTGTATTATATTTTCATAATATATTGCCATTATGTACTGTTCCTTTCAAGATGGACATATAAGCTACTTTAAATTTTCCACTGTTCTGGACAGAACTCTGATGAACATCAAGTCATACCAAAGCTTACACATTTATTGAAACATAGTAAGGCAGGAAGAGAAGCAGACTCATTGTCTTAGTCAGGCAATTAAGAGGCTATCAGCAGATATATTCTGTTAATCAGATTGTCCCTGCGATGCTTCAATTCCTGATTTTCAGTAGGTTAATGCTTTGTACCATTATTTTTCTGAAGAGTGGAAACTTAATCATTGTGAGTAAATATTAATTTTAAGCTAGTAGAAATAGGAAGGTTACATAAAGTACTATTTTCTGAGCTATAACTATTATAGTTATTGTAATTCAACCCTTTATGCTCATGATAAAACATGTATTGGCTGCTCATCTTGTTTAATATGAAGATTTATTGTCATTCATGTTAAATACTCTTCTTTATACTTAGGTCAACAATACTTTGGTCTTGAGGCTGACACCATCTTTTTGTTAATTATTGACTATAATGCTTCAGGACTTGGGTATGATGGATAAAAACAGAAGCCAGACGTTTCTGTAAAATATAGAAAATTAGCTATAAAATTTATAAATTTTCAAGTACATTATAGAAATGTCAGGTAATTTTCAAACATTCGTGTTGGGAATGAATTTGTAGAATGTTTTCTCTTTTATCCCAGAACATTTTACAGTGCCTGAGACATAGTAAAAATTAAATAAATGTTTTTTGAGAATATGAATGCATGAATAAAGGCGTTTTCAATTTGCAACTTAAATATTGGCAAATATCTGAACCAATGGGATAAATTATTTACACAATTAATATTAAATTTTGGATCTCCCTAGAATTGATTTTTCTTTTTTAAATTTTTTATTTATAATGGACATATAACTGTGTTATGTTTCAATATATACCTATATTGTTGTTGTTATTATTCTTTTTTAATTCAGAAGGCTGAATTTATATTTGAGTGTTTGAGAAACTTGGAGACACTCTTCATAGCAACTAGCAAGAGGAATTAAATTACAGAATATTTTTTGTTTCTTTTTAAGTGCCAGGTAATGTTGAGTTCTTTTGATTTGATTTTCTGTTTCTATCCAGAATGGCCTCAGTTGGCTTTAAAAAACAAGACTTTGTAAAGATTTAATAATAAAATATTGAGTAAAATTTTGCATCCCCCAAATTTGCATTTTCATTATTATAAGAAGTTGGCCAAGTTCAAAAAAGGAGAGAAATCAATCCAATATTTTAAAAATGCTTTAAAAAAATTTTGTGCTACCAACTATAACCTCATTATATTATGGCTCATTCTCATTATCTTCTGCATCTTGTGTTCCTTCATGTACATAAAGTCCTAGTAGAGTGCATTGCTAAGTAATGAGTGGTAGTTTCATTTTAAAAAAGGCTGGGGCAGTGGCTCATGCCTGTAATCCCAGCTACTTAGAAAATTTACATGTCTATATTGTACAGTGATCAAATTGGGATGATTAACCTGCCCGCCATCTCAAACATGGTGGTAATAGTCATTATTTGCTTTTCCAACTCTCTTGAAATATACCTTACTATTATTTGTAGTCACCCAAATATGTAATAGAACAGCAGAATTTACTTTTCCTTCCTGTAACTGTGTACCCCTTGATCAATCTCTGGCTATCTTCCTTCTCTTTTTACTCTCCTCAGCATCTCTGTCGGTTAACTTTCCATCATAGTGACAAAATACCTGAGGTAATCAACCTCATAAGAGAAAAGGTTGATTTGGCTCATGGTTTTCAGATATTTCAGTTCATGTTGCTTTGGACCTGTGGCTTCACAATGCCTCGTGGTGGGAATGTGTAGCAGACATGATGCTCATGTCCTGGTGTCCAGGAAGCCGAAAGACAGAAATAGGAAGGGCTTGCATCTCTATATTCTCTTTAAGAGCATGTCCCAAGTGACCTAACTTCACTTTATTAGATCCCACTTTCTAAAGGTTCCACTACTTCCCAATAGGTCTGAAGGCTATGGACCAAGTCTTTAACACATAGGTCTTTGGAGGACATTCAAGATGCAAAACCATGGTGGTAATGATTATATATTCTCAGCTACTGTGACATCAAGTCTGTCAGGTTCCACTTATGATTGAAATCATGTGGTATTCATCTTTCTGTGTCTGACTTGTCAGACATGTTTTCCAGTTCGTCCATGTTGCAAATGGTAAGATTTCTTTCTTTTTATAACTGAATAAGCTTTCATCGTATATATAGCGTATTTTCTTTATCCATTCATTGGGTGTTGGACACTGGAGTCACTTCCATCTCTTGGCTCTTGTGCAATAGTGGACATCAGAGTGCAGATGTCTCTTCAACAGATTAGTTTCCATTGGTTATATTCTCCAGAGTAGGATAGCTAGATTGTATGCTGGATCTATTCTTGAGGAATACTGTCCATACTGGTTTCCATAATGACTGTACTGATTTACATTGCCACCAGTTGTGTCTAAGAGTTTCTTCTTTTCCCATATCGTCAAGAATTATTTTTTGTCTTTTTGATGGTAGTTGTCCTAAATAGAGTGAGGTGATATCTCACTGTGGTTTTGTTTTGTATTTTCTTGACGATTAATAATACTGAGCATTTTTTTTCATATCTCCTCGCCATTTGTATGTTTTTTCCTCTCCTCTAGAATTTAGAAACAGGATGTTTTCCACTAAACATAACTTACCAGTTTTATCATTCTTAAGACTTGTTTTTTTGGTGGAAAGGTTAACAAACTGTGCCCTTGGGCCAAGTCCAGATTGTTGTCTGTTTAATATAGCCTGTGTGCTGAGAAAAAAAAATTAAAAACTTTAAAAATAGATGAAAACAATCAGAAGAACAGTGCTTTGTGACCAGACACATTTTTATAAAATTTCAGTTTCATTTGAGTATAGCCCTGCTTATTCTGTCGTGTGTCATTTACAGTTGCTTTTGTGCTACTATGAAAGACAGGATGGAATAGTGACCTACAGAGCCTAAAATATGTTCCTCACAGAAAGTGCCCTCTCCTCATTTAAAGTTGAAACTATGTCCTGGGGGCAAAGGTGCATGTTGTTCACTTGTCAGTGGCATTGAATGCTAGACAGTCTACAAAATTGATAGGTAATGCTAGTGAAGGGGAGTGAAGACAGTATTCCTAATTTGTTAATAACCTGAACATCACAATTATGGCATATTTTCTTCTTTTTCATCCTCTCCAATTAAGAAGACTCTTCCCATGCAATGCAGACATATTATTTGAAGCCACATCAATAAAATAGAATCTTTCCCCTCTTTTTATTGGCAATAGAGATTAGTAGATTTCATTTGGACAGATTTGTACACATACATGTAATATACTTTGATCATCATTCCTCTCCCCAATACAATAGGATCTTGAATTCCAGGATTGCATAGAATATTCTAATTCAGGCCTAACAATTCACCTGTGACCATGCCATCACGATGAGCTTCCCTTCGGACTCCTTTCTGAACTGTGGTCTTATAGATTAGCATACTAGTATTTGCCATATAGTTTGAGATAAGATTTAATAGTTGGGATTTTGGAACTTCTGTAAAGAATTGAAAAAAATTTATCTATACCCTAAGTGTATAAAATTATTATTTCTATTTCAAATTTTAGATTTTAATTTTGGTCACTTTCTTTTACTTCTAGAGCAGAGATACTCATTTGTATCAAGTTCCTAAGTGAAACTAAGGTTCATAGTAGGAAGTGAGCAGTTCAGTTATTGCCATTCTCAAACAAGATTTCTGTAACTCTGATTATATAAGAGTAAGAGAGAAATATTTGTACAGAATGTGTATCCTGCATTCCTGACTACCTCATACTTGTTTTAAATAATGATAATTTCAGGTTCTCCCCAAACATGCTGTTTGCTATTGTCTTAGTAGAGCTCTCCAGAGAGGCAAAACCAATAGAATATATACATATATAAATTGCTGTAATTTTTAAATTAGTTTAATTATTTTAAAGAAGTTGGCTCATGAGATTCTTAGGACTGGCAGATATGAATGTGAAGGTCAGGCCAGCAGGTTGAAAATTTCAACAGGAGATAGTGCTGGAGTTTGGTTCCCAAAGATTGCTTGGAGGCAGAATTCCTCTTTCTTCAGGGGACCTCAAACTTTTTGGACCCTCTACTGATTAGATGAAGCCTACACACATTATGAAGGATAATCTACTTGTTTCAAGACCTGTTGATTTACATGTTAAATGTATACCAAATGCTTATAATACCTTTCTCTTTAACAAAATCTGCCAATTTTATTTTAAAATTTAATGGTAACATGATTAAAATCATGAGACTTTGAAGCATTATTGTGATACTGAATTTCATTCCTTTTGATCTCTCCCAACTTAACAACCTACTATAGATTCAATGAGTTGATGCTTTTAAGGATATGATACTATGATAAGAAGAATAATGATCTGCCCCCTACCTAGAAATACATATCCTAATCCTGAAACCCCTAAATTGCTACTTAGAACTGTAAGATGGAACTAAGGTTACTAGTCAGCTGACCTTACAATGGGTAGGTTATTGCAGACTATCCAGGTTGGGTCCACTGTGACCACAAATTTTTATAAGTTGAAGATGGGGGCAAAAGAAGTCAGAGTTATTAGATGGGCTGTGGACTGAATGATACCCCCCGTCAACTTTCTGTAAAAATTCATATGTAGAAGCCCTAACTCCCAATGTAATGGTACTTACATATGGGACCTTTGGAAGGTAATTAGACTCAGGTGATATCTTGAGAGTGGAACACTATGATGGAATTCCTAATCTGTGAAGAAGAGACACACCTGAACTTTCTCTCTTTGTCACTCCACTAGGTGAAGACACAGTTAGAAGGTAGCTATGGGCAAGTCAAGAGATAAGTATCTTCACTGCAAACATGGCATTAAAATTTAGTGCAATTTTAATAAAAATACCAGCAGCATTCACAGTGCTAAAAAAAATACTAAAATTTGTATGGAACCAGAGGAGGACCAGAATAGTTGAAGAAGAATACACAGGGAACATCATAATCTTGATTTCAAAGAAATCCATAGAGAAACTGATTAAAAACTGCTGGTACCAGAACAAAATTAGACAGGTAGATCAATGAAACAGAACTGAGGATGCAAAAATAACTCTAGGCACCTTCAGCCATCTGATCTTTGACAAAGGGGCCCAAAACATACACTGGAGAAAAGAACCTCTTTATCAAATGGCCCTGGGAAATTTGGATATCTAGATATGTAGAAGAATGACTCTAGACCCTGTCTTTTACTCAACACTAAAATTAAAGTGGATCAAAGATTTAGATATTAAAGCAGAAAAATCGAATCTGCAGGAAGATAAAACAGGTAAAACCCTTGAACACATAGGCAAGGATTTTCTGAACTGACACAAGAAGTAGCACCAAGAATAAACAATGGGATTGTATAAAATTTAAAAACTTCTGCACAACAGTGTAAAGAATCAACAGAGTGCAGAGACAACTACAGAATGGGATTTTTTTATTTTGCCAGCTACTCCTCAAACAGAGGACTAATACCTAGAATATATAAGAAAACTTTAAAAAATTAGAATCCCAGAATGAAAGACCCAGCTAAAAATTGAACAAAGGAAATGAATGGACACTTCTCAAAAGAAGAAATGCAAATGGCCAATAAGTACATGAAAAATGTTCTGTATCTTTAGCCACTATAGAAATACAAATCAAAACAACACCAAGATTTGGTCCAGTGAAGATGGCTAATATCAAGAACTTAGAAAACAAAACACAAACGCTGATGAAGTTATAGAGAAAAAGCAACACTTCTACATTATTGATGTAAACTAATATAACCATTGTAAAAAATGAGTGTGGAGATTATTCAAAACTAAAAATAGAAATTTCATTTGACCTTTCTATACCTCTTCTAGATATCCTTCTCAAAGAGTTAAAAACATCATGCAGTAGTGAGATATGCACCCAGCACATTAGAGCAGTACAAGTCTCATAATAACTAAATCTTGAGAGCAACATTTAGGCCAATTAACAAACAAAGAAAATGTGGAATATATACATAGTAGAATATTACTGTGTCATAAAGAAGGTTCAGTTTGAGTCATTCGTAGGAAAATAGATGCACCTTGAGACCCATGAAGCTAAATGAAATAAATCAGACATAGAACATTAAATATTCCCCCCCCCCCATTTTATTGATATGTATTAGTGCAAGATTTAAGGTTTACAATGAAGTTGAGCATTTTGTGCACTTATGTATCTTGTCAAGATGACAAGGGCTTTCCCACTCTCTTCCTGTCCCTCCCCCTAGCCTTCCCTCCCTCCCTCCTCCCCCATGCTGCCCCCCTGTTTCACTCTGTTTTTCATTTTAAATTCCATAAGAGTTGTGATCTGGGACTCTCATATCAGAGAGACCATTTGATGTTTCACCTTCTGCTTGTGACTTATTTCACTAAGCATGATGTACTCAAGCTTCTTCCATTTGCCTGCAAAAGCCTCCACGCTGTTGGATTTTATAGATGCATAGTATTCCATTGTGTATAAATACCACAGTTTGTGTATCCATTGGTCTGTTGATGGGTATTTTGGTGACTTCCATATTTTAGCTATTGTTAGAACAAAGGTATACATAGATCTCTGTTGTCTGTTGTTTTGGCCTCTTTTGGATATATTCCCAGGAGGGGTGCTGCTGGATCGAAGGGGATATTTATTTCTAGTCTTTTGAGAGCTCTCCATACTGCTTTCCAAAGGGTTTGTACAAATTTATATTCCCACTAGCCGTGAAGGAGGGTTCCTTTCTCCCTGCAGCCACGCCAGCACTGATTGCTATTTGACTTGTTCATATAGGTCATTCTCTCTGGAGTGAGATGGTATCTTATCATTGTTTTGATTTGCATCTCTCTTATGGCTAGAGATGTTGAACATCTTTTCATGTATCTATTGGCTTTTTGTACTTCTTCATGAGTGAACTGCCTCTTCATTTCATTTGCCCACTTTTCAATAGGATCCTTTATTTTGGTTGACTTTCCTTCAGCTCCCTATATATTCTAGTTATGAGTTTCTTATCTGAGATGTTGGTGGTGAATATTTTTTCCCAGTCTGTTGGATCTCTTTTTACAGTGTTAATATTTTCTTTTGCTGTGCAGAAACTTTTTAATTTGACAAGATCCCATTTGTTAATAATGGGGATAATTTCTTTTGCTTTTGGTGTCTTGTCAAGAAAATCTTTGCCTACCCCTATGTCTTTTATAAATTTGCCTAATTTGTCTTCTAGAAGGTTTAGTGTTTCATTTTTAATGTCTAAGTCTTTGATCCATTTTGATTTGATTTTGGTGCATGGTGACAGGTGTGTGGCTAGATTCATTCTTCTGCATGTGGATGTCCAGTTTTCCCAGCACCATTTGTTGAACAGGCTGTCCTTTTTCCATTGTATGCATTTGGCCCCTTTGTCGAAATTAAATAATTGAGGGTGTTTGGGTTTGTCTCTGCATCTTCAATTCTGTTCCACTGATCTATCTGTCTATTTTTGTGCCAGTACCAAATTGTTTTTAGAACTATGGCTTTATAGTATAGTCTGATGTCTGGAACTGTAATGCCTCCTGCTTTGGTCTTGTTGCTCAGGATTGCTTTAACTGTTCTTGGTCTCTTTTGGTTCCATATGAATTTAAAAATTGTTGTTTCAACTTCTTTGAACAAACTTGTAGGTATTTTGACAGGGATTGAATTAAATCTGTATATCAGTTTAGGTAGTATAGTCATTTTCACTATATTTATTCTGCCTACCCAAGAGCAGGGGATGCCTTTCCATTTTCTAGTGTCTCCTATAACTTCTTTCTTCATTGTAATGTAGTTTTCTTTATATAGGTCCTTCACATCCTTGGTTAGGTATACTCCTAGGTATATAATTTTTTGCTGAGCTATTGAGAATGGAATTGATTTTCTGAGTTCTTGCTCAATAAGTTCATTGTTAGAATAGAGAAAAGCTGTTGATTTTTTAGTGTTAATTTTATAGCCTGTGACTTGGCTAAATTTTTTTTATTATTTCTAAGAGTTTCCTAGTGGAGTTTTTAGGGTCTTCCATGTAGATAATCATATCATTTGCAAATAAGGAAAGTTTGACCTCCTCCTTTCCGATGCAGATTCCCCTTATTTCATTTTCTTGTCTGATTGCCATGACCAGTGTTTCAAGGACTATGTTGAATAAGAGTGGGGAGAGTGGGCAGTCTTGTCCTGTTCCTGATTTGAGAGGGAACGATTTCAATTTTTCTCAATTTACTGTGTTATTTGCAGTAGGCCTTTTCTTTTCTTTTCTTGATGAGGTTTGTCGATTTTGTTAATTCTTTTAAACAACCAGCTCTTTGACTCATTAATCTTTTTTATTGTCCTTTTAATCTCAATCTCATTTATTTCTGATCTGATCTTTATAATTTCTTCTCTTCTACTGCCTCTTGGGTTAAGTTGTTCTTGTTTCTCTAGGTCCTTAATGTACATCATTAGCGAATTTATTTGTGATTGTTCTGTTCTTTTGATGTGTGCATTTATGGCTATGAATTTTCCTCTAAGGACTGCTTTCATTGCGTCCCACAGGTTTTGATATGATGTACTTCCATCGTCATTTAACTGTATGAAGTTTTTGATTTCTTCTCTGATTTCTTCTGTGATCCATTGTTTGGTTAGTAGTATGTTGTTAAGTCTCCACGTGTTTGTGTATTTTCTTCTGTTTCTGCTGCTTTTAAGTTCCAGTCTTATTCCACTATGGTCTGAGAGTGTGCAGGGAACTATTTCTATCCCTTTGTACTTGTTTAAGCATGACTTATGTCCTAGGACGTGGTCTGTTTTAGAAATTGTTCCATGTGCTGTTGAGAAGAACGTGTAGTCACTTGATGTTGGGTGGAAGACTCTGTAAATGTCTGTTACATCTAGGTTTTCTATAGTTTCATTCAGCAGTTGTATATCTTTGTGGATTTTCTGTCTGGTTGATCTATCTATTTGTGATAGTGGAGTATTAAAGTCTCCTACTATAACTGTATTGGGGCCCATGTGTCCTTTCAGATCTAGTAACTTTGGTTTACATTATTGGGTGCTCTAGTGTTGTGGGTATATATACTGATAATTGTCTTTTCTTCCTGTTCTGATGTTCCTTTAACTAGTATGTAGTGTCCATTTTTGTCTTTCTTCACCTGTTTTCTTTTGAAATCTGATGAGTCTGAGATTAATATAGCTACCCCTGCTTGTTCTCTGGGACCTGTTGCGTGGAATATTGAATTCCATCCTTTTATTTTCAGTCTGTGAGTTTCCTTATGGGTGAAGTGTGTCTCCTGCAGGCAGCGAATTATGGGTTTCTGTTTTTTGATCCAGTCAGCTAGTCTATGTCTTTTGATAGGTGAGTTGAGGCTGTTCACGTTTAGAGTAATTATTGAGGTATGTTTGGTGTATCCTGCTATAGTTCTAGTTTTTCCAAGTTGTTTACTGGCTTTACTTTTTTCTCAGCTCATTCTTTTCTAGCTTCTGCCTTTTTTTCTCTGTAGTCTCTTGTGTTATTGGCTTCTCTTTTGCTATCCATGTGTCCTTTGAGAATTCTCTGCAGTGATGGCTTAGTGGCTGCAAGTTTAAGCTTTCTATATCATGAAGGATTTTAGTTTCTCAATCCAATTTAAAAGATATTTTTGCTGGATATAGTAGTCTTGGTTGGAATTTGTGCTTTTTTTGGTGTTTGAATAACATTGCTCCATGATCTCCTGGCTTTTAGAGTCTGGGTTTAGAAGTCTGCAGTTATCCTGATGGGCTTACCATTGTAGGTCACCTGCTTTTCTCTTACCGCTTTCAGTGTTCTTTCTTTGTGTTGGGTTTCTAGTACTTTAATTATGATGTGTCAGGATGAGGTTCTCTTCTGATCAATATTGGTTGGGGTTCTAAATGCCTGCAGTAGCTCGATGTTCATTTCTCTTCTTAGTTTTGGGAAGTTTTCTTCCATAATTTCCTTGAGTATGCCTTTTATCCTTTTGTTTTGACCTCAGTCTTCTCTTGGATTCCCATAATTCTCAGGTTGTTTCTTTTTGAATCTTCTATCAGTCATTGTAATGATTCTCTGTCTTCTTTTTTTACTTTGTGGTCTTTATGGTCTTTCTGTTCCTTCTCCATCATTTTGTCTTCTAGGTCTGATAATCTATTTTGAAATTGTTTGATATCATTGCTTATTGTGACCTGTGTATTTTTCACTTCCTGTATATCTGCATTTATTTTTTTTTTTTATGTTTCTGTTGTGTTCTTCTCTCATTTCTTGTATTGTCATCATTATCTTCTGGTTCATTTCTTCTTTGATCTCCTCTATTTGCTTCTCAAAGCTTGCTCTTAGTTTAGCTAGGTCTTGATCTATAGCTCTTGATCTGTGATTTTCATTTCCTGCATCATTTCCTGCTTTATTTCCTGTTTTAATTCCTGTTTTAATTCCAGCTTTAGCTTGATGTATTTCTGGGCCCAAACGTTACCCTCATTTGTGCCATTTTCATCTTTAGCTTCTGCATTTTCAGGATTCCTGGTATGCTCTTCTGGTAGGTCAAGACTACTTGAAGGAGATTTATTTCCATGTTGCCTCATGGTTCTGTTGTCTTTGGTTGTCTCTGGTTGTCCGTGCCTGGATTCCCCTATGTGATTCTCCCTGATACGACTCTGTCTGGCGCTGAGAGAACAGAGTCTCCATGCTGACCACTTGGCTGGCTCCTCCCTGTGCCGGCCCGGAGCCCCTGGGAAGTCTGCGGCAGGCGGGAAGTCCAGCCTCTGTCTCTGTACCTGGGCTGGCTCCTCCCTGCCTAGAACATTAAATATTGCATGCGTTCTCTTACAGGAAATATCAAAAATATAAATAAAGAGCAAAATAAAAGATAGATGATAGGGAAGGAAAGAGGCAGTTATCTTTAAGGGTTTTTTGTTTCCTTTTTTTTTTTTTTTTGAGACAGCGTCTCTCTTTGTAGCCCAGAATGGTCCTGAACTCACTGTGTAGCCCAGGCTAGCCTTGGGCTCATGGCAGTCCTCCTGCCTCAGTGTCCTGAGAGCTGGGATTACAGGTGTGGTACCATTCTCAGCTTTATGTGATACTAAGGAATCGAATTCAGGGACTTTGGCTTGCTAGACAAGCATTTTAACTGCTGTGCCATTTCTCCAGCCCTAAATTTTTTAAATCGTTTACATTAAAGATGTGCAAAGTGATGTTTTGATATAGAGACATATTGTGAAATGACTCAGTCCAACTAACTCTATATACATTACCTCATATAAGACATCATGATAAAGCATTCACAAGAATGAACCCTGTCTAATACCTCATCTGAGATGGCCTCAACAGGAGAATGAAATGGTTTTTGAAATGTGGAATGACAACAAAATGTTGGTTCTGAAACTGTTACCATAGGAATGCGAACAGAGGAAGGCAGAAGAAAAATGTGCCCCATCCAGATAGAATTGAGGAACTCCACAGTTGTTCCCCTATATTGTATAACTGTATGACCTCATTTTCTGTAGTTGCATTTAAAAGCCCACTCTCCAAGCAGAACCATACCTTGGTCTCTATGGTGGATGAATCAGTTCCAGGACTGTCCCATTGACACTAATATCTGAAGATTCCCTAGTTAGTATTTGTGTGCTACAGAATCCTTTCATATACTTTAGAAAATCTACATGACTGAGCACTGGGGTAATTGCTCACTGAGGACCTGTAGCAGGGGAGTGATGATAAAGAAGCTTGCAGAAGACTGGCATGTGGGGACAAGGGCAGAGAGAGGCAGGAGGCTGGGTCACCAGTCAGGATGTTCTTATGTGGATTCAAGCTTGAGATGATAAAGGCTTTTATTAGAGGGAGTGAATGAGAATGGAAAGGAAGAGATAGGATGGATAGAGGATGCTTGTGGATTGATTCTTCTTAAGAGGCATGAGAAATTCCAGTGCCTGCACGCCAGCTACCCTGGCAGAGTAAATGCAGTCAGGCAGTTCTAGAAGCAGAAGTTGAGGTCAAGGTTTGTTGGTCTTCTCAAGGCCTATTACACAGGGGTGCCTCAAAGAAATCCTGAAAAGTGACAGAAGTTTGAATGAGGCTTACTCCTGAGGTAAGTGCTTTGACACCTGAGGATTGTGTGTGTGGGGAGGAGGTAGGGTTGGTGGTGGTGAAGAAGGTGATGCAAATTGGGAGGGAAACAAGGGGCCTGAGAAAACGTGTGCTGATCTACAATATTTATAGACAAGTGTTGAAACTACAGCTGTTACTGTCATACAGATTGAAACGAGTTAATAAAGTAAATGTCAAGTAAAAGTATAGATGGTATGTGGATATAGCAAAGCCTTTAAGGTGGCATGCACATATCCGATATAGAGAAATCAAAAAAAAAATCTTACTAGCATTTGAAGAACGAATTTTTAGGTTCACCTCATAACCATTTAATGAGTTTTCAGATTTTTGTTTTGTAGGTGGTAAGTGGGAACATCACCACCAACTCTGTACACCTCTGTCTCATCATGAGCTCATTGAGTCTCATTTATTTTTTCACTTATCATCTGTGTACTGCATGTTAGTGGAGAAAGTACTGTGTAGCTAAAATAAATTATTATTGCAGCAAGAAATAGGTTTTTGAAATGTTTTGCACAATGACTAATGTAAACTCTTGAGTAATGACTCTCATTTAAAATGCAAGTAGAGTGGATTTAATCTAAAATTAGATACTTTTTTTCTCCAAAAATGAGATGAACATTATTATATGAGGCTCCAAAATGAGAAGCAAAGTGCCCTGTTTTGATTTAGCAACTTGAACACATAAACAAACAAACAAACAAACAAAACCCTTTAACTCAATCTTGTGGTTTACACAGGATACCTTGCAAAGCAGAAGCACAAATGACAAGGTCCTTTCCCAGAGGACCTCCGGTCTAAGCATTGTGGAATGAATCTGCACAGACCAGCAGTAGAGAATGTAATTGAAGGGCTCTGATGACAGAGGTTAGGCAGGGGCTCTGGGCTGAATGGGCGCAAAAGGAGCCACCTGAAGACAGGGCTTGGGGCAGGGAAGGCGGGAGGAAGGACATGCTCCAAATTTCTCAGTGGGAAACAGTAGTAAATGTGAAGTGCAAAGGGTCACAGAGAGGTGAAGCAAGTGTGTCTGTGCTCCAAGAAACAACTCAACAGGAGTCTGCTGGACACAATTCCGCTTTCCCTTGATATTTGCAAACAGTCTGTTTTAGTCTATTCATGCTATTATGAAAACAAAATCCCAAAGACTCAGATAATTCAAATACAAGAGAGATCCATTTCTTAAGATTCCAGAGACTGGAAAGTCCCAGACCAAGGGGCTGGCAGGTGCCAGCATATGTGACTTCTCGTGAAAGCCTTCCTTCTGTGTCTGTATGTGGTAGCAGAAACAAAAAGTGCAAGGTGAATGCTGTGTTCCCACATCACAGAAGAGGAAGAAAGGCAAAAATAGCCATTAGTAGTACTCTCTGTCCTTTTATAAGGCCACCAATCCATTTATGTGGGCTTTGGCTTGAAGATTCATCAGTAATAATCAGAAAGGTTCCACATCTTAATACTGTCACACAGGAGTTTAATTCTAATGTATGAATTAAGGAAAGATACACATATTCAAAGCACAGTAGAGTTCTTGGAAGTTTCCCTTTCTGGCTTGTTCTGATGAATGCAGATTTCATGTCTGTTTTATAGATGAAGTAGAAGAATGGGAAATTGGATACACCTCTAGGAGGGCACTTGGTTTGATAGCGGAGTCCATAGTGAGGGGAAGCTTTGCAGCACCTTCGGGTGTTTGGAGTGAATCAGAGAGTACTGTGAACTGGCAGAGGAATCCAAATTCCCACGAGTGTCGCTGGCATTGACCATGCAGCCCTCTATGCTAATAGGGCAGCAAGAGTGAATTCTTTGACATAGCTACACCATCCGCATTGCTATTTTTGCCCCGTAGTGACCCTGCCTGCTGTCTAAATCATCATGGTGCTCTTTCCAGTGTGGCTGTAGCTGTTCACAATTTCTCCTACTTTGAATCATAACAATAATAACAACTGGTATTTGTTAAATATGTAGTCACTGTCTGGCACTGACCAAAGCATTTTATGTATGCTACCTCCTTTATTTCTTATCACAAGTAGTAATGGAAAGACTGAGCAAACAAATAGGTTAAGTGATTTGGTTAAAGTCACAGTAATTGGTGGTAGGAATGGGATTTGAACTCGAGTTTTCTTGTTCTTGTTTTTCTCTTTAACCACCTGTACTACTACCTTCCAAGAGGCCTTATTGAACCTGGAAGACGATGGGGACACCATGGGATTTCAGTCAGTTACCTCACAGAATCATCCCCTCTTACTGCCTCCCCGCCAAAAAGGAGCATCGCCCAAATGCCCTCTTCTGATAAATCATAACTTTGTGTTTCCTTAGAAACTAATGGTGACCTGGAACGTGATGCCACATGAGGCAGCCTAGTCCATTTATAGATAGTTCTGATAGTCACCCAGTTTTTCCATATTTTGAGCAGAAATAATTTCCTGAATTTCACCTACTTGTCCTAATTCTGTTTTCTGGAGCTCAACCAAATAAGACTTGTTTTTCTTCTGACTAAGAAACCTCTGAATAATGGGCAATCTAAGGGCATTTGGAATAGTTTCTGACTCAGATCGACTCCCCCCCCTCCCCCCATCTCCCTTCCTTATGCGCAGCAGAAATGCAGGATCCGTTTTCTGAGTGTGACAGCCCTTTGTGTTCATTCCAGTGAACAGCTTATGACTTGTGCCTGCTAGCCCAGAGTGACATAGCTGTGCATATGAAATATTAGCTTTGTTTTAGTTTATTTGATTAAAACACTAAGCACACCTCCCTGCAGCTTCATAGTTTAATCTTTGAACTTCAGTTATTGAGGACACTTGTGTCATGCCTGACGCTTGTGAGGCCCTGCAACTAACTTGTCAAGCCAAAGCACTAAATCACTTGTGTATTTACAAGTTAAAAACAAGAGAAGACCACATGATAGTATAAACGTACTTTGTGAAAATGGAGGGCTAAGTTGTAGAGAGAAAAAAGTGGGTAATTGGGGTGTCGCCAGGGAGGATCTTGAAAAAAAGTGAGGAAACTTCTGGTGTGAACCTGTTGGGTGAAGGCTGAAGCATTAGATGCTTCACAAAGAAATACAAAGGACAAGTCATTTGGTACCATTAAGGAAAAAGCCCAATTAGAATAAATGTAACAGTAACTTATAGTTATTTCTGGTTTTATTCAGAGGAGAGGTATAGGTTATGGAGTACATATTTTGTTAAAGTAGACATAGTATATATTTGTGGAAGTTGTGAGTTCATAGTTGTTTATGTAATATTTGCATTCATGATGAAAATGTCCAAGATTCATGTATTCGTGTTCTTGCCATTGTCTGAGGGTGAGAAAACATACCTCCCTGTGCCTTGGCTTAGGGTTTTGGTCCTGTGACTGCCTCTGACCTATGAAACATTGCTTGATGTGGCATACATGAACCCTTAATGTGTGCTTTTGTGTGTCCTAGGTACTGAAATAAAAGAAATGTACAATTAAACCTATAACCAGCTCAGAACTTAGAGTGCAGCCTAGATTAGCTAAGCCTTGGCAAGGGCGTAAGTAAAAAATAAATGTTTCGTGTTTTGGCTGTTGAAATTTTGTACTTGTTTGTCTTGCAGGATTAATTAATTAGGAAAAGAAGACATGCATAATTTATGACCAGACCTAAATCTATACTCTTAGAAGATCTGTTGCACACATTCATTTCAAATATTTTTTGTTTGTGTGTTTTGTTTTGTTTTGTTTTTGAGACAAGGTCTTCCTCTGTAGCCCAGGCTGGTCCTCACTTCACTATGAAGCCCAGGCTGGCCTTGGACTTGGCATTCCTTTTACCGCAGCCTTCCTAGTGCTGGGATTACAGGTGTGTGCCCCCACACTCAACTTTTCAAATCTTGTTAAATGTTTATGTTCTATGTTTTATTTGTATTTACGCTCTATATTTTAGTGTATATTTTAATCAAGACCTTAATGCCTTTTGGTGGATTTTTATTTTATAGGAATCTTAGTCATTAAACAAAGGTGGTTTTGTATCATTCAACCTATTTAGTTCACTTATGAGTGTAACTACAGATTTTTAAAAGATGAAATGATGTATTTTCCCGGTAAAGTACCTGAACGCAGCAATTTTAGTCTGATGCACACCAGGAGGCATAGCTATTGAACTGTGAACTCTTTTCTCCCAATCCTGACTCCTCATTCTCAGCCACAAACTTCATCTGGGAGCATTTATTTATTGCCACCCAGTAGGGGACAGAGATTGCTGCGCAAGAAAAGTGGCATCAGCAATCTTTGGGGGCTTAAAATTAACAGATTTTTTCTACCATGCTGTAATCCAAAATTAATCTAGTTTCTGCCTGACACGGATTGTTGTTTTTAGTTATTTAAGGCACAATATTCACTCTCCACAATTAGGCTTTCCTCTGCTCCTCCATTATAAGCTCAACAAAGTGATCCTCTGTTTATGTCTTTGAAAGCTGTGAACCTAAAAGGTTCTCCTCAATTGCTGTGAGGTTCTCTGGAATTTGATAGGCATTTACCATGTATCCAAGCACTTAGTTGTACTTGCTCAGGTAAGGAGAGTAAAATTTAAAGCACTACTATAGAACTAGAAGAAAGAATCCCACACTGTTGTCATGGTTCTTTTAGAAGACTTCAGTTTTCTTACATTCCTCATGGTACTTGATAGCTTTGCCCAAACTGCCCATGCTCAAAAACCAGAACATGTAGTTTACCAGAGCTTCATTGTAGAGAAGACAAAAAAATGATAGTGGAAGGAAGAGATTTTATGGCAAAACTAATCTAGAAAATAATACTTCAGTCAAACACAGGATTTAAACTTTCTTTTATAATAAGGAAAAGATTTGCTCTCCACAGGTGTTAGTTGGTGTAAGTTCCTGATCCTACTAGTAAAACCCAGAATGTGGATGCCTATTTAACTCTGTTCTCTTTCTCCACAACTTATCCACTCCATGATCTCTGCAACAAGTCATTAATTGCCTCAGGATAATTCCTTGTGTGGAAAATGAGGATACTAGTACAAACCTCTCAGGATGCCATGACCATTTATCGAAATTGTCCCTGAGATGTCTCTTTGGCACAGAAATTGGCCAATACATGAGGGAACATCCACATTTGTTTTCTTGTTTTTTCCTTATTATTCCTGAGAAATGACTGAGTCTTTTTAAATAAGTGGTTTCTATCAGAGATGATTTTGCCTCTGAGGAAACATTTATCAATGTCTGGAGAAAAATTTGCTTGTTGCAACTCAAGGTATGAAGGGTTGTGGTGATGGCATCTTTTGAATAGAGGCAGGGATTATTGCTAAACTCTTACAAGGCACAGAGTAGCCTTACTGGTTCAAAGATGTCAACAGTGCCCAGGTTGAGAAATCACTCTTTTAAACAAAGCATTATTTTGTTATAGAGATACTGTGAGTAAGTGATAGCTCTCATTGGCTCACCTAGATTAATTTTGGTTTCTATTTTCTAAATGTTAGGAACTGAATTAGGCTTCCCACTCTTCTAACCACCAAATTTACACTGTGAAGCCCTAAGACATACTACCTGAAAACATGACTGTCTTTGGAGATAAACTATTTAAAACAGTAACTGAGTTAAAAGTTAAATTGTTGAACCAATATAAACGGTATTTTATATAAGAAGAGAAAACCAGAAGAGACATCAAGGATACATGCATGCAGAGAAGAAATCGTGTGTTTGGCTAGGGAAATAACACAGTGATAAATGCACCTGCCTAGCAAGTGCAAGGCTCTGGGTTCAATTCCCCAAAACCACGTAAGCTGGGTGTGGTAGCACACACCTCCCAATACTTGGGAGACTGAGGCATGAAGATTGCTGTGTCTTTGAAGTCAATCTGGGCTACATAGTAAGTTCAGTTCAGGACCAGCCTGGACTACAAAATATAACCCTTTCTCAAAATGAAACAAAACCCCAACAAAACTGGGGTTGGAGGAATGGCTTAGTAGTTAAAGTGCTTGCCTACCAAGTGCTAAATCAAGCCCTAAGTACCCGAGTTCAGTTCCCCAGCACCACATAAACCAGGTGTGGTGGCCCATACCTGTAATTCCAGGACTCAGAGGCTGAGACAGGAGGATTGCCAAGAGTCCAAGACCAGCCTGGGCTCCATAGTAAGTTCAGGACCAGTGTGGACCACAGAGCAAGACCCTGCCTCAAAACAAAACACTTAAGTGTTATACTTTGATTGTGCTCCCCATAATTCATGTAGTAGAAACTTAATTCTCAAAGAAACCGTGTTGGTATGTGATTAGGTAAGAAGGGCTCTGCCTTTATGAATCGACTGCTCTCTCGTGTACATGCACTCTTTTGCATGCCATCTTCTATCAAAGGAGGAATGCAGTAAGAAGGGTTTGAACACATGCTGAATGGAGACCAGGACCATGCTTCTGAAACTCCTACTCACCCCCAACCCCCACCCAACCTCCCTGTAGGGAAGATTGAACCCAGGGCCTCTGAACTGAGCTATCTCATGAGCCATCTTGATTTTTTTTTTTTTTTTAATATTTTGAGTCAAGGTCTTGCTCGGTTACTCTGGCTGGGCTCACACTTGCAATCCTCCTGTCTCAGACTCCCAGGGTGCTGGCTTTAGTCATGTGCCCACTGTGCCTTGCTAAATTCCTGTTCCTTATGAATAGTCCATTCTCTGTGTTCTGTTATAGCAGCACAAAACAGACTAAGACACCGTAGACAACATAGAAATTAAGTAGACTTCCAAAGCCAAAGAGAAAGGCCTTATGAGAATCTAAACTTTCTAACATCCTAACCTTGTTCTTTTGATCTCCAGAATTATGAGGCTATTAGTAGCTCCTTGGAGAGGCTTTTGAAATAGAAAAGTCTAGTTAACATGTCATGTTAATAGAGATTTATAGTAATGCTTTTGCTTTGAGGGTAGTGAAATATTCATTCTCCCTGTTGTCTGATATTTCTTACCAGTAACATCTTCTTCATTTTTCTCCCAGAAAAACGATAACAGGTAGCCATGTTAAGACTTCCACTGCAGCTCTTAACATGACCCCTCTAAGACTCGTGACCTAATTGGTTGTTTATTTACTTTTGGGTCAATTTGGATAGGAATTAGAAACTGCTTTTCTGGCACCATGTTGCCATGTTAAAATTCCATTACATCACTGAAAATTCTTTGTCTCAAATTTATAAGTAGCTATTTTCTTTAAAATTTAGGAATTTATTTCATTCATAGTATGCTTATATACAATACTAGAAAATTCATAAAAATATGGCCAGGTAGATGATTAAAATCACCCATTATTTAATTATTCACAGTACTTGTTTCTATTATTGTTATCATTTAATGGTACTATTGAATCTGTTGGCCTTTTTACAGAGTATAATTCAAGTATTTTTTTTTTTTTCTATTTATAGTACCTTTCTTTGTTTCAGGAGCGTTGTTTCTCTTCTCATCTTTCTACCTATCTCCCACCTAACGATTTCTGATGGAGGCTAAGAACACTAGATTTTATAACAGTTGTTCAGGTGTGAGACATCGGTTCTAAGTGGTAAACATTTCTTTCAATCACACATTTCCTTTAGTAGGTCTTTGCAATCATGCATTTCTTTACTAGATCTTTGAAGAGGCCCAGTGGAGAAATTATTGTTCCTAGTTTTTTTCTAGTAGGCAGCTATGATTTTTCAAATATTTTTCTCTTCTATTACATTTGTCCATAATAATCTTGAACAGATCGCTGAATGTGGCAGTAGATGGTAAAGTTTTAATTTTTCAACTCAGTGACAGAAATATCAAGTGGTCAGTGAACTGAAACTTGGTGTCATTTTGGCGTGAGATTGGGTTTTGGTTTGCTGTCATGCTTATCAGCTGGGGATTTTAGAGAGCACACTTTTCTAAGACATATCTGGTATTGTAAGAAATGGAGATATTGATGGGAATCTAGTAGTCACAGGTCATGTGATTAGGATTAAACAAGACAATGGTAGAGAGATTGCAAGATAACCTTTGAATACGCCTGCCTGGGTTCAAGTTCTGCCTCTGCTACTTACTGTGATTTTGGGCAAGTTTCTCAGTGTGACCATTAGTCAGGCTGGGTCAACTTGAGATGGATTAGGAAAAAACAGTTGCTAGGTGGAGCAGAGCTTTGAGCATATGTGTATGACTGACATTAAGCCAGCAAGCTAAGAAAAGAACACCCACTCTTGTTGTGGGTGACACCAGTCAGGAGAACAACAGGTTGGTAGCTTGCTCCAGCTCTCCTATGTGTGGAATGCCATTTTGGGCTCTCTGTTCTTATCTGGAAGATGGCTGTTGTAGATGTTCACTTCTGATTCTAAGCTGACCAAATAAATCTATACATATATGTTGATTTCTTTATTTTCCCTAACTAACACACTCACCTTCTCTGCATTTTTTGGTTTCCAATTGATAAATGAGGATAAATGGCAATTCCAATTTGTAAAAGTGCCACTCAAGTTAATACATGCAAACACTCCTAATAGTGACTAGTATAAGGTAAATGCTCAGTAATGTTGGTTGTTGTTGCTGTTATTATTTTACTATTTTTATTGGCATTTAAATCCCTGGCCTATACTAACATTCTGGTAGATCGTTTTTATACTGGTAATTCTTCTCTGTATTTGTCATTATTTTTTTCTTCTCATTTTGGACCAATGCTCTTTGGGATAAATTAAAAGAACCTTGAAACAATACCAGGATATTTTGAACTTAGTAAGCAGAGAAAGATAGTTGTCATCAAAAATTCTTTATAGGACTGAAAGGATTTTCTTTTTTCACCTCTTCATCAACTAGAAAAAGAAAGGCTGGATTGTTCCAACATTCACACAACAGAGAACCTGGAGAACAGAATGAGGGCCTAACAAGCAGGACCCAAAAGACCCATTATTTCTACTTTAATAGTAATACCTATTCATTGCAGACTTATTTCTTCTGAGAAAGAGAAGAGTTTAGGATTTTCTGAGATCCAGTTTAAGGTTTATTGTTGACTCACGAAATTATTTCTGCTTGAATCTCCATTATGTGGATAAAATATTTTGTAAAACCATATTGATTGCTAAAGAACATATTTTAACCCAGAATACTACATTTTCAAGAAGGAATTGGGAACATGATAATAGTAGAAATTATCATTTTTGGGGAAATATTTCTGATATTCTGATAACTTTTAGGTATAAACTTGATGAGGTATTGGTATTTGACAAAGGACAAAAATTCAATATTAATGTCACTGATGTATTTATCCTGTACACAAAAGAAGGTGGTCAGGTGTCCAGTATAGACCTGAACATGATTAGCTTATTTAATACACCGTTGTTCTTTAGCTCTGAGGCAGTGTCAGAGAGAATTTAATTTCAGAAATAGAATTTGTAATAGATTGGACAAGTGTTGGGCTAAGGTTTCTTTTCACATATAATTTTTCCCGTGTGCCAGCTGCTTTCACAAATGCCTTTTTGCTTTATGATCTACAAAAAGGAATTAATTATGCGAATTAATACTGTGAAAAGAAAGTTAGGGAAATATTTAAGTCTTTACCACAGGGCGTATTACTCTCATATTATTTAAAAGAAACTGATGTTTCCTTAAATATTATTAAGATTTTGAGTTAGTATTTCAGATTTGTCTTTCCCTGTGGTATTGAACTTTTAACAAATAATTATCAGAGATAGCTTGTTTACTGCAATGTGCATCTAGACTTGCATGTGTTCTAACCATATATCCAAGGCCCAGAATCTATCATTTATGTTTGAAACCTCATTTTTCTCTTTTTAAATATGGGTTAACCTGTAGCATCAGGGTTATTATCAGAGTTATAGTACACAAAATATGTAAAAACCAATCTGTAATGCAATTTATGAGTGTCGAGTATTGTTAACAATCAGATTGAAATTGCCACCACCTGCTGTTCCAATCAATACTCCTTATTTACTTTTGATATTAGTCACAGATTGAATATGAGCCAAGTGTGCCTGACTGAACATGGGCGCCCCCACTGACATAAAACATATCTGTTCTGGCAAGGCCTCTTAATAATAAGGGAAGAACTAGTGCATAGAGTTATTGACCAATTCTAATAAAGGTTTTAAAAGGTAGTAAGATAAAAAGAGAAAGAGGTATTACAAAGACTTTTTCTAAATCTGTTTTGCCTCAGTATCTTTATGGCTTTAGAATGTCATTTCCTCCCATTTTCTTACTGGTAATTGGGAAATACAATCTAGGCTACCCCTCTGCCAGGATGGCAGTTCTGCTTTATGGGAAGCAGAAATGGCTATGGAATTATAAATTCAGCTGTCTTTGGTCAGTAGGGTAGAGTGGCTAAGCTTGTAGAATTGGATATATCTTACTAAATTTGACCAAATTGCCTTTAGTCTAGGCTTATTCACCTGTACAATGGAATGATATAGACCCTTTCTTCTGGGAAAAAGGAAGAGAATAAATGACAAGTAAACTACTTTTCAAAGTTTAGTGCCCACCCATATCACTTGGGAATCTTGTTATCTGAGTGCACATTCTGCTTCAGCAGGTGTGTGTACAGCTTGAGTCTGCATTTCTCTTCTACTGATGGAGGCTGCGTTATACTTTCAGTAGCAATGGTTTAATGCACATGGCATGGTGCGTGGCAAATTGTAAGCATTGTAAACATTGTGGATGTTTTTATCCATATGGCACTGAGCTATGTGTTTTTGCAGTCATTATTGTGGTTAATCTTTGCAACAGTCTAATACTAAGTACTAATATGTTCCATTTCCCAAAAAGGAAATGAATCTATAAGGTTTATAAGTGAATATTTACACAGTAGGTGACCCAGCTTCTGTTGAATCTCAGTACCATCTTCTTTACTACTCATGAAGTTCCTCCTAATTGTGGAGCATGAAAAACATAACAGACCTAAAAACCTCTTTCACGATCTCAAGTTTTAGAGAAGAAAGATTCTTCTCTGGTATAGGCTACAAGAGAAATTCATAGACGTTCAAATGGCTCACTACATTACATGGTTTGTATTTTTACAAATATTAAAAATTTTCTTAATTATGTGTGTGAAGAAAAAGCAAGCAATACAGAATAGTATACAAATAAAATATATGTCTCTCCAAATTTCATTGCCTAGAGACAGCAGTAATTGAAATTATATACACATACATATGCATTCATTTTATTTATTAGTTTTTGATTGCAGCAAGGACATGACCAAAAATGTCTAGCAGTGTTCACTCTGTTCTCTACCAAGAATTTCACAAAGCTGAAATCAAGGTACCAGCTTATTTGAAGATTTAGGAGAAAAAATAAAAACAAAAAACACTTCCAAGCTCTTTTTGGTTTATTTTCTTGTGGCTGTGACTGAGTTTCTTGTTTTCTTATTGCCTGTTCATTTGTTGTCTCTGGGTCACTCTAAGACTTTAAAGGTCACTGTCAGAGCTTTCCTGTGTGGTCCTGTCTGCCTCTTCACCTTCAGATTAGTCAAGGCCCATCAAGTCCTTCTTGTGTATGAACTTCTCACTGTACAAAAGGAACCCCCTTGGGCTGGAGGAATGGCTAAGCAGTTATAGTGCTTGCCTAGCACTAAATCAATTGCTAAGTACCTGAGTTTGATTCCTGGTACCACGTAAGCCAGGTGTGGTAGCATACACCTGTAATTTTAGCACTCAAGAGGCTGAGGCAGGAGGATTTCTATGAGTCCAAGGCCAGCCTGGGCTCCATAGTGAATCCAGGACCATCCTGGGCTATAGAGTGAGACCCTGTCTCAGAAAAGAAAGAAAGAAGGAGAGAAAGAAACAAACAAACAAACAAACAAACAAGAAGATAAAAAAAGGAAGGTGAAGTTTCTGCTGGTCAGAATGGGAACCTGTAAATTGTGTTGTCCATGTTGCTGTCTGTCTAGGGGCATTTATAGTTGTGCTGGGTAAGGGCTGTCCTATACTAAGCAGCTCGGTTACTAAGGCTGGTTGCTGTGTTCTCCATCCTTAAGCAGCTGCTGAAGCATACCCTTCAGGAGCTTTAGAAGTACTTTTCTCTTAAGATTTTTTGCCCTTTTTGCCCTACTGTTTTTCAACTATTTAACATATATCCATGAAGTAGTTCTGGGGAGTGGTCAGCTGCAGACTCTCAAATTAGCAGCTGCCTTTTCTATAGTTCTGTTTTCCAGTAAATTTTCCATTTCTGTAGGACCCTGTGTCTTTTACTGCCTACAAACCCACTATCTCCTGTCACAATGGTTCTTCAGATTTTTTTTTTAACTATGCACATTGTGATTGGGCTTTGTGTAATTATTTAAGTTACAAGAACTACAGGTCAAAGTGTATAGAGTGACAACATATAAAGTATAGGCATATGTTTCCTGTCTGCCTTCTGGAAAAGTCACATCAACTTATGTTTCCTTTAATGCTTGTTTGCCGACACTGAATTTTAACAATTCTAATATTTGCTACACAGTGAAGAGTAATAGTCTTTATTTATTCTTCCTCCATTACTAGTTTGATCAGACAACCTTTTATTTTTCAGATTTGGTGCTTTGGTTGGAAACTGTCAATTCATTTCCTCTATCAATTGGATTCAATTATAGCTATGAAAACTGCCTATTCTGGAGAGAGGTTGCTCTGGAAGGATATGAAGGAGCTTACAGAATCAAAGAGAAGGTTAAAGAACAGGTTTGGTGCACTTGGGAGGCTGAGACAGGAGGATTGCCATGAATGCGAGGCCAGCCTGCACTACATAGTGAGTTCAGGACTGGCCTGGACAACAGAGTTAAGGCCCTACAACAAACAAACAAACAAAAAAACAAACAAAAACAAAAGAGCCAGGCTTGGTATATAAGTCTGGGTGGCAGGGAATGTAACATATCTACTAGCGTAGAAGAGGGCAGTTAAGATGCTGTTATTCACATCCTGTGTATAAACCCACTGCTGCTGTCCTGAAGTTCTCAATACAAATTTAAATGAATTCCAGTTGGCCCTGTATCTTCACATATTTCCCAAGATTCCGAGTCCCAGGTGAGAGAACCAGAGGAGCCTAGGTCACATGCCTAAACTATGGTAATTAGTAACAGCAGAATTCTCTGGCCTCTTTGATGCCTGTGGTAGAAAATGGGGGTTTACTTTCCATCAGTATTGGCCTGCATTTGGTGGTTGTATAAACGTTGAGCAGCTTTTGCAGAAATAAATATGTATCTGCTTTTCATTTTTTCTATTGTAATGTATTAGTTTTTATTCTCAGTTGCTTATTGGAGGCTTTTTTTTTTAATACTGAAGGTACTAATACTTTGCTATGTAATGTTACATATCTTTCCATTTATTATTTATTTATTTTTACTTTTGAATCTTAGTTTAGATTTTTTGTGGCAAAATAGTCTTTTAAGGAAAGGGACCTCATCTCATGCCAGTAAGAATGGCTGCTATTAAGAATTCAAAAACAACAAGTACTGGCAAGGCTTTGGGTAAAAGGAACCCTCCTGTATTGCTGACAGGGACTGTGAACTGATATAAGCACTATGGAAAGCAGTGTGGAGCTTCCTCAAAAAACTGAAAATCTATATTCCATTTGACCCAGTTATACCTCTTCTGAGTATCTTCCCAAAAGAGTTAAAATCATTGTACAGGAGTACTACATGATTCCCCATGTTTATAGCAGCACAATCGATAATAACCAAATCTTGGAAGAAGCCAATGTGCCCAAGTACAGAAAACAAGATAAAAGAGATATGATATATATACACAATAGAATACTACTCTGCCATAAAGAATGACAAATTTGAGTCCTTTGTAGACAAATAGATGAACTTTGAGATTATTATGCTTGGCAAAATTAATCAGACCCAGAAAGTTAAATATCATATGGTTTCTCTAATATGACAAAACAAAACCGTAAAAAATTGTAAGAGATATAGAAGAAAGTAAGAAGATAGACTTTGTGAAGAAGGAAAGGGAAAGATGGAGGGCAATGAGAGGGTGGAAAGGAGTATGATATGTAAATTTAAAAATTAAATAAATTTAAAGAAGAAAAGGTACCTCTGCTGTTTCCTACACAATATGATAAAAACCACATGTCATTTTTTCTTAATCACACAAACTTTGTTGCCCCAGATCTAGTCACCTGAACTAAGGAATCTATCTATTGAGAAAGGCAGTTTGTTACACTGAGATTTCTGTTTAGCAAAAGTTATTGCACATTAAGTATTAGAAAACTGGAATGCCTGCACTCCGGGAGGCTGTGGAGGAGGATGGCAAGCTGAAGCCCAGTATGGGAGACTTCGTGACTTTGGGAGGCTCTCTCTGAAATAAAAAGCAAAGGAAAAGGCTGGAGATGCAGAAGCCCTGAGGTCAATCCTTAGTACTACAAATAACCAAGACCAGAAGTAAGGAAGGAAACTATTCATTGGAATTCTTCTGTTGGAGGTCAAAGATGATAGTTGAGCAGAAGAAGATGGGCCACTTAAGTTTGTGTAGTATTCTGGCATGTTAAGTCACTTTTGAGCTCCTGGAACTCAGCATTGGATAAGGGGGGACTCGGAGAAAGCGTCAACTGGTAAGAGTTTTTTTTTTTTTTTTTGAGTCCTCTATTCATATGTAACTTAATAATAAACCTCCATAATAGACATGATTCATGAATGTGGCTCCTACCCCCAGCATATTTAAGGATTTTCATCATTATAAACTTCTTACTGCCTAAGCAATTTAAAAGAAATAGTGATACAGTATGAATAATTCTTTTAAGCATCTTCTAAGATAGCTATTCCTTGGTAGCCAGTTTCAAACTTTATTGTGCATTGTACTTTTCAAAATGTTCTTCTTCAATGCCAATCCTAATATTTTTATGTAATGAGTTCCTTCTTGCTCCAAGGAAGGGCTTACTTCTCACTAATGTTACCCACAATCCTTTTTGGTGGTCAAGAAGGCTCTGTTCAGTATTTACAAAGCTCTGGAAAGATGTAGTTAAACCTACTATATTCCTTGGATGAAAAAGTGATTGCAAAGTCAAAAGAAATTAATTGCGCGCCCCCTCCCCCTTTTGAGACAGGATCTCACTCTGTAGCCCAGGCTGGTCCTGAACTCACTTTGGAGCCCAGGTTAGACCTTGGATTTATAGCAGTCCTCCTGTCTCAGCCTCCTGGGTGCTGGGATATTGTAGGCATGTACCACCATGCACCGATTATATGGTGCTGAGGAATCAAACTCAGGTACTTAGCAAGCGCTTTAACCACTGAGCCATTCCTCCAGCCCCAAAACATGTTTTTTAAAGACTCAGTGGGCAAATAAATCCTTGTTTCCAAATCAATGTTTTCCGAAGCTCATGGAGAAAAATAATGTTTTCAGAGTAATATGTTTTTCTAAATTTACTATATACCATTGAAGCCTGTAAGAGTGTTCATTGATGCCTCAAAGAATTTCTCTGTGTTCTCACTAGCTTTATTCGAAACTTCTAGGACACAATGATGGTTTCATCTCTCCTTCCTAGGAGAGGCAAAATTTATTCACATGGGTAAGAAATTACCCCTTTGACTTTCTTTTCTCCTCCTTCTCCTCCTCTTCCTCCTCCTCCTCCTCTGCCTCCTCCTCCTTCTCCTTCTTTTTCTCCTTCTTCTTGCATTGGAAAGATGCACTTCTAAACACTGGATGAAAAATATGAACAGACCGTTTCCCGTTTACAGGGCTGATTTCTAAAATATTAAGCCATGACTTCTTGCTTGGTGCTAAAGTAATGAAATAAACAGGAAAGAACCATCTGTATGTACCTGGTACACAACTGGGAAATATATATCCCATCTAGTCTTAAGCTCGATTTTTATTTTTAGTGGATTGTCAGTGAATATGTTTTCACTATGGAGGCTCCTGAGGGTGGCGTGTGTGTGTGTGTGTGTGTGTGTGTGTGTGTGTGTGTGTGTGTGAGAGAGAGAGAGAGAGAGAGAGAGAGAGAGAGAGAGAGAGAGAGAGAGAGAGAGAGAGAGAGAGAGAGAGAGAGAGAGATGTTTTATTCTGAGTCAATACTTAAGTCACTTTTCTCCTAGGCATTGCTGCAGTCCCTTTGTCCTACACACAGAAAATAACTGGACTCTGACTGTTTCCTCTCAGAAAATGAGACAGGAGGAGGTGGAGGAATAACTCAGAAAGAATTTACAGAAGCAAGCAGAGGAAATTTAATTTTAGCTTTGTAAAGAAGCAGACCTCTACTCCCCTCCCTGAAGTGGGCTCAGTGAAGTGACTCCTGTCTGGTTACAAATGTGTTCGCTGCTGGAGCAGCCAGGCAGAAGAGGTGGATTCACTGGAATTAGTGGTGCACAGAAACGACAGTGGAAGGGCACATTTGATAAGATATTTTTCTGGACAGTGTTTGCAGTTAACCAAAGTCCAAATGATTCTCTATGGACCAAGAGAATGATACTGCTCTTACTTTTGTGCCTTACCTTCTGGCCTGTCATTAGTATTTACTTTAGTGTACATTTTAACATTGTCCATCTATATGTTCTCATTTTGGGCATTTTATCTTTTCCTATCTGTTCAGCTTCTGCCTTTCTATCTCTTTCACTCTTTCTACTATTTCCTTTATTATCTTCTCTTTCCCTAGACCCTTTTCCTACCTCTTTTTTTCCCTCTCTCTAAAGGCAAGCCTATCCTGGGCACACTTGTGAGATGTCATTCTTTCAGGCCTATAGGCCTAAATCTCCTCAGTGATTTTTACTTTTTTTATATTTTCGTGTTATGATTTTTCCCACCAAAATAAAAAAAAACTACAACTTACTCCAAATATTGTTTATTATTTTTAGGATGAATCTCAGTGACTTACAAAACATTCAGACAGAAGGAAGGAATATCAAAGTGCAGTCTCAGGGGAGACCTAGCAGAGGTTCCGAAGATTTCCATGTGTCCTGTGCTTTACTTCCTCTTTCCCTCATACAACTTTTTGAAACTGTGGGAATGAAGCTCTGAGAAGCACTTTATTTCCTCTTTCTGGCTTTGGAGTGCTGAGGAAGGAAGCACAAAGCTGGATGAGGAGTCCAGGCAGATCCAAAGAGCAGGAGTGGACAGGCTGCTGGAACTGGGATGCTTATTTAACTCTGCAGAGATCTGTGTCCACAGATGGATCTCTGTCTTAGGAACTGATTGATAATAGCCAAAATGTGATGGGATGCAGAAGCCATTCTCTAAAAAGTCAAGATTTAGGATGTTAATCCATGAACTTGACAGAGGTTATCCTGTTGTTGCAAATATCCTTGAATTGATTTTGAGTGTCTGATCCCAGGAAGATTGCTCCAGATACACTCAGGACCTGTGGGTTCTCTTCACTGACCTGCAGCTCACCCTGGACCTCCAGAACTACCCTAGTATCCCCATTCTGGAAAGGTCATGCTTCCACCAAATGTGGTCTCTGTGAGAGATCTCATCATATTGCCTTGTCATGGCCTTTTCATCTGACTTTCTTCGTTCAGCCCATTGTAACACTAGGGTATGGACTTTACATTTAAACTGTATCTACCATAGTGTGGATCACAAAAAAAAAAAAGTAAAATATTTTAGCATCAGACCTCAGAAGAATCCTCTAATACCAAGATGAGAAAGTATGTCTTTGAGCTCAAATTGTGTTTAAAGTCCTTCTTGTGTTACCAGAAATCAACAAGGTTGTGGAGGGCTGCCTTATCAATGGTTGGGAAGTGAAGGAGAAGGGAGGTGTTGACTCATTCCCTTGAGCTGGCGAAGTATCCATGACAGACAATGGGGAGAAACCCTCCTTCTGCCCTTGGAAGTCATGTAGCAAAAGGGCCTGAGGCAGACATTCTTCCTCCCCCTCCCCCAGCCTGCTTAGATCTCAATCTTTTCTTGTTAACTAAGGCTCTTTACTTTGGAAGCTTTGTGCTGGACTCCTCTGCCCTCTCTGGAATAATAAAACCAGAGCAGAAATACTGGGCAGGTCGTGGCATGCGGTGTTCAGTGAGAGACGTGGGAGGGATGGAACACAGGGAGGTCTGCAGAACTTGAGTCCAAGTGTGGAAAGTTGGGATTGGAGAAATGTGCATTGGGACAGATGACCTCTCTTTTTTTCCTATAAATCTTTCTGTATTATTTGAATTTCTAAAATTATCTGTAAGATTTAGTTTGATAATCTAATAAAAATACTTCTTTTCAAAACAACTGGGCATTAGATGGAGATAGGTGTTCTATGGCCAGCAGGGCAGTGGGAGGGAGTGTGTGAGTAATAATCACAGTCAGGAGAAAGACTGTTTTCACGTGTAGTTTCTCTACTTTATGAGGCTACTGCAGTCCTGACATCTGGGCTCTGTAGAAAAAGACAGCTCACTCAGGATTCCTTGATCCAGTTCTTCATCATCCAGCCTCTCTGCTTAGTTATGCTGGTGTCAAAAAACCACACAGCTCTCACTTAAAAAGAGAATAAGAGATAGTATTTTAGAGCGAAACGTGAGTGTCCATTGCCCAAAAACATAGGTTTATGTTCTTTCAAATACTGTGTTCCAATGTGTTAAGAATTTCATGTAGTTTTTGTAGTTACAGGACAAAAGAAGTTAATAAATCAAGGCGCTCTTCAAATATATTGGTAGAAACATCAGGTAGGTAGGTTACAGTAAAGTGTGGACATCCCTGCTCTAGGCCTCAGATGCTGATGTCATTTTTAGCTTTTAGATTGGAAGAAGCCTGGGGTCTGTTCATATAGTCCAAAAGCATTTATTTAGCAATCACAAGATTTTACATGAGACACAGAGATGGTCAATAAGTGGCCATCAAAGGGGCTAAGGAAGTTCAGGATACTTTCGCTGCGGACATGCAGCCTTTGGGCCTCTCCACAATCATTGAAATTCTGAGGAGTCTGATAGCCTTGTGTGATATAGTATGGTATCTCTTTGAGAACTTTAGATCACAATTATTGCTTCCATCTCTCAATTCTATTAGCTCTCAGCCTTGTAGTCTCTTTACTTTCATGATGTGTGCACTTAGATCTGATCTCAACTTCTTTCCATTGTTGTTTCATTTCTTGTCCTGGGCATAAGATAATCCTGCCTTTTTAAGCCTTTGAAGAAATTGCCTTCCCAACCTGCCTTAGTTCCCAGGCTGTCTGTTTTCAGGCCTTCTCCTGCTGTGACCTACTCTTATTATAGCTATACTGACATAGCAAAGAAGGCCTAAGAAAAGCCCGACAGAGTTGATTATAGGGACTGAAATATAAAGGCTGTATCTTTGCAGTCCTCACACCCTTCCTTTGAACCTTGCCTCATCCCCTACCAAGTGGTGTAACCTTGTATAAGACACAGAAACTGGGGCTGGAGGAATGGCTCAGTGGTTAAAGCACTTGCCTAGCAAGCACTGAGTCAAGTGCTAAGTACCCAAGTTTGATTCCCCAGCACCACGTAAGCTGGGCATGGTAACACATGCCAGTAATCCCAGCACTCAGGAAGCTGTGGCAGGAGGATTTTCATGAGTCCAAGGTCAGCCTGGACTCCATAGTGAGTTCAGGACCAGCCTGGGCTGCAGAGTCAGACACTGTCTCAAAAAAAAAAAAAAAAAAAAAAAGACATAGAAACTATCTAAGCCTTAGTTTTTTCAGCTGGCAGATCTAATAGTATTTACCACTTAATAAAAGCTCAGTATCACCTTTGTAGCCAAAGATACTCTTTTTAAATGTGCAAAAATCACAATAAAATAGAAACTCTTTTCCTCTCTCTATTTTTTTTTTTTCTCACCAAACTACTCCTGGAGAACAGCTGCAGTTTCTGTTCCAACAGAAAAAAGTTGTTCAATTCTGAAAAGAAAATAATTTCAGAAAATTTTTCATCTAGTTTGGGTAAAAAGCTTACGTTTTTCAGGTTTCTGCTCTCTCCTTGTTTCTTCAAAATAGCTTCTGAATTTGAGACCTAAGTCATCTTGTGGTGGTAGAATACAAGGCCTCTTTGGTGTCTGTGTTAGTTAGGATTCTTCATAGAAATAGAAGCAATAGAGTAAGGTAGGTAGGTAGGTAGGTACATATATGTATACATTCATATGTAGATTTATTAGATCGATTAACATGAACACAGAGAGTGAAAACTTGTGTGAAAACTGCCTGCAAGTTGTTAACATTCTTGAAGCCAAAAATAGGGAGGCTGATAATACAACCTCCACTTCCCATCGGAGGCTGAAGGCTTTAGAGACCCTGCAGTGCTGTGAAGGAAACCCTAGAATTCAAAGACTGAAGAAAATAGATTGTGATGTGCAAGATCACAAGCAGCAGGAGGAAATACACCCATCAGAGAAAACAGCTGGAGAGAAAAAATAAGGTGTTTCTGTCTTCTACCTGATCCCAGAATTACATGGTACCTTCACCTTCAGGCTGAGTCTCCTCAATCTGCTGATTCACATTATTCTTCTTTGGAATCTTCCTCACAGAGCATCCAGAACAATGCTTTACCAATACTTCAGGTATCCCTCAACTCAGGGAGGTGGATACCCACAATTCACCATCGTATTGGCATTTGTGCACCATTGGTCTCCTCTATGTCTTGGTTGATCTTGGCTACTTCCTGTATGCGCAACGAGTGAAAGAGACTGATGTCAACCCAAGATATTCTGCTGGTAACTTAGGCTGAAGCCTTATTCTTGCTTCGGCGGGACAGTAGAACTTTCCGTGGCCCAGCAGTCTGCCCTGCTGTAGGCTATAGGCAATGGTGTGGGGCTCAGTGATCAGCAGTCAGGACTGGGCTGGGAAAGTACTTTGTAATGTTCACTGACCTTTAAACATTCCCTCCTGACATTTCTTTCTTTCCTTTTTTGGAAACAGGACTCACTCTGTATTTCAGTCTGGTCCTCAACTCACTACATAATCCAGGCTAGCCTCAGACTCAGGCAATTCGCCTGCCTCAAACTCAATGAGTGCTGGGATTACAGTGCGCCAGCATGCCCAGTTTATGTAGTGCTGGGGAATCAAACTCAGAGCCTTGAGCTTGCTAAACAAGCACTTTAACCACTGAGCTGTTTTTCCAGCCTCCGTCCTTGATGTTTTAAGCTTCTACTATGTTGTCACCAAATGTAATGATAGAAGGAAGTTATACCTTACATATATGGTAGATGTACATGATCTCAAAAGTGTAGATAATAATAGTAAAACGTAGTGTAACAAAACTGTAGAGTGACAATTTTGAAAATTTTTTGTCTTTATTTTAATGGAACTTATTTAATTATGAGCTTAGTTTAATCTATTAATAATTATTACAATTAATATCTGCATGCAAAATTCCTTTCCTTCTCTCCTTTTCCTCTTCTCCTCTTTTACCTCCTTCTCTTTCTCCTTCTTTTTTTTTTAATGGTACTAGGAATCAAACTCAAGGCCTTCACACTAACCTGTGTTGTCCTAGCCCTACTTATTTTTATTTTGAGACAGGATCTCACCAAGTTGCTAACTTGCCTAGCCTAAGCTCAGACTTGTGACCCTCCTGTCTCAGTGTCCTATACAGTGCTTTTTTGTATTTGGGTGGTTTTTTTTTTTTCATACTGAGGATTACATCTAGGCCCTTGTGCATGCTAAGCATAAACTATACTGTTGAGCTAGACCCTTGACCTCAATTTAATAATCAAATATTTGAGCCAGTGAGCCAGCTCTGGCCTACTCTGTTTTCCTGCTCTGTTGTTTTAAGACAGCTTCTAGCAGGCTTATAATCAAAACATCAGCTGAGTTCTGTGACCCTTTCCAGAGGCAAATTGAGAGGTCAATTTAGGCTTATCATTTACTGAACATAAGTTGATGCACAGGCAACACCACCATATCCTCCAAACTATTGAAGAGGAAGTGGGGCAGAAACTTTATAGCCCTTAGGATTAATCTTGACCCATATAACTTACTTCCCCCCGGTAGAATAAGCAGAAAATCAAAATCCCCTATGCTCTTGAAGGAAATTCACTCCATGGCTACTCACGGAAACTCATTGCATTAAATGAGAAAATCACCACTTTATTTTTACTGTTGATTGACTACTTTTCCTGATAGCATGTTAAGGAAGAATATTAGATTTGCCCTTTGGTAACAGCTGGAAGACAGGGACTTAAAAAAAAAAAAAGATTATTGACTGCCTGGGAGCCCATGCTCATATATGCTTCCTACTGCACATCTTGTGGACCGGTTTTCTCTTCTCTGTATGGCTTTTTGTTCTTCAGAGTCTTAGCCCTTGCGTCTTCACTTTCCAAGTTCCACAGACCTCTCTGTCTCTTGGGAAGAGAGAATACTATGGCTATAGCTCTACAATTAGATACTCATTATTCTAGAGGATTTGTTTCAAGAAACCAAAATAGAGAGTGCTGGCAAAATAACAAGCCCAAGGGAGTTCTGGAAATCAAATCCTCACAAAGCATTCCCCACAGCACTAGTGTATATTGTAGAGTCATTGCATGATCTTTTTTTCTTTTTTTTTTTTTATCACCTAGGTGTCTAAAAGTGTTGGGCTCAAGTATCTGGGCCTGCATGAATTGAGAAACCATTGAAGGCTAAATAGGAGAATAACAAGATTGAGTTGGCTTTAAACACTGGCTTTAGGCAGTATGTGAGAAGGACCAGAAAGGACAGTTTGTGAGGAGGAAATTCAGCAGAGAGGTCACTAGAACCTAGGTGAAAGATAAAAGCCTTAAAGCTGTCTGTGGAGTGATTGAACAGGAAGTGTCCTTCCCTGAATGTTGGCTCACTGTTTCCTGTCTCATGGGATTGCAGTTTTCAGAAAGAGAAGTCATGTTTGCTTCACTTCCCTGCTTATTTTCACTGGCCAGCATAGTGTCTGAGCATCTACTGAAAACTCCACAGACATTTGGGGAAGAAAGAAAGGATTTCCACCAGTGGGAAAAGGTTAACTGCATTTTAGGTTTGGGAATGGATGCTTTTGAAAGAGGAAAAATGGAAAGACAGACAAGATGGTAAGAGATGGCACAAATCCAGGAGAAGAGGGAGCAAACAGAATTAAAACCAAAGTGGCAAAGTCAGCTTTGTCTGAAAGAAGAGCTCATTTTCACACGTGGAAGAAAAGGAAAAAGAAATATATGTGAAGGTTGATTGGGACTATCAGTTATTAAATGGTGGTGTCTTATCTCTTGGAGCACCAATATTAGCTGAAAGAGAGAGAGAGAGAGAGAGAGAGAGAGAGAGAGAGAGAGAGAGAGAGAGAGAGAGAGACAGAAAGTAGAAGGAGAAAGAGGAGGGTAGAAGGATGAAGAAGAATTAAGAGTTTAAGAGGGAAGAGAATTTAAGAAGATGATTCCAAGGAAAGGAATAAATTGGTGAGCAAAAGTGTCTAACATGAATTCTGAGGGAGAGCCCAGCTGAAAAACAATTTGAGCAAATGAGCCCACTCAAATCTCCTAGGTGAGGGAGAGAGAAATGAGCAGAAAAATGGAAAGGAGGATGAGGACTTGTAGGAGGCCATCTCTGCTTAATCATGTGTCTCACTGCCACAAAGGCTGGATTTCAGGACTCCTGGGATGGGTTCAGATGAATCATTCATCTCCCCAGCTGTTTAGAGTTTTAAATGGGTTGGATAGGACAAAAACAGAATGTCATCAGGCTGCCTCGCTGGAGGAGGTCTCGCCAAGGGGCCTGCCATGTCCTGCAGTGTCCCAGATCTGAAAGGCACCGCTACCCTTCACTAAGACTTCCTGCCACAGGAAGGTAGCTCCTATCTGAGGAATCTCACTGATATCAGAATATCTTTGCCACTTAGGTGACTACTTTTCATAAGAGGAAGTACATGGATTTAGACTTTGATAAACCTAGATCTGGTTCCTGGCTCTGAAACCAGGAGCTTTGTGGCCATGAGTATAAATCACTGAAACTTTTCAAGCTTCCATTGTTGGAAGTAAGGGTAGAAAGATTGAACAAAGTAGCGCATATAAGTCATTTAGAAAAATACACAGAACAAAGTAGATACTCAATAAAAAGTATATCATCTTCTTTCTGCTTTCCCTTTTTCATTTCTCCCTTAAATTTTTAACTAGTTTACTATATTAGATTAAAAGACTTTAGGACAAAGGAGACACTCATGTCTTTAAAAATAATTTTTATCTTTCTTTATATGTGCACTTACCTAAAAATTTCACATAATACAAAAGAGTGGCTGCCTCTGTCTACAACTCTATCTCATTTTTCAGGGAAAATCATAATTCTTAACCATTTTGGATTTTAAATATTCTGCATTACCTCAATTTGTGTAAAAGGGATTTGTACGCTTTTTACTTATTTTTAAATTTTAAAGCTTCTGTTCCTATTTAATCAGAGAAGAAATTAGCTTTCTTGAAAACCTGCTATAATATCTGCTTCTCAAATAGTTGCCTCTTTATAATTCCTCTTTTGGTTAACTTTATAATTTTAAATATTAAACTGATTTTTTTTTTCTGTCTGCTCTATATACCACCTCTTGATTTTCCTTCACTGTAAGACTGGACGTTGTTACAGCTACTCTTCCTTCCAGAATTTCCCACACTTTTTACTTTTTAACTTTTATCTTTTTACTTGTATATTGTTGACAGTATATGAAATTTGCTGTCTCTTCTAGAACTATAGTTAAATCTTTTGTGCTTTCTTGATAATAAATTCTAAAAAATGATACATTTCAGTAAATAGTACTTGCTTCATATAATACTAACAATCTTAGTATTATTTATGGCCTAGTCATAAATATGTCATGAGTTTTTTGCTTGGGTTCTTGCCTTTTTTCTAGAGTTTCTTGTCCCGTTCATTTTTCTAGCATTATAAGCTTCTATCTTTAATCCATCCAGTGTCTCAAGGGTCAAACATATCCATTTTTCTCTTTTGTTGAATACCTTCTCCATGAACTTCTGGTCTATGATTTGCAAGTTACTTTTTAGGATGGATGCAAATTTGTTTTGGAACTTTCACTCTCTGAGTTGAATTTACTCTGCAATACCTAGTACTTTCTGTTTTCTTTGGTATTTCACTTATTTTATGGAAAAGAGCCTCAAAATTACTATCTAAGAAAGCATATGTGTGAAGTAAACTTTCTAAGTCCTTGCGTGTCTTAAAGTATATCCTCACATAGATTAATAGTTTGGCTAGATTAAAAATTCAAAGCTAAAAACATTTTGCTTGAAGACTTCTAGTACTCAGGGGGAAAATTATGAAATAAGTCCCTGAGATTCTGAGTAAAAAGAAAATTGGTGGGATTTATGCCAGGTAAAATGGACAGTTTTAATTTCTTGAAAAGGAGCTATGTTTTTATTTACTCTTTAGAAATAAAAATCTTAATTTCTAGGAGGTCAAAGAGACTTCTGTTGCAGTTATGATGTCTCCTTAGAAGAGCAACCTTATAGGATGAACTTGACATTTCTGTTGATGTCAGCATGGCTTACCTGGTTGAGATTTGTTTGTCAGGTTTCTGCCTTGAAAAATCTTAATACTATTTCACCCCCTTTCTGTGACATACTCTTTGGAAAGAAGTCTTTATGTGCAGTTCATACTGTTCATGGAAAGTTGTGCTCCACCTCTCTAAAGGCAGAGTCTCAATGCATATGTATTTCTGTTATCCTTTGAGTTTTAAACAAATTCTACTTAATTTATTGCTGGAATTATTCCAGCTGTGGCCATTAGGAATGCTTTCATTTGGCTCCCTTGTCTTTTTGACATTCTTCAAATTATAGCTATTTTATGTGTTTACTTGTTTAGAGTATTTCCTTATATATTATTCAGGTTTTTTTTATTGTAGAAAACACTGTTTGAAAACTACAGTGTAAAAAAGAGATTTGGTTCATATTTAACAGGGATTCAATTCATGGTTTACTGGATCCATGGCAGAAACACCCTGGCAGCAGGCCATGGTGGATTAGAAAGTCTTAGTTCATGGCAGCTGGGAAGCTGGGTAGGGGAACAATGCCAAAAGGGAAGGAGACAAGGACCATATCTAGTATATAAAGCCATGCCTTCATGATTTCCCTCCACCCCAGACAAACCCAGAAATATGTTTTATCAATCCCCCATGAAGGCTTTCAAGCCAATGAAATGGACAAAATTGAGTTTAATCATAATACTTTAATTTCTGAGACTGTAAGACACTCCAAGCTCATTTTGGACATTTATTTTTTGTTTTTTGAGACAGGCTCTCGCTATGTATCCCAGACTGGTCCTGGACTTACTATGGATCCCAGGCTGACCTTGGACTCATGGTAATTCTCCTGTCTCAGCCTTGGAGTGCTGGGATTACAGGCATATGCCACCATGCCCAGTTTATGTGCTGAGGATTCTAACTCATGTACTTAGCGCTTGACTTAGTGCTTGCTAGAAAAGCTCTTTATCCACAGAGCCACTCCTCCAGCCCCTGAAGTAAACATTTCTTAAGAAGTTCTGTGGCTCTTTTCACCTCCCATACTAGGAAAATTGTGTTAGAAACCAAGATCTGAGATATAAATGTTCTTGTTATTCCTGGAATACTGTTGCTTCTAAGTTCTCTTAGCTGATATAGCATTGAATATACATGTAATATGTCAACAAATATGTGTATATATTTCTATATATAATACATGTATGTATGTATATTAAGCAAAACATGAATTCATACTGATGTCTTCAACGTTATTATTACATGGATCATTATAGCCACCTCTTTCTTATCTATAAACTCTCACTCCTGTAATGAGGATCCTGGTTCAAACAATTATCTATCATTTACTCGATTATTGTATTCCAATATACATACATCACAATATAAAAATTATTAGGCAGTACCCTCATAGGAAACAACCTTATCAACTACATTTGGCACTAATGGATAGCCTCTTTTACTTTTGGTCTTAACATACCTCACTCATTTCCAGTATAATTTTAGGTCAGCATCCCTCCCCTTCCCCACTCCTTTACAGTGAAATTATTTCATATATTTATAACACAGTTAAATTTTTTGTCACATCTGTACTCATCCTCATATCTCTTAATTTCATACTTTCAAAACTTCTCTTTTTCTGCCATCCAAGTTTTATTTTTAAAAATTCTTTTGTTCTCTGAATCTATTTTATATTGTCTTATTATTTTTTCATAAATGGTAACTAGTTGTTTATAGTTTTATCTTTAAAGATCCTCCTCTTTTCTTTTCTTCTGTTGTTTTTTCCCCCTGTACTGGGGAATTGAGCACAGAGCTTAATATATGCTGGACAAGTGCTCTGCTGCTAATCTATACCCACAGCTTAGTTGTCCAGCCTGGTATTGAACTTGCCATCCTTCTTCTTCAGCCTTACAAGTTCCGAGGATCACAGATCTGTGCCACAATGCGTGACTTTTCTGGGAATCACAATGGTATATTTTTGGAAGCCTTCTTCTCTCTTTTTAGCCTGTCTTTACCAGTTTTAGATTGGGTTTATTCTTCTTTCATGTCCTATGTTAGAATTGCTTCTCTGATTCTTGTAATCTTTGCATGATTGCTCATAATTCAGGGTGAAGAATCTAATTTGGGTTTGGAATAGCTGAGGGCATGAATGGGTCTTTGTTAATATTGAGTTTTCTTGTAGCACTATTTGGCTGAATAACTGTTGGTAGAGGCCTTAATATCATGTCATGTCTTTCCTCTTGGGCTGATTCCCTAAAGACGTATCTTCCAGGTTTTTGCCAAGAGTGTCAGGCTTGTCTGCTAGTAACCTAGTAGCTGAGAAGTTACTTACTCAGTACACACATTTTCCAACTAGCACTCATACCTTCTATGGTGCATGATTCTGCTTTAAATTTTCTAAATGTTTGCCAATGTAGGGAGGCAAGTAACTCCATGATAAGAATCTAGAAAGAGGGGCACAATTGCTTAAAGCTTCCAATCAAACTTTTTTTTTTTTTTTTTTGAGACAGGGTCTCACTGTGCAGTCCTGGCTGGTCCTGAACTCACAACCAGTCAAACTTTACTGCAGCTCTACACTTCCCCTAGTTCCCTATTCCAGATGTACAGAGATTCTGCCAAGTCCTGAAATGTTTGGTAGTTTTCAAGTGAAGATTAGGCTGTTTTTCAGCTTCTTAATTGTTTAGGATTTGGCCTTGTAGTTTGGCAAGACTGTTGGGTGGACACTCATATGTTTGCTTCTCCAAATTTCTAAATTTTTATATTATCTCTGCATCTTCTTGGATATGTCTTTAAAAATTATCTATCTATCTATCTGTCTATCTATATCTATCTATCTATCTATCTATCTATCTATCTATCTATCTATCTATCTTCTATCTCTCTATCCCTTTATAGTGAGTAGTATAATAGGAATTTCTGGAGGGAGCCAAGCAATTGGATTTTTGTGTGCAAAACATTGTTCAACTTGCCCTAAATCCAACTGCTAACTTTTTATTCCCTTGATATAATTTCAGTGAAGTTGGGAGGAATCAGATATGAGGCATGGGGGCTGGAAGAATGTTTCTGCAGTTAAAACACCTGCCTTGCAAGCTCAAGGCCCCGCATTCCATTTCCTAGCACCATATGAAGCTGGGCATGGTGGCAGACCCCTGCAATACCAGCACTTGAGAAGCTGAAGCAGGAGGATTGCTGTGAGTCCAAGGCCAGCCTGGGCTCCATAGTGAGTTCAAGACCAGGTTGGGATACAGAGAGAGATCTTGTCTCAAAACAAAACAAACAAACAAAAAAATCCAAAACACAGCAAAACAAAGCAAAAACAGATGAGGTATGATTAAAATATAAATGAATATTTAAATAGAAAAAATTATCCTAGTAAAAGACATTGCCCTTAAAATCGCCCCAAATAATTCCTCCCTCTCTTCAAACACACTTATTCCATCCTTCTTCCTATTTTGTGAAGCAGCAGCCCTTGAAGTCGTCCTTCATGAGTATTTACAATTGTGCTTGCCTTGATGTCCTGAATTCATTTCTAACATTTACCTGCATGATCATTCTGGCTTTGGGGAAGAGCTAGAAGTTTCCTGGTGTAAGATTCGGTGAATAAGATAACTAAAGAGACTCTGTGATTTTTTTTTTTTTTTTTTTACTGAGCTTGGCTTTGTTTAGATGGTATTCAGTGGCAATACTCACCATATTTTTGATCACACTCACAAAGGAGGACTTCCAGAACCTTTTAGTAAAGTGCCAGTAGTGATTTGATAAGTGTATTTGAGGCAAGGAGAAGTGTTTTTGAGGGAAATTAATGGCAATGTGTCTTTTACTGTAATTTTAAAAAATTGAAACAACATATTTCTTAGTTATCTGTTAGGTATATTATATATGTATAATGTATGCCAAATCTAAGATGCCATATTATTCATTTTTACTTTACCTATTACAATGCATTCTGGATGCTAGCTGCTTTGAAATATTAGTTAAATTAAATAAATAGAAATTTAAAAATCTTAAGGTTAATGAAACACTAATATAATAGAGTACCAAACATATTTCTGTGCAGTGCCTTCATTGTAACTGTTCCACTGGTGCCTCTCTGCTTTCCAAACTAAATCAAGAACAAAGAAACTCCTTTTGTTCTCAGTTTTAAATAGGCCTCCGGGGAAGGGCAGCAAAACACATTTACTATGGCTTGTAAATCATTGATATTAAAACTGATATTAGCTGTTACCATTTGAAGCATTGGAGGGAAGATCATCTGAAACATTCAGCTGAGGTCCCTGTCTCTCTCTCCCAGAGAGGTGTGATTTAAAATAAAGGAAGATACTAATAATTAACTTTACCAATGGGTACTCATTCATGCAGCGTTGGTCCATCATTTCAAATGCATCTGCCTGAACCGCGCTTGTCTAACTCATGGAATATGGGCTGCATATCACCCAAGACAGCTTTTAGTGTGGCCCAACACAAATTGGTAAATTTTCTTAAAATATGAGTTTCTTTTTTACGTACATTTTTGATGCATTAATTTCACAACACAAGATCAAATATCCTATTGGTTTTATGTTTGTGTTGCCCTTTTTAAAATATGATAATAAATATATTAAAAAGGAAATGACCTATAAATTACCTATATTAGATATTTTGTATGTGACCCAAGACAAGTTTTCCTAACTCAGTGTGGCCCAGGCAAGCCAGACGTTTAGATACTCAAACTGAATTTTGATGATGGGGCTGAATGGATTCTTGGACAAATGCTTTTGCTGTGGTGTATGATGAGTTAAAGTGAATTAAAATTACCTACTTGCCTCTACTAAAATATAGTGGCCTACATATTTAAGTGACATTTGTAACATAATACTGGATGAAGAACTGGATTTCAGTTCAGGGTCTACCATTCCTGAATGTGAGGTTCTCCTCAGAAGGTCTTGGCTTTCCCCTTGCTCTGACTTACACCGATCCCACTCACACTGGTTCCCTGATAATACCTGCCTGTGTGGAAGTGACGGTAACATGATTTCATGAAAAATAAAATCTATCGGGCCTCTTTAGTTTGTAAAATATTGTGCAAGTACAAAGAACACTATTTTATAACCCCAGCACTAGGGAAGCCGAGGCAGAAGTATTTCCATGAGTTCAAAGCCAATCTGAGCCACAAAGTGAGTTCAGGACCAGCCTGGATTATAGAGTGAGACCCTGACTCAAAAGGAAAAAAAAGTATTTTAAAATAGTGATTAATAGTATTAATGAAGTACCTATTGGACAAAACAATTTATGAGGGCAACATACTTCTTAAAAACAGTAAATTCAGGGCCTTGAGCTCTTTGCTTCTTGAGTAGAGTGAAAAAGCAACTCATTGAATATCAGTGAACTTAGCAAATCTGTTATGAATAGCAATTCTACTTCTCAATATTCTGAATTTTTTTCTTTCTGTTAAAGAACAGTGAATGGTTGAGAGTTCAACTGAGTGCAGGTTCTAATCTCTCCAAGCTCCCTGTATTTTGTTTCGCTTCTCTCTTGGCCTTGAAGTTAAACATTAGTTCTCATATCTCATTGCTCATCTTGTGGTACTGTTTTGTATACAACAAGTAAGATCAGGACTGAGAGGTCAGCTACCCTTGTATGTCTACACATTCAATCAAAACATTCAAGGATACCAACAGGTTTTCCTATAGAATTCTTTGTGGTTTCAAGGGCTCTCAGTCTTCTTAACCAAATGTCATTCACTGTCTTTTAGAAGAAAATCCTTAGTGCTTGGTTATCTGCCCTGGGATTGGATTTCTGACATGGAAGAAATTTAACACATACTATCCATGACAGTTGTTTGGAAGACAGACAGACACAAAGCCACTCTGAACGAGTCTTTACTTCTGAAATACCATTTGACCATTGGAAAAGAAGGTCAGTCCTTTTAGTATGTTTAAAGCAATATGGAAAAAAAGACAGAGTGTCACATCCAGAGAATTCTTTTGTTTCTTTTCCTTTCACATCAGAGATTTCAGTGTTCTACCTCTGCATTTTAGTGCCCCAGAGAAAGTTAACAAAAATCAAGAAAGAGAGAAGAATGGTATTGACATTGTTTTCAGAGTGACAAGCTCTAGATACCTGGAAATACCTAAATTTGTGGAAGTGGATCATTGGCATATTTTAATTGTCTTTTTAAAATTTTACCATTAGTGTTCTTAGTACTGGTTGCACTTGATTTAATCAGAAATGAAGGCTTTAAGTGGACTTTATAAGCCCATAATACAATGGTTACTTGGCAGCCTAGATCTAATTAGTATTATTGGAACATATGTTAGTCTTTTTCACCTTTTCTCTTTTCACCTTTTCCTTATCTCCATTCTCCTCCTGACCATTTTATTTTTGGAAGTTTTTCTCAGGGAAGTAATTTTGTCTGTCTCCCCCAACCTCATTTAAAAGTTCTCGGGAATGAAAATACAAATTAACATGTGAAATGAAGTGAGACTATGTACTTAAATACTCAGTTTTCAGGGCGTGTGTGTGTGTGTGTGTGTGTGTGTGTGTGTGTGTGTGTGTGTGTGTGTGTGTGGTTTTTTTGTCCTCCTGAGGAATGTCAAGCCTTTTTTGATAATTTTATTTTTTATTTTGTGATGGGTTTTGCTAAGTCACTAAGTTATCCAGCCTGGGCTTGAACTTGTCCTTCTGTTTCGGCTTCCCAATGTACTGGGATTACAGTTCACTGCAACCATGTCTGGCTTTTTTTTTTTTTTTTTTTTTTGTATTCTTAAAACATATGTAAACTGTAGTGTGGATTACTCATATGTAGGTGCTTATGGGTGGTGTTTGTCACTTTCTTACGACTTGTGGGTTCAGTTCAAAATTGACTACTTCCAAGACATGGTGGAAGGCCTTGACAACTCCTCATTCTGTGGCAGACAACAAACAGAGAAATAAGGGAGCAATGGGGTAAAGAATATATTTTTCCAAGTCAGTGACCCATGTCCAACCAAGTCTCACCACCTTCCCAGCACCCTCAGCCTGAGCTACTCAATGGATGAATGAATCGATCTACAAGTATATCACCCCATGATCCATCCTTTTCCAGACACATGAGACTTTATGGAGATAGTTTAGATCTAAACTGTAACATTGTCATGATTTCGTAAATTAGAAGTTTCAGTGTCTCATCCTGAATATAAGTCTGCAGAGCCTTAGTTAGCAGAAAGGACATAGTGTGGTAGAACCAGAGGTGGAATGGTAATTCATTAGTGTGCTATTGTGAAGTTCAGTAACTTATGAATTTAAATAAGACTACCATTGTGTTAAGAGTCTGCATTTTCACACATTATAAAAGTACAAATTGAATAGTAAAAAATTCACCTGGGAGATTCTTAGGATTTTCTTTAAAGTTTCTGGAGAGGGTAGTTGTTTCTTCTAGGGGAGATAAAGAATACACAAGGCAAAGAAAGTTTTGGAAGACAAGGAGAGCAGACCTTTAGTGTTTGATAGGATAAATTTGAAGAGTTGAAGGCCTGTGGGCTCTAGCTAGTCAGTGGGAATTTGACATAGTTCTTGTTTAAGATGAGAGGCCTATGCTGGGTGGATGGACTTTGAAGTCCCTAATGTGTGATAATTAAGACACTGGAAAGAAATAAAGTCACTTAGGAGGATGGGTGACTAGGAAAAACAATGGGTTAAGTCTGAAATCCTAGGAAAACTCAGCAGGATATTAAAATGCAGGAAGAATATCTGTAAGAAGACAGAACTTCAAAGAGGTTTGACAGGAGCTGGTGGAGCACAATATTATGGAAGTTTGTAATAAATATTTAAAAGGTCACTTAGCATAATTACCCATTTGACTTTTGAGACTGTATTAGTCTGATCTTTCTCAGGTAGACTGAAGATTTCCATGAAGAAGGGAATTAAATGTTTCCCCACAGAGGACGTTAAGCACCTATCACTCCTCTTTGCAGAAAGAATTCATGAGACTTAGGGCTTAAAAGTAGCTCATGATTACCAAAAAGTGAAGGCTCAAATCAGGGGTGGAGTTAATATATATTAATGCCAAATCAACTCTTTATAGATTTTTTTAGCAGAAAGAAAATGAATAGAATATAAAATCTGGTTCTAATTCCCCTATTTCATTTTGAACCTTTTATTATATTGTAGTATGACCCATTTTTATAAATATCTATGAGTATATATCATACAAAGCCTTGTATTTTTACAAAATAAACATTAAACTTTGTGATCTGTTTCTGTGGTTGATACTTTTGATAGTATTACTCGAGAACTGAGTAGTCACCAATGACCTTAAGCATCTTGGCAAACTGTTTGGAAAAGTCAGCTGCAAAGTTTTGTTTACTTATTTTTTTTTTCAGTCTTTCTAGTATTTCAGTCACTTTTCTTACCCCCTCAGGTTGTTTTATAGTCTCTGACTAATGCTCAGATGTGAGGCCTGTAGGTTCAACAGGTCATATAAAATGGAAAAATTTGACCTTGAGTTCTCATATTTTGAAGATGATTTAAACACTGATTTTATGTAATTGACATCGAAATATATTTTTAGAACAAACTTTTTACTCAAAAACCTCAAAGTAAAACATCTCTAACTTTTGAGATAATAAAAGTCTCAGGTGAGGGAAATTCTTCTCTGTGATGCATGTGCAAAGGGAAAGACTCAACAAGAGACTATTAGATCATCTATGTAACTGTTTAGCAGTAACAAAATAGAACATTCTCGGTGGAAAGAACAGATGTTGAACAGAGACCATCAGATATAGAATAGAGACCATCATGTCTGCTCATCATCCTACTAAAAAAGTAATCTTGGGAAGATACTGTAACTCTCAAGATCTGGGTTTTCTCATGTCAAATGGTTGGATTATGCTGTTATATTTTTATTCCTTGCAGGATATTTACTCTGAAATTCCAACTAAGGTTTCACTACTTGGCCAATACCATATTCCAAAGATGCTCAATTAATCATCATCCATTTAACCAGTCTACTAAAGTAACCCAGGTACTTTATTTCCTCTGAAAACTATGCTAGATGATGCTTGTCACTCTTGCAGCCCAAAGATTGTTCTAGTGTGTCCATGCATTTTTTTTCTCCCATCAGTTGAGTTTCATGTTTACTATGTGTATTTGTCAGTTTTCATTAGTATAATGAAGTATCTGAAAGTAGTATTTTATAAAGAAAGGATATTTATTTAGCTCAGTGTTTGGTAGGTTCAAGGGCTTGGCACTGGCTCTGGTGAGGATCTCATGGCAGATGACGTTACAGTAGCAAGAGCACATGCAAGAGAGAGAAATCACATGGTGAAACAAGAAGCCAGAATGTAATCTAGGGCTCAGCCTTGGTTTTTCTTACCAATCCTCTTGTGGGAGCAACAAACTTAGTCCATGAGATCCATATCAGTTTCTTCCAATGATATGAATCCAGCTGACCTAAATGTGCACTAGGCCCCCATCTCAAAAAAGATCCCACCACTTCCTAACATTGTCTAAGCCAAGTTTCTAACTCTCAAACCTTGAAGTGAGTGGTCCCCATCATTTGTGGCACCAAGGATCAGTTCTGTGGAAGATAACTTTTCTACAGATTGAGGAGGAGGAATGGGGTTGTTCCAAGATGATTTAGGCATATAACTTTTATTGTCTACTTTAATTCTGTTTTTATTATTAAATTATAATATATGATAGAATAATTATATAATTCATCATAATTCAGACTCACTGAGAATCCTGAATTTACTTTCCTGTAGCTAGACTGATGAGAGACAATGGCACCCAAAGTCTGTGGCTTATACCTAGTCTTTTTCATAATCTTATTTTGGTTGTTGTCACTGCGGAAAATTTTGCTTCAGAAAGCTAGGACGTAAGAAAAGTAAGCAGGCTTTACATTGCTTTTATGGCAATCCCGGGATATTCTGCCTTGATTTGAATCCAGAGCATGTGGAGATTTGAAGTCATTTCAAATATACTTTAAGGTCACCATCTTGTGCTATCATAAACAGCTCATTCTTCTCTAGCTGAACAAAGTTGACTTATCTGCTTTGTTTAGAAATGAGTCACAGATTCATTCCTTCCCAGTTCAGAGGTCTTTTGTGGTCAGGAAACAATGCTTGAAGTCCTGGAAACTGAGGTTAGTGATTATGTAGTAGCCAGCAGAAAGAAGGTTGTGGCTCAATCTCTTTTAAAATCTCTGGTAATGTTTAAAACATATCAAAAATGCTTGGCTGGCAGAATAGCATAGCAATTAGAGTGCTTGCCTAGCAAGGATAGGTCCCTGAATTTGACTCTCCAGCACCACACAAACTGGGTTTGATAAGTGTACACCTGTAATCCCAGTACTCGGTAGGCTAAGACAAGAGGATTGCCATGTGTTTGAGGCCAGCCTGGGCTACACAGTGAGTTCAGGACTACAGAATGAGACCGTGTCTCAAAAAAAGGAAAAAAAAAAATGTCAGTGTTCCTTGTGATGCCCATAATTCCAATTTGGCTTTAAATGTAGCCACCCTACCTACTGACTTGAATACAGCTGTTGTTCTCTCCTGAAATGAAAGATTGAGTTTGTTGATCAGGTTGAATATGTCAAACAAGTAATCAAGTTTTTTGATCTAATTTTTCTCACTGAAATGTGTTACCTGTGGAGAGTGTTTAAATGAAATCTCTGGAGAGACTGTCGTAGCTCAGAATCTCTGGCCTGTGATTTACCTTTAGAAAGCACCTCACGTCTGTGTACCAGGGAAGTTGTATATGTTCTCCATATTTCTCACACACTTGCAGGGAAAGATGTGAGTGAAGGGCATGTTCTTTAATGTGGTTGATAATTGTGATCACATCTTGCAAAATGTTCAAGTGACGTTGTCCAGCTATCCAGTATTTCTCTATGGATGTAACTGTGTAGACTCCCATTCATTTTCTTTTACCTGATTAAAGAAACGAGAATAAAGCAGTCATGGCAGCTGCCTCATCCCTGCATACACTGATATAAAATGACTAATTCACTGTTATGGAATATTCCCCAAAAGTCTCATGTATTTGGATGCTGTGGATTGTCTATGGAATTCATGTGCTATTAGGAGATGTGGCTTGGTTAGGAGGGGTGGATTATGGATATGTGGCAGATTATGGGAATGTGGTGGATTATTTCATGATAGATTACATGTGTGTGGAACATTACTGGGCTTCTGGCCTGAAAGGATATACACTTCTGCCCTGGCTTTTTCGGTGTGTCCTGATTCTGCGCTTTGTGAATCCATGAGCAGCTGTTCTCCAACAGACCCTTCCTTCCATTGACAGCCTCCCATGAATGAATCAAGACCTTCTTTACCTATGAGCTAAAATAAACCTTTCCTCCCTTAAGTTATGGGTGTCAGGTACCATGTCCCAGGAACAATAAAAATTTTTTAAAAATCTTAAGACATCTACTTTTTAAAATATGTAATCCACTCAAAGATTTGAATAGTTTTTGTAGCTATGGTGTTATTTGCAACTGAAATGTACATAATATAGTCTTTTACATATCCTCTTGAAAAAATATATCACACGAAAACAAACACTGTTGTCCACATTGGTAGGCCATTTAACTTGTATTGTGTACTGCAGCAACTCATTAATCCCCTTCAACGATTGTTCCTCGGTGTTCTGGTATTCTCTGTGGTTTCAGCAACTTGTCCAATTACAGTGCATATCAAATGAGGAGCATGTGCCACCTTTTGAACTCCAGCCTCTCCTAAAAGTTCATGACAAGTGTCTTAGTAGCTGGCAGGATCAACTCTGCCAATAATAAATGGCTTCTTAGCTTTAGCAATGTGGACAGCCATTAAAAATAATGCTGTCCCTCTAGACACATTTGATGAAGTGGTGGCTTTTAATAATTGCTTCTGTTCTTTGTGTTCACTTTTTTTACCCCAAGGGCTTAACATTTATTTATTTATTTATTTATTTATTGAGTCAGGGTCCCACTCTAGTTCAGGCTGGTCCTGAACTCACTTTGTAGCCCAGGCTAGCCTTAAACTTCTGGCTATCCTTTTGCCTCAACTTTCCGAGTGCTGGGATTACAGATGTGTGCCGCCATACCTGGTTTATATGGAGTAGGGGAATTGAACCCAGGGCTTTGTGCTTCCTAGGCAAGCGCTCTAACTGCTGAGCTATGCCCCCCGCCCCAAGGTTTTGCTGTTTAGAGCAGAATTCTTGGTCTCCATATGGCAAAGAAGTTTTGAAGGTTATACTGCTTCATTGAATAGCTGCTTGCCACACAGAGACTGTGCTGTGAGAAAGTTAATCACAGTGAACCTGTGATTTAAGTAGGACACTGGTATTTTTTTAATGCAATTTTCTTTTTGTCGGAAATCTACTGTCTCATCACTGGGTCCTTCTGTCTTCTCAAAGAACTTCTTCAGCGATGTTCTTTATTCATTTTGGCTAGTTTGTTGGTTTAATAAAATGATACAGAGCTTTTGAATGAAAATGGGACCACCTTGAGTCAATAATGCTTAGTGGAATGGATGAAACACGAAAGATTGACTATAGACGAATGTCCCTCTTATGAGATCCACAAAAATAATGGCAAAAAAGACCCCAACATGAGTGGCAGGGTAGAAAGAGGAGCAATGGTTAGCTAGGAGAAAGGGGCGGACCTCTGAAAAAGGAGTGGGCATAAACCTCATTGATTCCTCAAACCCTATGTCTCTAATGTGTTATAGTTTAGAATTTATGCATGAGCAACAACAACAACAACAAATAGGGAAGCAGATAGTTAAAATTGCATACATAATACAATTTTTAAATTTCTGAATTATGTACTCCTCAATATATCAAAGACAGACATTCAGTTGAATTTTTCTTGATTATTGTATACTTTTTGATTTGCATGCTTTTAAGTCATCGTTGCCTTAGTCATGTTCAACATTGTTCAAATTATGACTTTTAATTAATAAAGAATAATTCCAAAAAATAAAACTGGGGCTGAGACACAGAAAAGAGGCAAGGGTAGTAGTGGTAAATAAAATAATGGGTGTGCCGCACAAGAATTACAATAAATTTTGGACTCTGATTTAAAGCCTGACACCAGATGTAGCTGTACAACTAAAGTGCCTCAACTAGCTTGCCACTGTTAAGGCTGGCACCACATGCAGTTTAATTATCATGTGCCACTCGCTGATAGGGTTTCTGATGTAAGCCTGCAAGCAGTTATTTATTGTGATCTCATTGCAGCCAAACTTCTCTGCTAATATTAGTCTATGTTTGTAGCTGTTCCTCAGTGCTAGTGTCACTGCCTCAGCTCCACCCCAAGTCATCAGACATTAACTTCTCATAAGGAACATGCAACCTAAATCCTTTGCATTTGCAGCTCTTGGTAGGGCTCATGCTCCTATGAAAATCTAATGCCACTTTTGATCTGACAGGTGGCAGAGCTCAGGAGGTAATAAGTATTGTGGTATTGATCAGAAATGTACTCAAAAAGTCTTATGTGTCTGGTTGTTATGGATTACCTATGGAACCATGTGCTGTTAGAAGGGGGCCTGACTGGAGGGGTGGATTATGGGATATGGTGGATTATAGGTGTGTGGTGGAAGGCAGGAATGTGTAATTATAGATTATAGGTATATGGTAGATTAGAGGTTTAAACCTGTAGCGGGTGGAATACTGAGGTTGGCTTGGAAGGGGTGGATCACTGGAATAGAACCTGATAAGATATATACTATTTCTCCCTTCTTCTGGGACTTGGCTTCCTGTTTACAGTGCCGTGAGGAGCTGCCTTCAACTCTACAATTGCCATGTGCTTCCACTGTTGCTGACTTTCCATGAATGGACTGTGATTGTTTTAGTTACTTTTTCACTACTGTGACTCAATACCTGGCATTCACAAATTTAGGGGAGGAAGATTTTATTTTAGCTCACAATTTCAGAAGGTTTCAATCCATTCATGGGTAGCCAGCAACAGTGGAAGCACATGGTGAGGTGAAGGCAGCTCCTCACGACATTGCAAAATGGTCATGTCAAGTCCCAGAATGAAGGCGAGAAGCAGCACATACCCTTCCACGTCCCATTCAAGTGATCCACCCCTTCTAGTCTAGCCTCAGTTTTCTGCTCCTTCCAGGTTTAAGCATCTACCATATGCCTCTAATCTAATCCACATGCCTGCAATCTATCATCTCCTACATGCCTGTAATCTACTCCAGCCATCCAGCCCAGGCCTCAATCTCTTAATAGCACATGGTTCCATAGATAATCTATAACATCCAAATACATAAGACTTTTGGGGCATTCCAGATTCAAACCACAATAATGACCTTCTGAAACTATAAGCTAAAATAGACTTTTCCTCTTCTCATCGGTGCCTGTCAGGTATTGAGTCTCAGCAATGAAAAGGTAACCAAGACAGAGTGAGGAGAAGTTCTGTGAATCCAGATAATGTTTCACTTGCTTGCTGCTGGCCTCCTGTTGTGTGGCCTAGTTCCTAACAGGCTGTGGGTCAGTGACCATCAGTGACCTGGGTTTTAGGAATCCCTAGGGATCCCTGAATTAGGCAATATAGCTATCTTTGTCCCAAAATCTCTTTGTGCCAATTGCATTTGCTATTGAAATTGTATAATTTAATTATATAATTAGGATTAAAGCCAAAGAATATAAACAAATACATATAAATAGAGTTGTTTCTGTGAGAGTTAAAACTAAACGTTTTGGATAGAATTTTTAAGAGAGAAGTAATTAGATATGAACATTATTAAGAAGTATTCATAAATATCTATTGAAGTTAATGTTCATATTTTTCATAGTTGACCCTATTTTCTTATCTCATTTTAAAGAAACTGGTGATATCAATAAATATATTTTATGCAAGAAAGTAACCAGACTATAAACAAACTAAAAAAGATCTACAACAAAAGACTAATGAATGAGTACACTGAAAATGAATGGTACAGAAAATTATTTAGGTATACATTCATAATTTCTTATCTTGCCTCACTTTATATCTTTTTTGGTTAACCAATTAATTACCAATTCTGATTATATTCATTTAGAGAATTTACTCTAATTTGTCAGAATAAGGTCAGGACTCACTGTTTTCTTTTTTCTCTTAGAATTAACAGGATGTACTATGTGAATAAGATACTACAGAACTCTTTTTCTTAAATAAGGCATCTGAGGTATAAGTATTTATTTCAATATACAATATACAATATACAATAGAGTATTATTTGGTAGAGTTGAATTTTGCCTCTGTTCTAATTCCTTATTATCTCCAAGGCATGGCTTTTACCACTGATTGCAATAACACTAGCTCCCTGGTCTAAGAGGATTAACTGTTAATACACATAATGCACAGGCCCTGGTGTCTAGTGGAAACTATAGATGTGACACTTATTCTTATCTTTTAGAGTAGGTTTCAAGTTTTTCTGTTTTCCTGTCGACTTTTAATGGAATGATATGGCCCCTGAAAATTGTTGGGAAGATTTAACTTCATGTACCTGTTTGGATTGTATAAATCAAATTTCAGAGAACAATGGGAACAATAAGACCCTGTAATTAGAACATAGTGGCCAGGGGTAAAATCTTAGTAGCAAGCAGAGCCTGTGGTTGAGGGGCAGTGATGAAGCACAGGCCTAGCCCAGTGGCATCGGTGATGAGGCTTCCTCATGGCCCACCTATGAGGCATGGTGCTGGCAGCAGTGCCAGGAGGCCTGCAGGAGGCGGGATCTAAAGTTGCTGTTCTGCAGCTTGTCTCACCGCATCAGTTAGAGGGAGCCTTGCAAAGCCCGAGTCACATATGTTACTCCTGTGTTTAAACACTGCAGAGGCCCCTCATTTCAGTGCACAAGCCAGATTTCTTAATGGCAAATGACCTCCAAGGCTCTACCATGACCTAGGCCCTGGGTTACTCCGCTGATGTCATCTTTTATTGTTTCCCACATAAGGAAAAGAAGAAAAGAAAACCAGTACCACAGTCTCTTGTCCTCTGACCTTTATTGTTCCCCTATCAACAAGTCTATCAGCTGTGGCCGCTTTCCCTGCTTCCATGTCTTCTTCAGGTCTTTGTTCAGATCTCACGTTCCTGGTAAGCTGACCCTGACCACCACTCACAGCCCTCTATGCTCTCCTTTACTCACTTTTCTTTTGCTTTTATACCATATAACTTCCTTACTGTATTTTTTTTAATCTGCCCCTCTTTGCTAATATGTAAATATATATGTATTTATATATCCAAAGAACCTATGACAGTCCTAGGCTCGTGCATTCCTTACATACTGCTTGAATGGGTGAGAGAACAAGCAAGGTGAAAAACCAGGCCAGACCACAGTCCAAGATATCTTTCTGCCAAGGGCAAGGCCATGAGTGTTGGGAGCTTAGTGTGGAAGGCAATGATCCTTTTTCTCTAGAATGGAATGGCTGCCTGACTTTGGCTACAGTTTTAAAATCTCATTTCCCCAAGTCCTAATATTTTCTCAATTTTATTGCTTTAAATTTAGGTTTGCTCAGGCAGAGAGAATTGGAGAACTGTGTATAAATCCCAGATGATCTAAATAGTAAATATATCTTTACTTCAGTTTTGTGGCAGATGGGCAAAATAGCTATTAAAACCATTTTCCCTCTTTCCTTCATTACTTGTCTCTAGGTTGGTTTAATGATTACCTAGTGATTCAGCAATTATGACATTTTTTTTCCTTCTTCTAATTTTCAGCTTCTCACCCTTTCTTAGGTCCATCTATTTTATGGTATTTGAGATTTAATTTTCTTCCTTAGCCCTTTTTCATAATTACAGTTTAAATGCTTCAGTTTTCATAAATGTGATATATAGCATTTTTATTTTTAGCTATGATAACTATTAAAATTATTTAGAAAGATATAATGAATACATAGTAACTGCCAAGTTCTGATTTACAAACTTCTGGTATACTTTCATTGATATGAACTCTACCTTGGCAGGCAAGATTTTGAACTCAGTGACCCTCAACAGTATCAGCAGAAATGCTTCACAAGAGATTCCTGGGTTCCACCCCAAGAGGCCTATAGTTAGTGTTTTAACAAACTTCCAAGGTGAAACTTCTGGATACTCAAGTTTGAGAGCATTGGATAGGTATTCAGCAGCATATAGCTTAGGGGAGTGAATTCTGTATTGTAATAACACACAGCAGTTCTCACTAGGTAGCTTTTCATTTGCTTTTTACAGTGAAAGTTAGCCCTCTTCCTGGCAAGTTGTCTTTGCTTTTACTGCCCATGCAGCATTTGATATATGTGTTATCATATTTAAAGAATCAAATAATATTCATCTGAAATTTCCAGTCTACAGATATTGTTCAAGGAGACCTTTGATCTTTCATAGGCCAGATTGTTTCCTTAAGTGTTCTGTTGACTACTTTTCTTTGACTGCTTCTATCGTATAATGGAGTTTTAAACAGTTGCAACAATGCTAGACTGAGAAGCAATACCCAAAGACCTTTACAGAAACAAGTCTTGATCTCTGGTCTAATTTCCTTAAAGATTCTCCTAAAACCCTTAAGCTCTTAGAAAGTACAAAAAGAATCTCAGTAAAAATCTATGGAATTAATGAATGATGATATTTCCTAGTTGGGCTGTCCACAAAATAAATAATTAATTTAGAAATAATTAATGAATTCATTTAGGAATCCACAGTAATGAGACTAGCTAAACATTTCTTGACTGTAAGCTCCTCCCTATCCAGAATTACTTTAAAACCATGAAACACATATTCATTTACTTTATATAGAGAGAAGAGACAGGCTTTAATGTTGTGAACAAGACTACTATTGGAATGTAGGAAAAGATATGATAACATAGGATTTTACATTAGTATGTAGAAAGAATAAACCAAGGTTGTCTAATATTTAATAGAAAATTTGGTACCAGTGCTCAAACAACAAATACACTACCAGATAGGTAATATGAAACTTCTTAAAGGCAAAAAGGAAGTTACTCAATCCCAAAAGGCTGGCTATGGATTTCTTGCTTGATCTCTGTGTATTGTCACACACTAAACTTTTCATATACCTACTTATCTACTTCACAGAACAGATAAATGGATTAAAAACATTCTTGTGAAATGTCTGAGACAAGAATTAATTCAGTACTTAATAATGAAAAAATGGCAGAAGTGGTATTTGTCTTAATCCTTCAGAACTAGCTCCTCAGCAGCCAAGGAAAAGATAAAAAATAAATTTACAAGTTCTAATGATTTTTGAAATGATCAAAAGAATGTGAATGATGTATTGCATAATGAATATGTAATATATTTTGTAAATGTATGTAATAATTTTGTAAATATATATAATATATTTACTTCCTTTATTATTGTAATCCTCACCCTAGTTGATACTGTCTTGAATTTACACAAAAACGTTCACATTATTGGAGGAATTAAAAATGAGTACTAGGCAAAACGAGATTTTTTTCATTGCTATTTCATTAGGAATTAACTGTTCACTTATGACAACCATCGAAATTAAGTACAGAAGTAATGAACATAATGACAAACCAAAATCATGAAGACTTAAAATAATTAAATATATTAAATTCACGTGATTTACCCAACTTTTAGTAGTATCAGTGATTTCTGAAAGTGAGACCCTCCAATTTGAGACTTGTAAATTAATAAAAGGAACAAAAATTAGCTAACCTACTATTTGCTATTTTTAATATAATCATTTTTAAATTTCTATTTTGTCTATTTTAATTGTATGGAATATATAAAATAGTGCATGCATACAGTGTAATATATAACAATATATGTATATATATTGCATTTTGTGGAAATATATATACATACTACTTTTATAATGCATGCATGTATATTCATATATATATATATATATATATATATATATATATATAAATTAAAGGTAAAGCTTAAAATGTGTTTTACTTATGGATGCAGGGTTCAAAAAATTAGAAGCCACTGATTTTGATAATTACATATGGTAAGAGTATGTTGGGTTTATTGCTGTCTGACATTTGCTCTGACTGAACTCTTGATTTTCTGAAGAGTTGATAGAGTAACACAAGTTACAATAACTCCTCAAATGTCCCTCTGTGGGAATATTTATTTCACATTGATATGTAGTTACTTGTGTATTTTGTATTTTCTACATTAGTGTTGTTCAGCCTTCTTTCTGAGTCTGTAAATATGAAACTATTTCTGATTCAAATTGCTTTTTATAGTTGGCTAGCTTACCACCAGCTATTGTCTATTTTGTTCTGAGGAAATTATTGTATGAGTACAAATATCACCAAATTTTATCAATTCTTATGTGCGTAGCGTGTAAACTGAAGATATGGAATAGGCTTGGAAATAGCAGGTTTATTTCTGGTGTCAAAGGAGGACTGGTTTTGATGACATTGGTTTTGCTCATTCTATATGACAGCGATAGTCACTTCCCTCATGAAAAAATTAAGCCCCACTGACTTAAGTTTATTTCTTTGTTAAGACTCACATGGGCCACTTTCATAATTTGTTATAGTTGAGATATATTATCTATATCTTTTGTATATATCCCCTCTATGGCTGTTTTCACACCACCATCTAGGATTGTTCTTTTGTCTATTACAGGTCTCATTGTCAATTTTAGTCCAAAAATAATGAATAGAAATTCCAGAAGCAAATAATTTGCAAGATTAAACTGTGGAACATTTTGAGTAGGCTGAAGGAAGCTCATGCTGTCCTTCTCTGTCCTTTCCAAGTTGTGAGTCACCCCCATGTCCCAGTAATCGTGCACTATATGCCACCTGCCTGTTAGCCACGTGGCACTTGTATTGGTTATCATGTCGACTGTCACAGTATTGCAGTTCAGTCACCCTCATGTGAAAGTCAGTGCTATAGCACAATGCCTGTAGCATTCTTCTCATTTCTCCTTTTCATGTAGGTAGTGTAACATCTCACATTTTCTAGAATGAGCATGAGGTCAGCACAGTAACATATTTTGAGAAAGAGACCACATTCAAATAAATTTTCATATAGTAATAGTATATCATTAAAATTATTCTGCTTTATGAGATGTTGTTAATCTCTTGCTTGTTTAATATAAAATTCAACTTTGGTATAGATATGTATGTATGTATAGGAAAAAAGAGAATATATAGGATTCAGTAGTAGCATAAATTTGAGAATCCCCTAGAGGTCTTGAAATGTGTCGCCTTGGATAAGGGTCCATTCAATTTTTTCTCATTGGAAGCAACTTTGGTCTTCAACATCTCTTAAACTGACAAATCATCTTTTCAATTCTTCATTAAACAACAAGATTTCTTCTGCAGACCAAGTCAGTACTCAACACTAGTATTTCTCTTTTTCCTCTGTCAATTTTAACTTCAGAAGCTCTGCCTTTTTTGCATGTCTGAGAAGAAAAATCTCTAAAATTGTCTTGGCCACTAGACTGGCCAAAAATCTAGTCTCTGATCAGCTTTCAGGAAGCCAGACCTAAATGCAAATCTCACAGCTTGTAACAGGGTTTGACAAAGTCAAACTGCCCTCCGTTTCCTCCCAATCCAGCAACAATCTGGTGTCTATTATAATTAGAATTCATGAAAACAGACTAGCACTTAAGACATGGATGGAAACAATTTGTGAGGGAGGCATAAAATAACAGGGGTATACTTTTTGTGTTTATAGTCTATGATCCTTCAAGATTTCTTCCCCACCCCCTTTTTTGAGTAAAACTGGCTTGAATTTCACATATGCTCAGTTTGAATATTTTAGACAGGAATCTTCAGTAACTGCCTCTAATGGGGACTGGGCTCTGGTCTCATGACTCAAGACACTTATTTCTTGAAGCAAAAGTTTAATCATGTCCATTTTATATTGAAAATAAATGACTTGGGATAAATTATAATGAAAAATAGAGGAAAAGTGACTTTTTGAGGTGTATTAGATTTGGAATAGCTTTAGAAATAAGAAATCACTAATTCATGTCTTAAAGTGTTCTTGCAAAAGAATGAAGATGTGAGCTTTCAATATGTATAACTAGTGTAATATGTGCCCTACTTGTTTTGCTAGCCAGTAAATTCCAGGCAGGAAAAAGTGATGAAAAATCACACATTTTCTATTTATATTTCAGCTACCTAAAATAATAATTTATGCTTACAGCGTGTTAGGCATGTATTAGGCCCTTTACATAAATCACCTCAGCAGCTCCCAGTGTGTGTGTGTGTGTGTGTGTGTGTGTGTGTGTGTGTGTATTACCTATATACTTCTAAGGCTATGCCACCTTCTCATGAAAAACAGTAGCTGTTAAATAGTGGTGTATTAACCTATTCTTGATTTGGAGGGAGCAGGTTGTGGAGAAACAGGAGAGTCACTGGGTTGTAGACTCCAGAATTTAAACCTAAATTTTATCCTGTGTTCTAAGTCTCTCTACTCTAATAATTCTCATCTCTTTCATCTTTCCCTGCCGAAATTATCTTCTGAGCATATTCAAGGAATACAGGTTGAGCTATATTCTAGGACTTTTTCTGAGGACATAATAAGAAAGGCCAAAGTGAATAGACCCTGGGAATGTGGCAATCCCATAAATATTTCCTCTCAGATCCTTTTCTCTAACTACCAATGCTTGATTGCCCTATTTTGATGAAGAGGCCTGGCACTTGAATCAAGCTGGTAACTGTAAGGCGAGTGCATGAGGTAAGGAGGGGACAGGAGAACGAAAGGCAACTACTGGGTTGCTAATTGTGCAAGAAATTCCATTTCCAGATAAAATGTTTACCTTCTGGAGAACTGGAAATAGATAGGGCTAGTAGATGCCTTAGAGCTAGGAGAGATGAAAGTGAGCTATTGCCTGTGTGACTAAGGGAGAGAGGGGAGCTCGCAGAGATGCTCTTGGTGGGGCTTTGCTTTGGGAATCCCCTGAGGGTCTGGAGGTGGGCGAAACAGCAAACATTTTTCCTTAAGACAAAAATTGAAGTAGTATGCTACCTCCATTAAAAAACTCTCATGTTAGACTATACTGTGCTGTGTTCACACAGCTCAAAGATGACATTGCAATCCTAGAATCTACCTCATTTTATTATGTTCCATGGCTGGTTTTGAGCAGTTGACCCTCAGTAGCAAATGAGAGCTTAGAGATCATCCCTTTTGTTTGTTTCACCTTGTTAGATTCTGAAAGATTAAATAACTGGTGACATAAATTCCAACATATTTTTGAAGCTTCAAACCTAGACATTGTGGTTTATATAGCATATGAAGTAGTCGATGTCATGTGATGCATGTCTTGTCAAGTCTACTTACTTTTCAAATTAAGATGAATCTAGCTCTAAGCTCCATCTGCAGCACTGAGGGAAATTCATTGTCACATTTCTGCCTTCCCTTTCCAATTTCTTATCTTGTATCATCTAGATCCTTAGGGTCTTATGTGGTAAACAAATTGTGCCAGAATCTCACCCTCAAGAAGCCAAAGACCACTGTTACCATCATCGGGTTATTGGCAGTCATTGTTTTTTTTTTTTTTTTTTTTCCTGGTACCTCAGGCCCTGCTGCTTTAGGCATTAATGATTTGTTAGTTTATGCGGTTTTTTTTTTTTTTTTTTTTTTTTTTTTTTTTTTTTTTTTTTTTTTTTTTTTTTTTTTTTTTTTTTTTTGCTGGGTAGCATGGACTTTGAAGGGGAGGGGTACAGTAGGAAAGCACAACTTGTTCTCTGACACTTTATAACTCTCAGGCTCCAAAGCTACTAATGTTCATCTTCTCACGAGCCTGTGTGGCCTCACCCCTGCAGATTGAGCATCAAACCAGACAGTGTCAGGCATTTTCTGTCTCAGAAATGACCATCACTGTATCTTTTCAAATTCTAGAATCCCTTAGGGTTTAGACTTCTTTCCTTCTTCATATTTCTAAATAGAGATGACACTTTCTGTTCTTTCTTCCCACAGTGTAATTCAGAGGACCATTAAGAATGACTTGGGCCTTAGCAATGTAAGAATCTGTCTGTTGACCTTTCTGAGAGTTTGGGATAGAATATAGATTTTTGCCTTCCTGTCAAGTTATCCACTCCATAAATAGAAGATTTTTTAAAATGAAGAATAAAAAAAAATTCTAGTATAAGTTAAATCATTATGTGGAGGTCACTCAGATATAACAAAGAGGCATAGAATGAGACGATAGCTTTCTTTAAAAGCAAGGAATTTCCACTTTAGTTATGACCTAAATATAAAATTCTGCGTTATAAAGTTTTAACATTTATAATGTACTTTTAGTTGTTGTTAAAAAAAAAAAAAAACAAGTGTTCTGGAAGACGGTCCTGAAAGGGAACCGCGCCAAGCTTGTTGCCAGGTACCTCACAGAGAGAGAATTGAGGAAGCCAAATTCACGGTGCTCTTTTGAAAACTGTCAGCTTTTCACAGGCCCTTGATATCCTTTCACTTGGCTGATTTGGCAGTAACTTCTCAGGACCAGTGTGAAGAGGAAAAAAGCAGAGACATCTCCTATACACAGCTATACTTGCCTATGATTGCTTCACATCATTTAATACCAGAAACTCAATTAGATTGCTTGTCCTTATGTTAACAAGTATAGCCACTTATCAAAGCATATTCACAGCATTGGAAAATGGAGGGCAGATTATCTCAGTTATATACCCCGTGCCTGAAAGAATCCTTGATGTTAGGTAATGATGTTGAGCCCAGACCACTGGCCTTTTGACCCCCATCTCTTTCTGTGAGTCTCTCCTTTAGAAGAACAGCCTTGGGGGCTCCCAGCCCTCTGATCTCTTTTTGGGATCATAAATTTTTGGGAAATTTATTAGTTAATGTTTGAACATTTTCTTTTCCTGAAGATTCTTTGGCCTCTTGATAAATGTGTTCATTTCCATTTAGCATTCTTTGAGTTCGACATACAGAGACAATGTATGTAATACCTTGGGAAGCCACAAACTGCCTACCTTCTACCAACACCTCCAGTCATACCTTGCTGTGGCATGAGATGATTCAAGTCTTATTCTTAACACTAAAATTAAGTAATTTCATCCTCAGTTGAAACTCACTACAGTATGTATATCTCATGAATTAACTCAATACAAAGCTCTTAATCTGAAGTTGACCTTTTAAGAAACTAAACTCACCTCATCATCTCAGGAAACTGGGATTAAAAATCTGTCTCTGTTGTGCTTCATGGACTGTAAGAAAAAAAAAATCATTGCTATTAAAAAATAAACTTCTTATTCTTTCTCCTTAATGTTTTATTTTTAAAAAATACTTGGTTTAGAAGAAACCATATGTGAAAACATCACGGGTGTGTATATCTACATACCACGTCTCAAGGAATTTACGGAAATGGGTTTAAGGCTCTGTGGAAAGGCTCTGAATTCCCCCAGGTATGCACATAGTGTGTGCAGAGTATGTGTGACTAGTACTGGACACTAAGTGGTTCAGTCTTGCATGAGGGAGGGAGAAGAGAGAATACCAACAACCTACAAGCCTGTTTATATCAAGACAGGTGGCTGTTGATGAGGACAGGCATATGACTCACCTGGGTGCCATAGAGGAAATGTCATGGCTTATTTTAGAAGGAAGTTATATTCAGAATAACAGATACATTCTAGGGACTAAATATTCTAATAACATACTTTAAGTGTGTCACTAACCAGCAAGATTGCTTTTTAAGTTTTTTTTTTGACAAAGATTTTTAATACACAGTAAAAATGTTAGATCAGTGGGAAAAATTACAAAAGACATGTAACATGGTGGGGTATTATGTGATGTATTTTTCCCCACAAATTCTGTAAAAGGCTACTCTTAGAAAACATAGTTTACAAACTAATTTTTCAAATTTAATCATGTACAGGCATCTCTATAGAGAAAGAAAACAGATGACTGGTGGCCTCGGGCTGGGTACAGTAGCAAAGATGGACTATAAACTGGAACAAGGATGTTTGTAGGGTGATGAACATGTTCTAAAACTGGGTTGTGATGATGGTTACATAACTTTATAAATTTAACAAAAATCATTGAAGTGTATACTCTTATGATGTGTTTTATGGCATATAAGTTTTGTATCACAAAGTTTATGTAAAAAATTAGCCAGTGGCAGCTTCATGACATTAAATTTGGCCGTGTTGTCTTGAATGTGACATCAAAAGCACAAGGAATCAAAGAAAAATAGATAAGTTTAACTACATGGAAATTAAAAAAAAACAGTAAACATGGAAATATTCTCAGTGTCACTAATCATTATGGAAGCACAAATCAAAATAACAATGAGGTATTTCTTTATACCTAATAGGATGATTATTATTAAACAAAAGAAAACAGGAAATAATAAGTTTTGGCACGGATTTGAAGAAATTAGAATCCTTGTGCCCTAGAGGTGTGAATAAAAATGGCATAAGCACTCTGTAACAAACACAGTGATTCTTCAAAAAATTAAAATATCATTGCCATATGACTTAATAATTCTATTTTTGACTATATATCAAGAGAATTGAAATGAGGGTCTTAAAGAAATACTTTTAGAGCCATGTTTTTGTAGCAGTATTATTTGCAATACTCAACAAATGAAAGCAACCTACATGTTTATTGACAGATGAATGGATTAAAAAATGTAGCATATACCTATTATAGAATATTATTCATCTTTTAAGAGAAAAAATATTAAAATGTTAAATATATGTGAACCTTGAAGTCATTACACTAAGTGAAATAAGCCAGTCACAAAAAAGACAAATACTATATTATTTCACTTATATGACGTACCTACAGTAGTTAAATTCAAAGACAGAAGCTAGAATGGCACTTGCCAAAACTTGAGGGGTATTATGGAGGAGCAAAGAGTTAGTCTGTATTATGATATATATTTTTTGACTTTCATTTATGGTGTGCAAAGCACTTGCAGCCTCAGAAGTAGGCCTTAGAAAGCAGAATTTCCTCTCTCTCTCTCTCTCTCTCTCTCTCTCTCTCTCTCTCTCTGAGTTTACCTTCTGTCCTCATTTTACCTGCTCCTTTTTCTCTATAAGGCAGGCCACAGACATAAAAAATTATTTTTTTGCAAAGCAGGTCATGGAAACTCTAATCTTAAATTGCCTCGCCTACTTTGTCTGAGAATAGGTGCTAAGACCCCCACCTCAGAAGGGTTCGGTCCCATCCCCATTAAGAAGGAATGCTTAGGAATGAGGCTGACAGGCCTTGCTGGGTTTTCTCAGCCATCTGTTAGCATTAGAGTGTCTTTGTCCAATCACATATTAGCATGGTTGTCTGTGCTTCAGCCATGCCTGTGAGGCAAACAATCAAAAAACCAAATCCAGAAGGATGGGGTCTGGAAGCTGAACAGGTGGAGGCTTTTAGGGAGACAAGCAAGAATTTATGCAGATGCCTGGAAGGTGGTGTACTTCCTCTCTACTGGGACCAGACTTGTGCTTGGGATTGTTCCAGGCCTCATTTTATGTATCTGTTTATCTGGTTGCTTATGTGTATCCTTCAAAATAGCTTTGGAGAGCTTGATGGCACTAGTTTGTAATCATAGCAGTCTGGGAGGGTGAGGCAGAAGGATTGCAAGTTCAAGCCCAGATAGTAATCCTAGAGACTAAGCAAGACCGCATCTCAAAATAAAAAATAAAAATGAGTTTAGGATATAGTTCACTGTGAAAAGCCTGGGATCTATCCCACTACCACAGGAAACAAACAAACAAATAAATAATAAACAGTTTGGTCTGTTGTAATCCAATGCAAGAGCCTTACCCAAAGCAATGGCCTCCTATAATGTTTATTTAATAGGATGTAAGTAAATCTGAGATCATGCTAATAAATTCTGATTTTTTTCCCCTGTGTTATTCAGTTTTCATGGAATAAAATATCACCTTTTATGATGAGTTTCATCTAGACTAATTTTACAAATGCTGGTCCTGCAGTTTCAACTTTGTGCTTGGTGTTTTCACTAGAACATTACCAAATTATTCCCAGACTTATGGCTACAAGAACAATCCTATTCTTTGTCCATAGTGTCTGCCTCTTTAATTTCCTGTTCTTTTCCCACTGGTCCCAGCCATTCCTTTACTTACCATTTTTCTCTTGCATCTTTGATCCCAAACAGGGCCCCATTTTTCTTTCTAATTTTGGAAACAAAAATAAAACTGAACACCAGTGACACAGGTGAGGGAGATTTTATTGTTGTCCAACAATGTGAGAAGTGAGAGATAAACTTGCAAATCAATTTCCTGCCCTTTTGAGGATGGGAAGATTATAGATACAGGGTAAAGTAAATGAGGGGGTGAAGAATGGGCTAGTTAAAGGAAGGCATAGTCATGTCTTTTCTGGAACTAGGAAGATATTTTCCAGGAATTCAGTGTGAGGGGGAAACCTTTCACTCTTTCTATAGTCATTTTCAGTCACTGTTATGGAGAGTTTCATGTGTCAAGTGTCATGGTACAGTGGTGTCATTTAGCATATAGATGGGATGACAATGAAGTTAAAGGTTGTCTGGTGGTCTCTCAGGCAGTCATCTTATATCTGACTAGTTTTAGTTAACCCACCTGAAGAATATAAAATGTGAATATACATATGATAAGCATACTATAAAACAACACAGAGATTCCTCAAAAATTAAAATATTATTACCAGTTGATCTAGTAATTCTGTTTCTGACTGTATACCGAAAAGATTGAAAGTAGGGTCTCAGTCTCAAAGAGATACTTTCAGAACAATGTCTATAGCTTTATTATTTGCAATAGTCAATAACTGGAAGCAACATACCTACTAATTGAGAGATGAAAGGATAAACAAAATGTAGCATATACCTAAAATGATAGGGACCTCAGGCTTGCAGGTATCCCCTCCACACAGATAACAAGATGAGGACAGGGGAAAAATTCAGCTAGCCAAGAAGGCACTACAGAATGGGGCAGGATTACAGTAGCTTGGATCTGTGGCATCATTTTGGATCGTCCCTATTTCTTGGTGACATTAACTGCTTTCATTATTTCTTATTCCTACACATTCTGCACAAAATTGACTAGTAAGTTTAAATCGTCAGACTTACAAACTGTCTACAATTAATCAGTCCACTTTTCTAAAACAATCTCCCACCATGATAAAAATAAATTCTCCCACTGTGCTCTTCTTATCATCTGCATTCTTATTTTAAAGTGTGTTACCGGCCCTCTTCCTAGATAAAATGGCCATCTCCCTCTTTTCACTCAACTCAATGTTTTTTTCTGATCCAACTCCCTTCCCTAGGTGCTTTCCTGATGACTATAGCCTATAGTCATCTAATTTCTCTAAAAGGCCATTTTAACATTTACCCTCTCCTGTGGGTCATCCAGTGGGAGGTGGACCCTGTGAACTGTCAACACCCAACAGGAATATTCAACTAAGACAGGCCCAGGATGGATGCTTTCACAGGAAACCTGTTGACAGGAAGTCTTGAGCTGGGGTGGAGGTAGATTATGGTAAGGGTCACACAGTAAAAGGATAATAGAAGACACACATGTGAATAAAAGGGGCTAAGAGTTAAAGTTTGGTGAAAGCCTTAAGAACACTGGGGAGAAGAGTTGGGTTAAATTTCCAATAGCCCAACTCCCCAAAAAGCTCATGGAAACTAGCTGAATGCTCTGTCTCAGGATGGGCTGGGTCAAAGTCAGACAGGACTAATCCATAGTCCCAACACTTTAATCTGTGCAGGTTTGGACAAGTGACTTGAAATTTGTGAGCCTCATTCTCTAAAAGAGAACATACATCTAAAAGAGAGATGCTAAAACCGAGTTACAGGATTGTTCTCATTTGATGCAATTAAATAGTGTAGATAAATTTCTAACTAGATGCTCTGTAATGGTGGCTACTAAATCATTAGTCTGGCAAGGCTGATTGCCCTGTACCTATAAAATAAATGCTATCTTTTTATCAGCATAAAGATAACGACATGGTTTGGAGATGGAACTCAATGGTAAAGTACTTGCTTGGTGAGTACTAGACCCCGGTTCAATCCCTGGTATATACAAAAAAAGAAAATATTGTTACTACATCATTGTGCAAATTAAGTATTGTCAAAGAATGTTAGCTCACTACTTAATTATGTAGAAAATACCACTTTTCTTTCTTCTTTCCTCTTATCCTTTCTTTTTTCCTTTTTTCTGTTTATTTCTTTCTTTTTTCAGTGCAGGGATGGAACATAGAGCCTTGTGCATGCTAGGCAAGCATTGTACAACTGAATTACATCCTCATCCTTTTTTATTTTGTTTTGAGGCAGGTACTCACTAAGATTCCCAGGCTGGTCTAGAAACTTGTAATCCTCCTGCCTCGGCCTTCTGAACAGCTGGGATTATAGGCATGTGCCATGATGCCTGAATCGTTCTGCTTAATTTTGACTTGATATGAATTCTTGGGAGAGTCCATCTAAATAGTTCTTGAGGTTCCCTTCTTTCCTCAGTTTTGGGCCAAGTTGTGGGGTCTTTCATCAAGGTACTAGGAGAGCCCTCCTCTTTTTCTTCTCAGTCTGTACCTCATTGAATTCTGCTGTAATGCCCACCTTTCCTTCAGATAGTTGTCATATGTGGAACTCAGGGATCCTTGGTCAGTCTAAATCACATGGGAAGAAAGGAAGGAAAGAAGGAAGGACAGGGGACAGATGCTCAGACACATCTAGTTTTGCTTATTGGGCAATATATCAACAGGTAAAGAAAGCTTTGCAGTGAGAAATTAACATCACTTGGAGAAAAAAAGAAAGTGGAAAGAAAAACAAAAAAATAAAACCATGTAAAAACCTAAAGCCCACACTATTATAGAATCTTTTAATTTGTAAGATGAAACATCTTTATCTCAGGTAGAAGAGACACGCAGTGTTTAAAACAGGGTATTTCCAGTTGACCCAGAAAAAGATAATTTACAGGTTGTGTGAAGCAAGAAGAGCATACCAGATGATTTCGTGTTTGGGCTACACTCTAACTTGGTTACTGACATATATTCGTGTACTCCCAAATTTCTTCATCTGTAAAATGTAGGTGTCCTAACAACAAACTCTTAGAAATATACTTGATTTCAGGACTCTCTAAAATCACGAGTTAGAAAATTTGTTTTCATAGAGTGGGTTTTGCCAGAGTTTGCAGAGTCAGAATTGTGAAAAAGAAGTAGAATTCAAACAGCTTCCTTCTCCTTGCAGGTGTCACTGGTCCTTGGCTGGGCTTCTGTTACCATAGGTATGACCTCAGATACTGATTTATAGCCACTTGTTTGGAAGTCTTACTTCCTCACTTATTACCAGAGGTTACATTGTCTAAGGATCTAATTCAGCTACCCAGAAGTCTCCTCCCCTTCCCTTGCCTTCTCACCTCTGTCCTTGCTCATTCATATTCCCCTCCAACCTAAGCAATAAGAACAATTATTTCATAAACCAATGGAAATGACCAACTTCAAGAACAGAAAAAATTTATCCAAAGCTTATTGTGAACTTCCCTTGGAAAGTTGTTTCTGTAGTCCACATTCTGACAAGGTGAAGCTGTTTCATCATTAAATACTTATTATTAAATTTTTTTACTAGTGTGCTTGATTCTCTACAAACCCTTTTTCTTTAAATGTCACAACAGTCTTTTAAAGTGGGTGTTAATGTCCTTTTCAAGATTGAGAAACCACAACTAAGAGGGATCAAGGGATTTCCAGAAGATCACCTATTAAGGAGCAGAAACAAAATATGATTCTAAGTTTCTCTGATTCTAAAGCCTACCTTCACACAGAATGACACTTTCATATTCTCTAATTAGGGCTGGCAGTACTTGCTCCATAATTGAAGATGCAAACTAATTCGTGGGTATGTATAGAACTTGGAAACAAACTGCCTTTCCCAAATGTAATCTAAGTAGACTCTGGATTTTAGCAGCTATTTGATGATACAAAATACAGCATTTCTGAAGCAGAAGAATAGTAGGTTTGAGCCCAGCCTGGGCAGGTTAGTGACTTAGTGAGATCCTGTCTCAAAATCAAAACTGAAATCTGGGCTGAAGATGTAGTTCAGTGTGAAGGCCCTGACTTGCAGTCCCAGTACTGAAAAAAAAAAAAAAAGGATTTGAATTTGAAATTGTGATACACACACAGATTCCTCAAGAATATGAAAACGAAATTAATTACACTTAAGCAACAATTTGCAGTGAGAGAAAAGGAGAGCATTTTTTAATATAAAGATCTAGGAAAGAAAGCGATTGACCCAATCCCATTAGAACCATTTAGATTGGAAGTAACAGGCCCTTGCTGTCAATGTCTGAATTGTTTTCAATGTGCTTCTCTTAATGAGTCTCAATTCTCAGAACACTGAAAAACCTTTTAGTAAACTGCACAGAAAAGTGAAGTTGGTTGTACATGAAAGCAAGGAAAACATTACCTCAGCACACTAATTAACTACAATTTACACTCCATAGGATAGCTCTCTGGTGCTTGTTACACATTCTTGTTCCACAGTGAATATGTATCTAAATACCAAATGCATCTTCTAAAGAACTATTTTCTGTAGATATCTGTGTCTCAGCTGAGTGTGGTGCAGATACCTGTAATTGCAGCACTTTGGGAGACAACAGCAGAAGGATCATAATTTCCAGTCCAGCCTGGGTAACTCAGTGATTTGCAAGCCCCTGCCTCATAATAGTGTGTGTATATACGTGAGTGTGTGTGTGTGTGTGTGTGTGTGTGTGTGTGTTTGTATGTGTGTGCACGTGTGCGCGTCTGTCTGTCTGTCTATGTGTCTGTGTGTGTATAAAAAAAGAGCTAGAGATGTACTTCAGCATAAGAGCCCTGGCCTTAATCCTGAGTGAAAAAAGAAAAAGAATGAAAGAATGAAAGGAAGGAAGGAAGGAAGGAAGGAAGGAAGGAAAAAAGAAAGAAAGAGTCATTGCCAAACAAGATGGAATATACATTTTTGGTCTCAGAAATCCTTTTCCTCTTGTATAACCTCAGTGTCCCTTCTCATATGTAATCTTAATATCGTTTCTTTTCATTCTAGTTTAGTAAAAGCTTTATTGGTTATTGAAAACTTAACTTGGCATGACAGTTTTAATATGTGGTATGTAAATCTTAACATAGTACATAATACAGAGGTCAGCTCATGCATTCTTCCCTCGTTTAAGTTTCTTTCCTTTGACTGTTGAGAAATACTACCCACTGTGAAGGTTCTTACTGTGGACATGCCTTAGCGACTACCTGACTACCTGCTGAGCAACTGCTTACCTCACCCAGGTGAGGACATTCGCTTCATTCTGTGTGATTTCTGGATCTGTGATTCAAACTTTTGATTCTAATATTTGTAGAGAATAAACAAAATTTTGAATGAGAGAACATTCACATTTTACTTTTTGGTGAATATATATTAGTTTTTTATATGCCTATAGTTTAGTGTTTAAATAAAATTTTCCTTATTGAATTTTACATTTCAGAATGTGAATGAAAACTACACTTAAAAAATCCATGTCTTGTATATTTATTGTACTTTCCATAAATTGTCATAAACCATTTTGCTGGAAAATATCTACAATATGATAAACTGATAAAATGAATACTATCTTAAACTACTTTTAGAATGATTGAAGTTTTACAAATCCATCTTTTGGGATCCATCACCTCTGAGGCTGAGGGTTGTTGATGGATGGATGAGTGTGTACACATGTGTGCCCATATGTGTCTATGTGAGTAGAGATAAAATTGTAAACAAATGGGTGATTATCTTCACACGTGTTTTTTCATTTTCTAGTATAATGTTTTTAAAATAGAAAAAAATAATATTAGAAACCTCAAGATTTCAGTAATCTCTTAAAAATGAGAAAACAGAGGCAGCAACAAGCCAAAAAACTCTCACTGAGACAATTGGCTGGAGTTAGGGGGAGACTGACTGCCAAAACAACTGGGACCCACACTTTTCCAGTTGTCTCATTCCCCTATATTGCTTTATATTTCCTACCTGGCTCCTGCAGATGCTTGCTTGTGAGGCCCTTGCTTTGAAAAAAACTCTCTGAGACACCCTTGCAACTGTGTGATTACTCATTTGTGGATGGTGACTCACAATAAAGAGGAAGTGGAGGTATCTCAGGCCAGCTCAACAGCCAGGTGTAAGGAAAGGCCACCTGTTGAAGAGCCCGAGGAGGCTGGATTCTTGAAACCCGTGTAGGGAAAGAGTTGTATTGGAAGAGGCAAGAACCGCTTTACAAATCCTCAGAATGCTTTGTCCTTTCATGAATATAAAAGAGGGGATGTATGCATCCTTTTTGAAAATAGCTTGAAACTATGTAATAGTTTTAACATTTATTCATTTATCAACTAATTATTTTGCTAATATTTACCAGTAAAGGGGTTTTATAATTTATAGAAAACCACTGAACATGGACAAATAATGACATAGATTTTAAATTAAGTTGTCATTCTTTCATATAAAATCCACAGCTTAGATTAGAAACAGCCTTTTCTTTTCTATCTTTACTTCTGGGAGGGAAGTTTCTGAATATAAATTCTGTGCTCAAACACACTTGTTTATTAATACAAAGAGATACATATATGGAAAAGTGAATTATAAATTATAAACCCACAGGTTTGGCTTGGCTTTCAGGGAGCAAAAACTAAGGGGAGATCTAGCAATTACCCTGGTAACCACCTTAATAAAAAGAGGCAGATCTCTTTCTGTATTATGATAGGTATTTTGTTTTTCAATTACTACAATGCCTGAATTAATTATCTAGGCAATTTTGCAAGCTGGAAAACATCTCCTTTAAGATGATGTAGATATCCCCTGATTATGTCTCTTGTGCTGTGTAGTTGTAAGATGGATTAATTTTAGAAAGTTCTACTCACAAGGTTCTTTTTTCCTTACTGACAGTCTTATAGATTTGCCTTCAGATCTGTAAAAGATGTTACCACTTCAAAGAACTATAATCCTGTATTTGATCCACTCCTCTTGCCCCCAGGAGAGTGTGTGTGAGAGAAGGGCCATGAGAAACCAAGAAATGAACATTTGGGAAGGTGAGGTAGGATAGCATTACATGGGATAAACATGGCTTGTCTCTTTAATGAAGTTCATTAGCTTTTCTGCTGCTCTCTTCCTAGGTTTGGCTTCTAAGTTTCTGAACCTGGGGTGAAAATAGGCCAGTGTTGATGAAAGCAGTAAGGAGAAGCCAGTTCCACTAGCAGATATTGTTGCTCTAATTCTGCCTAAGGAGCAATTTCTGGCCTTAGGTCATGACCCTGAAACAGGAAATGCCTCTGAGTTCATCCAAACATGGTATGTAGATGAGGGGGTGGAGTTAGGCACACAAGTACCCAGCTGCCAGCCTTTCATGTTTACAAGGGATCATGAATAGGCCACTTTAAGGTCAAGGATATATTCTTTCTGCTCACTCTAAGGAGCAAATAGTATTGTCTTACATTAGGTGAAACACTGGCTTTAAACTGCAGAGCTATATTTGCTACCGAGTTTTTCTTAAAGTCTGCCCAAACCCATTATATGACTAACATGTCCTGCAAAGAACTGTATGAATAATCTAGCTTCTACTGAAATTGTGCTCATGTCATACAGTTTTCCACAGGAAATTTGAAACCAAACTTCATGTGTCTTGTTTGTGAGGTGCAACTAACATTTGAGTATAAATTGGTATTTGAGTGATGGACTTGAATTATGGAAAGATTGTTTGGCTCATGCCTTCATTTGATTTCAAGCAAATCATGGCTGTTTGCTGTAGCTTTCCAGAGGGAGCAGGAAATGTGAGAAAAGAAAAGTAGACAGAGAAACAGAAATTAATAGACTTTTTCTCTGCATTTACTGATTTTACTTCTTTGCTATAGCATTTAGTGGCAAAGTCTGGTTTCCTTACCTGAAGTACATAACCAGTACTGTTTTTAGTGTAATTATTTCTCATAGCACAATGCATTTGGTGCTCACATCAAACTTGAGAGGCAGGAGTTATTGCTAACCCCATTCTATAGTTGAGGCACTGTGGATTGAACCCAGGACATCTACTTGCAAGTGCTGTATGACTAAGACAAATTGACATCTCTTTATTTTTTTTTCCCTATTTTCAGACAGGATCTTAAGTTGCCCAGGCTAGCCTCGATCTTGCTATCCTCCTGTCTTAGCTCTAGAGTAGTTAATAGTACAGGTATGTGCCACAGCCCTTTGGCTAGTTCTTGAGATTTTAAAGAGAAAAATTGAGTTTATTTTTATAAATATATTGGAAGTGCAGTCCTGAAGACCTTAGCTGAGTATCTCCCATTACTAATACACTTTCAAAAACACCAAATCTCCATCAAATGCACTATTCATTGAAAGGCTGGTAGTATAGTCTTCCCATCAGTGTGCTTAGCAAAAGACCAGACACATACAGATCCTTGCACACTCTAGTAAGTGTGTAAAAATCTTGACTTCTCACGCAGGGTTAGAACTAAGTATGACAGCGGTCTCCCCCTGTCAAGATTTGTTGCAATTAAAAGAAAAAATAAATAAAACTTTCTAGTTACATGTACCTAAGTCTCATATAATGGTATTTAATCAGGATATTATATTTTTAAAAGAGTTTCCAAGCCATTAATGTCCAATCTGATTGAGAAGCACTACAGTGTAGAAACCAAGCTTTACAGATAACCTAATATTCCTGAATTCTATCAAGTTCCTCACAAACAGTACTCTCACAGTGATGAAAAAATAGAGGCCATTACTGCCCGCATTACCCTCAAACTAAGTGGTATATATCAAACACCAATTTTGCTCTCAGATATTGTGGATTAGTAATTCAAACAAAGTTTGGGGTGGATCATTTGAGTCTGTACCATGATGTTGGTAGAAGGCTTTTAGACAGGCTGAGGTTACCTGAAGGCTTATTCACTGTCATCTGGTGGCTGATGCTGGCTGTCAGCTGAGCTGTTAACTGAAGCAAAAGACCAGAGCACCTTAATGTGGCCTCGCCAAAGGGTGTGAGCTTCTTCACAAAATAGTGTTTGATTTTCAAGGGTGAAAGTTCTAATGAGTGAGAAGCTGTACCACCTTTACCCAGACTCAGCCTTAGCGGTTTTGCTGCATCGCTTCTACTGCATCTCGTTGATTAGAAGCAAGTCACTAATGTGAATTATATTCAATGGAAGAAAACTAGACTCCATCATTTGTGAGCAAGTGTCAAAGAATTTTTAGATGTATTTTAAAGCCATCATGAATGCTGTGGGAAAAAGTACAAAAAGAATAAAAATAAGAATGATATCTAAAATACTGATGTACCAATAGGTGAGCATGTTGTATCAACTCTTCTTTTAGCATTTTATATAACATACTATAGTCTTCCCACAACCGTATAAGAAAGGTAATAATATAATCTCTATGTTATAGATAAAGAATTTTTGATTGTTTAACTTGCTGAAAGTATAATTTACTAAAAGTATGGTCATAGGATTAAAATTCAAGTATGCCAGCTCTGGAAATAATTCCCTACTCACTATTATGTATTATGCTAGGACTGAGCAGACATGGTATTTAGTCCACATACTAACTTGGGAAAGAATCTGCTGTGCTCCAACTGCTTTCCAGGCCCAGAGCATCCTGCAGGAAAGATAACCACTTAGTATTATGTCTCCATTCCATCCTGGTTGACCAGGGGTGGACATCTGTCTACATATAACCATAAACTATAACAACCCTGAGATGTGTTGTGGAGCTATGCAGAGTAACTGTGTGAATCCATCAGATCCCCCTTCCCAGGACATGAATGCCAGGCTGGGTAGACAGAAGGTAGGAAACACAACAATAAATCAGAAAGCTTTCACAAGAAGAAAAAGCCCTGATAAGCAGGAGTAAAGAAGCAGGGAGAAGTGAAGTTGAAAGAGAAGACTTTACATGAATTAGAGAAGTACAAGCAAATACAGAGAGTACTTTGCACCCCCAACAGTAAAAGAACAGAGTGGACAGAGACTCACATCTAAGGGGTGCGCCAGAGCAGAGGGAGAGGACTGGGAATGAGTGTTTTGAATTGCTTTTTGGTGTCTACATCTTGTTTAGCACCTGATGAGATTTGGCCCTGTTGCCACTGACAGATTCTCTACGTATCCTTAAAATAAATCTTCCTTGCAATCCCAATGCTCTGAGAGCCTGAAGGAGGGCTGGGAATATAGCTCGATGCAAAGCCCCTGGTTCAGTCCCCATTACTACACACACACACACACACACACACGCACGCACACACACACACATCTTATCTGAGGTAAGTGTGAGATTTATTTTACTCTCTTGTGTCTTCAAATACCCTCACCTACCGATCATGCCCCTGGGTCATGTGGCCTATCAACGATCACCTCCCTTACCTGTTTCCTCAGCAATAGATGAATTTTGAATTAATGAGAGGTGATATATAAGTTCACTCTCAGCTCATGTTGGATATTTTGAACCTTGGCGTGAGGAGTTTTGGTCACAAGATATTTCGCTACCTGGTTTATTCCTAGCCTCCTCTCCAACCACAGAATGATATAAACTTGAGACTATGGTCTCATAAAAAATCCAACTGCAGTGCCAGTGTGCAGATGATCCGTGTGGCCCCCTGACAGCCTCCACCCGCAAGCTCGTCTGGGTTTTTACAACGCTTTCTGTGAAGCAAGACAGCGAATGTGTGTTGTCTCTTGCCTCACTTTTCAAGAGTCCTTGTTTTCTAGGAAGAGATGAAATAAAGTAAGGGAAGTGTCAGAATGCTGGCTAGATGGGGTAAAATAGGGAAAGGCAGCAGGGTTTGGTGTGGGTAGAAGTGGCTGTAACACTGTCCAGGAAAAACCAAACAAACAAACAAATAAACAGAAAATGAAGCATCTTTTATTTTGAAAACTCAAAAATTGCAGACAGTGTAACAATTCCAAGTTTTGATACATTTCCACTTTTCTATACTGAAAATAACAAATAGCCAGCCTTCTCCCACAGATTCTTCCAATCATATCCAAGCGCCCATCACCTCACTCAGCCCCTTTCCAGAGGCATCAGTTTTCCAATTAAAATGCCAACTTTTCCTCAGGAACTACCCCTCTCCCCAAGTGTGTGCAGATCCCCGCCCCCACATGAAAACAGTCTTAGATGGAGACAGGATGAACAGAAGTCCCACCTAAACCTTGGTTCGTGACAGTCCACCATCCATTTTCAGCACCAGACATCAAGATCTTCACCTGTTTGTGTAGCCCCCATCTAGGCACAGCACCACTGAAAGTTTGCAGACAGCTGAGTTCAGTCAAGTATCTGACAGTAGGAATATAGCACAGATGGAAGACAAAGGGCCTGTCGCCACACCTGCTTTAATCACTCCCACATTAGACTGGAGTTGGGATTACAACTTCCAAATAGAGATCAGTACAGAGGCAAAACAACAACAACAAAATCACACAAAACTTTGACCACTAGATAAATAGGTAGGTAGGCAGATAGATTTTAAAAAATATAGATATAGACATAGACATGAAACTGGGAGTGCCTAAGGCAGATTTCAGCCAGTATTGAACTAAGAAAAAACCATCAAAGCTTCAGCCTTTGCTTATCAAATCTTTATTGAAGTTATACAAAAGGAATCCCCAAAGTGAAAAAATACATTATATACAAAAACACTTTCCCTTGGGAGGAAGGTTTCACTCCCTCTCTTAACATACAGTGATTTCAACTGTAGCTCCAGCCTCCACTGTCCCTTCCACAGCTTCCTGGCTTTGAGTCTGATTCTCAGACTTCTTTCAGACAAGGTGGGAAATATCAGTCACCCAATTTGATGAGGAAGCACCGTCTGTTGTTTTCAGGCTGGCAATCATAGAGACCGAAAAGCCTCCTCCACTAGGAGTGAAGCCTAAAGTGGAGTTTTTCACTCGAGTAGCCTTCAGAGCCAACTCAGCTACATTTCCACTATGCTGGGATTCCTTTGCACCTTCTATCTTCTTTCTTAATTTCAGGTAACAATTCCTTCAAGTTCTCAATTTCTTTTTCATATTTAGTAGATAGTCCTTCAGACATCTTCATCTACTCATGGGGTACAGCCTTTCTTTTCTTTACAATGTCAGTAGATTTGCTGAACTGTGCCACTGCCTTATCATACTGAGAGTTGTACCCATAGGCCAAGCCCAGCTAGTAGTGAGCCTCTGCAAGAAGATGGTTGTGGGCTTCCAGATATTGCTCCTTCAGGCTCAGGCCGGCCTGGAACTCCGCCACAGCTTGGATGTGGTATTCAGATTCAACACTAGCTTCTCCAAGTTTAAGAGGTGCCTGTGCAGCATAAAGCTAGGCTTCTTTTGTTTCTTGCCTTTTAAAAATGATCTTTGTTAAATCCAGCATGTCCCAGGCAAGCTCTAGGTTCCCCATGTCTTCCTCTTCATTTTCGTGAACAGACTTGTTTTCAAGAAGGGATTCATTTGTTGTTTCTTCAGTCTTGTCATTTTCTTTATCTTCCTCTTCTGAGCCTTCAGTTTCATTTATATTATCATTGTTTTCTACCAGAGATTCATCTTCTCTTTTTTCCTCTTCCTTCTCTTCCACATGTACACCTTCCAAGGCACTTCCCAGTACACCATTCTTTATTCTTGCCAACTCCAAAAATGACTCCCCGTAGAAATAGAAGGCTTCTCCACAGTCATTAGCTGTTTCTCCATACTTTTTACCTAGAAGACTAGCTGCTTCCTGGAATACATTAATAGCTGCTGGAATATCCCCCGTCATCATATATTTCTGTCCTAATCCTAATAGTTTCTTAGTTTCACTATCCACATCCAGGCATCCTACTTTATTTGCAGAGGTAGATGGTACAGGAGCGTCTTCAGTTTTGTCAGCTGAATCTAGCACTGAGGCAATGGCAGCTCTGGCTGTGGACTCTGTGGCCATCGTTACCCTTAGGTGGTGGGCCAGTGGTTGGAAAAGAGCCCGTGAGAAAAACGGAATGAGTTTGAGATGCCAGAGACTCGAGCAGGAACAGAAAATGGCAGATTGGAAGAAATGAAAGATTTTACAGATTCTGCTTAAAATTCTCTTTCATGCAAGCAAAATTTACAGTGGAACAGACCAGCATTTGCATTTCAGACCATGGAAAAAAGAAAAAGAAATAGAATTTTAGATACATAAGGTCCCACAAGAATTCTGTGTGTTAACCTCTGTCCTCTCACACTTCTATTGCCTAACTTGGAAATCATGGGCAGAGCTCCAGGCAAGACATCTGCAGACCTACTACAAACCATTCTGGGCTTGCGGACAGCACATTGTATGTCTGAGACAAAAGAGTCTTGGGGTTCTCAGTTCTCCCATTGTGTACTATTGTCTGTTTCTGTGGATGTCACTACTATATTGGGTGCTATTGTTTGTCAGTCAATTCCTTGCACTGAGCCAGATATTTTGAAAAGGATATAGGTTAATTCTTTCAGGTCATAAGGGAGTTGTTTTATGTATCACAAGTGCGTTTATCTAAATAGCATCCTTGAGAGGAACACGAAGAGAATGCAATACCAGAAGTGCACTGAATGGTATAAATGGTTCCCCAGAGATCTGAAAGGTTCAATGGCCCTGACTGTGGTAGAGCTGCTAGGTGTCAAGACATGACTTGAGAAATAAGAGAGCAAGGACAGCAAAATCTTTATGCAAGGGAAAATGTTAATGATCCGTTAGTAACAACTGAAATGTACTTTCCTGTCAGCCCTCTCTCTCTCGTACACACGTCACACACACACACACACACACACACACACACACACACACACACACACACACACACACCAGGATATTATGTTTTTGTATTATGTATTGTGAAAACCAAACTAGGCTAAGTGGCTGAGAAGGTGCTTTGGATTCCTGGAAAAGAACATATATATACCTTACCCTGAGCAGTCTTTTGTATTTGCAGAGTCCATTCTGTGGGGAAATTTTTCATTCATCTTTCTTCCACTTATTCAAGGAACCTCTGTTACTTCCTATCTTAGTTACTTTTTCATTGCTGTGACTCAGTAACTGACATCCACAACTTAGGGAGGAAAGGTTTATTGTGGCTTACAGTTTGAGAAGGTCTCAGTTCCTCTCCGTGACACATTATAATCAAAACCTCAGAAATAAAACATAAAGAAATAATATTAAAAGCAGCAAGAGAAAAACAGGCATTATTTTACCAAGACAAACCCACTCAAATTACTGCAGTTTCTCAGTGCAAACTTTAAAGGCCAGGAGAGCCTGGAGCAAGATCTTTCAAGCTTTGAAAGACAGCGAGTGTCAACCCAGGTTGTTGTATCCTGCAAAATTATCCCTGAAAATTGAAGGAGAAGTGAAAAATTTTCATGACCAAGAATCTCTAAAGAAATTTGTGACCACTAGCCCAGCACTGCAGACAACACTTGAAGTCCTTGAGAGAGACAAAGGCAAGCAGCACCAAAGAATATGCTGGAAAGAAAGCATTTAAAGAGAAAGTGTAACACAAAAATAGACTGGTATTTGATTCACTTGATTAGTATCCTTTTAAAACAGTATCAACTATCATAAAAATCTGTGACTCTTCCCCCATAATTGTTTTTAATAATATATGTTTGCAAAACATAGTAACTATATTCAACATAGGGAATTGGCATAAATCACTAAAAATATGTATGCATGCAGTTAGGGATGGGTAGGTAGGTAAAATGATAAACCAAATCTGGCAAAATATTAGTAATTATTGAAATGTAAGTAAATAATTTATGAAAGTTAAAAATATTCTGAAATACCTAAGCATGCCACTCTATCTATTGCTTTCAGTGTAGTATACTTATGTGATACAGATTTTAGTTTATTTAATGTAGCAATTCAATACAGACTTAAGCTCATTTAATGTAGCAGTTCATTCACTTGGTCTTGGATATAAGTTTATCTTAAGAAAACTGATTGATGCAAAGACAGCCTGAATGTCTTTTGAATGTACAAATATTTACCTTTTAGTACTCAGCTAAAGAATTTGAAATTTAACCTCTTTCTTTTTCTTTCTCACATTTTCTACCTTATGAATTTCATTGTTATAGTTCTCTTCTTATGTAGACTGGTGGGTGAATCCACATTAAAGAATCTCAACAAAGATACAGTAAGATACAGAAAAAAAGAAGTTTTGGCAAATCACCCCAGTAAAGGACTCTGCGGGACCCAGAGAAGAAGCGTTAAGATATAGTCACTGCAGCCCATTCTAGGGGTGGGAAACTGAACTAAAGTGTGGTGATTTGAGTAGTAAAGTGAGTCAGACACAGAAGATTAAATATGTTAAATATCGCATGGTTTCTCTGATTTGGCAAACCCAAAACATAGACATTCTATAGAACCAAATGAGTATGATAGTGGGAGTTATTGGGGGGATGGGGAAGGTATTGGAGGGCTAAAAATGGGGAGGGAAAGGGATTATAATATTTATGTGATCAGTATATGCACAAAATACTCATGTTTATTGTAAATATTATGTATTGCGCACACACACACACACACACACACACACACACACACACACATTAATAAAAATGATGCGGGGGAGGGAAGACAGTCTCAGTCCATTCATGGGTGGGTGGCTGGAAAACGGTAACATCACATGGTGGGGCTGCAGCTAGAGCTGGAACCATAGTTTCTGGGACAGAGATCCTTACAGCATGATGGTACAGAGAGAGATAGACTGAGAGAGAGGGTAGGACCAGCAGCGGATGCCTCCTGGTCAAGTCCTACTATCTGCCCCTTCCTTCCAGGCCCCACCTCCCAACCCTACACAGTATCCATACAAACATGAAGCTTTGGAGGATACTCCAGATCAAACCATCATACTTCCATACAAGTAATAACCAGGCCCAACCTTACTTAGCTTCCTAGATCAGACAAGACTGAGGATGTTCAAAGGGATATGAATAAACCAGAAGTCTCATTATTGACCTGAGGGGTATGGCTAATGTATTTCAAACCTAGGATCTGATGAAGATACCGCTGTCTGTGAATATACTAAAGAAATCTAAAACCAGGAAATACTGTACCAATTGTGTATAATAGTGTCAAAATTCCTATTCTTAAAATTCAAAGAATGTCTCCTTCTGATTCTGACCTAAAGTGTGAATATTATAATGGAAAGTCCAAAGAGCAAGACTGTGAGCATGGGTCCTGTGACACTTCATGCCTGTAACTTTGACCCGAGGATGTTGTGAGCCTAAGGGCAATCAGATGTACTGGAAATTGTGAGAAGTTTTCTTCTAATGTGTTAGAACAGCTGCAACCTCTTTCTCTATGTCCCTCTGTTTTTTTTTTTTCCGTGTGTCCTCATTCTTTGTGCCCATCCTTCTATCACTCTAACACTCATAAATTAAATGAATAAAACTTGCTATGCAAAATATATTTTTCCCTCTTTCTCTGGCACTGGAGAATAAATCCAGAATCTTCACAGTGAGCTACATTATGAGCCTGTTTATTTTTTTAGAAGTAGGGTCTTGCTTAGTCACTAACTTGCCTGAGCTTTCCATCCTCCTGCCTCAGCCTCTCAGAGTGCTGGGATTACAGGTATGCATTGCTTTGGCTGACTCAAAATATTTTGTTATTAACATTTTCAGTGTTGCTATGACTATGATCTAAATGTTTGTATTAAAGTCTTCTAAGTTAAACTATATAAATTTATATATTTTAGTTCATTGGTTTACCTTAACATGTAGCATGGTGCCTAACACATAGTTAATATTCAGTAAATATTTGCAGAATTAATAAATGAATATTTCTCATGTTCCTCATGATGTTAATTTTTGCTTTTTACATCAGGTTGTGGTGGAGTCAGGCTTGTGTTTATGGTGGGAAATTAAGCTGGCCTCAGATTCACAATATTCCTGTCTTAGCCTCTCCAGTGCTAGGATGATCAAAGATGTACTTTGTTACACTTGGATATTTTTAGTTTTAGAGAGGCTGAAAAATTTTATTTGTATATGAAATCTGTCTTAGTTACTTTTTCATTGCTGTGACTCAAGACATCCACAAATCAGGAGAGGAAAAGCTTATTTTAGCTCACAGTTTCAGAAGGTCATAGTCCACTCAGTGGTGGCCAACAACAGCGGAAGCATGTGGCAGAGACAGAGGTGGAGGCAACTCCTCACAACATTGCTAACAGGAAGCTAAGTCCAGGCAGTTTGAGTCTCATCTAGTTTGAGAGAAAGGTAGCAGCATATATATGTGTGTGTGTGTACACACACACACACACACACACACACACACACACACATATACTTCCAGGTCCCATCCCAGTGATCAACCACTTCTGGGTCCAACCTCAGTGTTCTAACCCTTCTAGATGTGGAGGGTGTGGTAAGCCCACTGTACATACCTGTAATACAGTCTACATACCTGTAATCTACCCATCCAGACCAGGCCCCAGTCTCTCATCAGCACATGGTTCCATAGACAGTCTATAACATCCAAATACATGAGACTTTCGGGAGACATTCCAGGTCCAAACCACAATAAAATATTTAGATTTTTAAATAGTAACTCAAATTTTTTATAAGCATATCCATGTGATAATACAAGAAATTAAAATAGATCTAAACAAATAGTCATACCATCTTCATGGATTAGCAGGTTCAATGTAATAATGGTAAAAAGACTCTTTGAAATTGATCTGTTTATTAAACATAACTTTATTTTCTATATGTGTAATAATTAATGAAGCAATTATAAAATGTATTTGAAAATATGATGTGTTGGCGGATAAACTTGGAAGTTCTAAATGAAAAGAACAAGGTTGGGGGCTGGAGGAATGGCTCAGCGGTTAAAGCGCTTGAGCAAGTGCTAAACCAAGTGCTAAGTACCCGAGTTCGATTCCCCAGCACCACATAAGCTGGGTGTGGTGGCGCATGCCTGTAATCCCAGCACTCGGGAGGCTGAGACAGGAGGATTGCCATGACTTCAAGGCCAGCCTGGGCTCCGAAGTGAATTCAGGACCAACCTGGACCACAGAGTGAGACCCTGTCTCAAAAAAAAAAAAAAAAAAAAAGAACAAGGTTGAAGGACTTACACACTACCAAATATCAAGTTTAGTATGAGGGCAAAGATACACAAGTAGAACAAATTTAAAAACTAGAATGGCAGGTACTAAGTACTTGATCAGTGATAAAGGTGACATTGTATGTATTAGTTACTTTTTAATTGTTGGGATAGCATACACAACACCCACAAAATAGGAAGGAGACTTATTTTAGCTCATAGTTTTAAAAAGTCACAGTCCATTCTCAGGTACATGCTGGAAATGGTGGAGCCACTTGGTGGGGCTGGGGCCAGAGCCAGAGAGAGAGCTCTTCACTGAATGGAAGAATACAGACACGTTTGGAAGGAAAGGTAGATCCAGCACACACTCCTCCAAGTCTTGCCCCACACATCTGCCCCTTTCTACCACCCAAGAGTACATAGTGTCCATAGGTACATGAGACTTTTGGGGGTCACTCCAGATCCAAACCACAGCATCGTAGTACAGTGAGTAAAGGGCAAGCTTTTAAATAAGTGGTTCTGAGGAAATTGGAAATTATGATAGAAAAAAGAATAAATTCTAATCTCTACATAATATATTAAAATTAATTCTAAATATATTATATTGTGGTTTGGATCTGGAATGTCCCCCAAAAGTCTTACATATTTGAATGTTATGGATTGTCTATGGAACCATGTGCTGTTGAGAGATTGGTGCCCAGTGTGGAGGGGTGGATTACAGGCATGTAAATTGGATTATTGAGGTGTAGTAGGGGTTTACCACACCTTCCACACCTGGATCCAGGAGGGGCTGATCACTGGGATGAGATCTGGAAGGATATAAAAGCTGCTTCTTACCTTCCTTGGAAGACTAGTCTCAACTTGCCTTGACTTGGCTTCCTGTTTGTGATGTCCTGAGAAGCTTCCTCCATCTTTGCCTTTGCCATGTATTTCCATTGCTGTCAGCTGCCCCTGAATGGACTGTGATGTTCTGAAACTGTGAGCTAACATAAACCTTTCCTTCCCTAAATTTGTGGAAGTCAGGTATTGAGTCACAGCAATGAAAAAGTAACTGAGACAGATTATATATGTGATATAAAAAATAAAACAGTAATACTTAGAAATATTTTCGTGGCCTGGGGGAAAGACATATTTTCTAAACAGAAGGCAAAATATACTAGCCCTAAGTTAAAAGTAAAACCTTCTGTTCATTACAAGACACCAAAGAGAAGATGAAAAGAATTGCCTCTGTAAGATATATATTTACAAATGACATTTTAAAAATATATTAAAACTTTCATGTATCAATAAGAAAATAGAAATATAACCCAGGAATACAGCAGACTAAAAACCTTGTTACAAAAAGGTATCTAAGTGTATGAAAAGATGGTCACTGCAATAATAATTTAGGAATTACTGTAAAATATAATGCAATGTTATTGGTGGGAGTCTAAACAGTCAGACCAGCTTACAGAGTTGGAAAGCTCTGGTAGAATATACGAAAGCTGCACATGTGTGTATGCTATGATAAAATGACTCTGTTCCCACCAAAAACACATACATATGTGAGCTAAAAGATATATGCAAGAATGTTCAGAGAACTTCATATAAAATAGAAATGACAGCAGTACAGGTATCTGTGGGTAATGAAATGCATAAGCAAATTATGATATGTTTGTATGATAAAATATATGTCAGTGAGAAAGAATACTTGATTGCTGTGTGAAACAATGTAGAGGCACTCCTCTATCACATGCAAAATAGACTCAACATGATTCTATTTATGTGAAGTTCAAATCCAGACAAAACTAACTCATGGAACCCATGTTGCTAGAAGTCAGTTGGTGATTTCTTGGAGAAATTACTGATGAGAAGCAGAAGAATTCCTCATAGGTTGCTAGCAGGTGTGCTGTTCCTTCAAAATTTACAAAAATTCATTGAGTCGTACATATATAGTTTGTGCAATTTATGACTGTATTTAAAAAAAATAGGTTATTTCTAAAGATACTATTTAGGGCAAACAAATATAGTTGTTTGGTAGAGTCTATGATTCTACAGTTTACACCATCTGTCCTGGGTCAAATTCTGACTAAATCAGTCTGGCACAATCACTACTTGCAGACCTGTTACTTCCACACGATCTTGCCTTTGCCTCTGCCCTGCATCTATGTGGAACTCTCTCCTTACTCCTCCGGGCCCTGTAGCATTTCTAGCCGCTGTGGGCTCTGCTTCTTTCACATTTTTAATTGGTACTGTGGGTCCTGGCATGTAACTCCCTGCCCCGCCTCACGCCCTCACCCCCTCAGTCTTCCCCTTATTCCCAGGCCTAACATCCTCACTGATTAAAATGGGAGACCTTCCAAACCCATTGATAAGATAACAGTAGTTTAAAAACTTGTGAATTTATGCTAAATTGGGAACCTGGAATTCTCTCCTGTTATCTCCTGTTATTCCTTTCCCTAGCTCTGTAATTTGTGAATGTATCCCCCACCTCATTCCTGTTAATAGCTGATCTTTGCTTCTGTTTACGTGTACAGGTTCATAAGTCGAACAGGAAATAAGAACTCCGTACAAGGCTACTAGCTACTGAAGGGGCCGCTCTGGTCTGGCAACCTCCCTGCTGGAGTCAGCCACAGGCTAGTTCATCTCTCCATGCAGAAAGAGTGAGTGTTCCTGACAGTTTTATCTTATAAATTTACAGTACTGCTCTTTTGGATCTCAATTTTGGCTCATCACTCAGTTGAGCTTTATTATTATCAGTGTAATCTCTTCCGAGTAGTTTCATGGTTCCCAAATTTTATTGTACTCTTTATAGACACAAAGTGATAAAAAAAAGTGTGATATTGTTTATATTGTAAAGCTAAATGCATGGCACCAAGCAGATAGTTAATCCTTTTTGACTCCTTTAATATTAAGATAAATCTTGCACCAAATGGTGAAATTAATCAATAGAGACAGCATTGTAACTAAAGATATAGTTATATAATATATCTATATATAGATGTTTATCCATATATATAGATATATTATATATATAGATATATAATATATCTGTATACATAGATAGATATCTATATATAGATATATTATATATCTATACACATAGATATATTATATATCTATATCTATCTATCTATCTATCTATCTATATTATGTAGCTATATATCGCACTGCTGGTGTTCATATTCCCCAGTGCTGTTGGCATCGCTGACCTCCGTGGGCTTCAATTTCTTTACCTGAAAAGCAGGGATGATATGGGGCTGGTAAAAAAAAAAAAAAAAAAAAAAAAAAAAAAAAAAAAAGCGTGTGCATGTAAAATGGCAGGGGCCTGTGGAGAATTTGAAAGGAAATAAAGCAAGTAGAGCCATTGTGAGAGGGGGTAGTGGGGTGTAGGCAGTCAGGGATATAGGCCCCAGAGATGGAGGATTATAGAAAAGGCAGCTGGCTATAGTTCCTGACAGCCTGTAGCTGACCACTCCCTGGAACTTAGTTAAGTGACAATAA
>PVKB01003544.1:0-194233 GCA_004027205.1 Ctenodactylus gundi | reverse complement strand
ATGTGTGTATATATATATATATATATATATATATATATATCATATGATATATATATCATATGTGGTATATATATATATAATATGATATATATATATATATATATATATATATATATATATATAATATGTGGTATATATATATATATATATATATATATATATATATATGGTTATTTTCTTCTTTTCTCTAGTTAATCTTTGGCAAGCCCCAATGTACAATGAATTGTCTTTTAAATTTTTAATTTATTGGGTTTGAACTTGTGTTTTGTTTGTTTGTTTGTTTGTTTTTTTGTTTTGTTTTGTTTTTCTGAGACAGAGTCTTGCTCTGTAGCCCAGGCTGGTCCTGAACTCACTATGTTGTAGCCCAGGCTGACCTTGGACTCAGAGCAATCCTCCTGCCTCAGATTCCCTAATGCTGGGATTACAGGTGTGTGCTACCACGCCCAGCTTTATGTGGTGCTGGGGAATCGAAATTTGGGCAATGAGCTTGCAGGGCAAGCGCTTTAAGGCTGTGCCATTCCTCCAGCCCTTATTGGTTTGAACTTGACACTATTTCCCTTATGTATCTCTTAAGTTCTTTTCAGAAAATTGGGAGATGTGACAAATTACTCATATATATCAAACAGTACAACTTATCTCTTCAACTAGAAAGAAAATTCCTCAGGGCTTTAAAAATTGTGTATATTTTGCAAATTTTGCAGTCAAACAAATAATAGCTTAATCAAAATTTCATTGGTTATATGCCTTTATGTTACTGAACCATTGTAAGGCTAAATTTTCTCATTAATAAAATGAAGTATTTCTTACTAAGGATTTGTCACATTGGGTACATAGGAAGTTCAAACATTTTGTTTCCTCGGAGTGTGCTATCCTGGTGTATTAAGAATGCAATGCTTGATAAATAATGTACAGTAAGTTTTACTATGGAGTTACTGAGGTGTTACCCTCAGAGAATTAGCTGACAGATGTAGTTCCCATACAAGAGCACAAACTTGTGTTTGTCCTTTGTTACAGAAGCAGCTCGAGTGTACAGTATCTCCTAAATGGAGCCTCACAAGTTTGTGTAGAGATCACTAGAACAATTGAATCTTTTAGTACAATATAATTCTTTTTGCTTTTTTTGAAGTACTACATTCTAGAAAGAAATTATGAAGTGATATATCTCTTCCTACCAAGTCTCAGTACTTTCAGAAAAAAAAAAAAAAAAAAAACAGAGGAGAGCTCAAAGAAGCCCCAAATATCACCTTCCTTATTGATAAAACTAGATGAGAATATATGATTTGGTTTCAGTATTTGAGTCTATGACATGAATCCCACATCTGAAAAAAATTGATCGCTCAATTGCAGGCAATGCTAAAATAAGTTGTTTTATTGTGGGTGGTGTGATAAACATGTTGGGGAGAATATGAATTGCCTATCGGCACCAAATGTAGGAAAAAAACCCAGGTATTATGTAGGCAGAGGAAAAGCTTACAGAAATCCCTCCCTGTGAAAACCAGAGTTGGAGCAAATGACAATGCCTTCCAATAGTAAGTCGATTCTATTTTCATTCAGCTCTCGATCTTACTAATTTTTGGAAATTTCAAGTTGTCCTGAGGTGCGAAGAAGGCAGACACTACAAGTAACTTAGTTTTTCTTTAGGGAGCACTAAATTCTTCAACAGAGTACAAGTTATCAAATACATTTCCAGAACACTCCAAAGGGCATCCTTCCTGCCTGAAGAAGGGTCACACACAGATAAAAATGGTCAGAAGATTTCAATTTAACCATTTCCTTACCATTGTTGAATTGTTTGTTTGAGGCACTATGTTAGATACTGGCACTACATTAATCCCTTGAACAGTCCTTGAGGATAAGCGATGCAAACACAGTTTTATACATAAAGTGAACAAGGCAGAGAGGCAAAAAAAAAAAAAAAATCTCTGTGTTTGTAGGCAGGAAATAATACAAGCAAGGCATCATTCTGTCCAATTTACAATCTTAATCCTACTCCAATATTCTTTGATACATTATTACTTATTTTATCAACTAGAAATACTGACTGAGTGCAAAAGAAAATGGTTATTTTTACTTTAAATGGAATACAATGTAAAAAAATAAATAAAAGAAATGGATTCCAAAACAAATATCCACATAGAGAATCTTTGCAAGACCACAAGAAGTTCCACAGATCCAAGAAAATCAAAGCTGTGATTCAACTTGGTTTTAAAATGCTAGAACCAGGCATCTAGTATACTGTATTTTGCCTCCCCAGACACCATCTCTCAAGCCTTCTGCTTTTTTTTTAATATCACAAAAGAATATCAAAGACAAAAAAATTATTAAAAATAGAAGCTTATTTTATTTATGTTTCTGGAGTATAGGGAGTCTAATATTAAAAGTCTACATTGGGCCAAAGACCCTTTATCACATCAGAGTGGGTGGACAGTGGAAGGGGAATGAAATTCTGGTGAGGGCAGAGGAGCAATGAGAGCTTTCTTCTGCAACTGACTTGCTTCTAAACCCACTCATGATGGTGGAACCTGGTGACCTCATCACTTCTTAAAGGTCTCACCGCCTGATATCATGATGGCAATGAAATTTCAGCACCAGTTTTGGAAGGGACATTTAAATCATCATGCTACTTGTGTTGGTATCTCAAAGTACATGTGATGTTATCTTTGAACTCGGGAAATCTTATTAAGTCGCAGTCATGCAATAGATACTATGTAAATTTACATGGAACTTTCTAAAAACTGTTTGAAATGTTGGAACAATGGTATTTCTCCCAGTGTTATTATGGAAGACTGGATTTATTACTTGAGAGTCAAATAATTTATTAGTTATGAATTACATTTTTTCAAATAGAATCAAATCTTAATTTCTAAGCCAGGTGTATTTAGAAGATCAGTTGTAACTAGCTTTACATGTCACAGAAAAATATTGAAGGGTTCACAAGTAAGGTGTAGTCCAAATCCTGAAGAAAACTCACATCAAATTCATGTAGAATTCCTAAAAAAATTGAGGAAAACATGCTTTAATTTGTTGAAAATACCAACATTTTAGTAGTATAAATAATATTTTCAATAGATAGTTCAAGTATATCTACTTTAAAAATTATTTTAAATAAGTGAGAAAATGTAAAAGTATGTGTTTTTACTTCTTTCCTGAAGAATTTGTTTCCTAATAAACTGATCATTCATAATTTCTAACATTATTACATACATATTTTATCATGTTCTTTTTCTCACATTGTCATTACCAGCCTTTGCAAGTTTAAAATGATGTGAGTACCCTGTAAACTCTGAAGAATTTAATGAGGGAAATTTTCTGTCATGATGTTATGTAGAAAATGGAAATACAAGGTGAATAAAAAGCTGGTAATTTCTAGCTATGACCTAGCATGCAATATTTGTGTTTCAAGTGCCTTATCAACAATGTATGAGCTTATAGCTTTGGTAAATAGGAGTTTAGTTATGAATTTAACTATTCAAAAATTTCAGCACACCTTTTTTGCACTTCATATATGCCATGCTATATACTAATAACAACACCTGACATTCACTGAGATCATATAAGTGGGAGAATACATACTTTACCAATATTCAATGAATCAAACTTTTATCCACTCAGAGACAGTTTCTTATTTTATAGCAAAGCAAACATGCATGAAGTTAAGCAGTTTGCTCAAGACAGTATTATTACTAAGCTTCAGATACAGGCAGTGCATTCCAAAATACACAGTTTTGTAACATAGGTCATGTGAATGAAATAGACTTTTAATCTTTGTTTGCATAGCTAAAATATGTGAAGATGTAAGATTTGGCTTAGAAATTGAATGATAACTGGTCATTAAAAATATCCTAGATACATTTGAGCTCAAAATCAAGGAACAAAAAGGCTTTTGTCTCCCAAGATACTTTCGAGTGTTGTACTCAAAAACAGGCATTTTGTTGCAATATTTACAAGAGGTCTACAAATAATATTTACCTTTGCTTTAAGGAATTTCTGATCAAACAAAAGTATTTCTCCCTATTTCAGCATTTTTTATTTGCTTTTGTACTCATGATTCTATCTGGATTCTGTTCTCCACTATGTGATATAGTTTATTATCCTTCTCAAACTGCCCTTGCTTGAAAGACTATCATAAGAAAAAACAAAAACAAAATCAAAATCAAGAAAAAAGAAGGCTCAACTATTGAGGATATGGAAGGTAGTGCTACCTTGCTTCTACTTTTATTCTAACGAAATAGTCGAAATGAAAGAAGTTGTGTTTCACAGATCGTTGGCAGAAAAGGCAGATTTAAAGGGAACACGAGAGGATGGCCACAGGCTTCAGGATGGAGGCAACAAGTAATTCATCGGCTGCTGAGTTTCTCTACAATACCATAGGGGCATTCTTCCGTGATTGGTTGTGGCCGAATTGATGGCTCAAAAAGATTAATAAATGGTTGTGACTTTCAGCCCATATAGATTATGGCCATGATGACCTCTGGATCCATCCATATTTTATCCATCCACTCATAAGTTATTTAAGGCAAAAACATCAAGTCTGTGGTTGTATTCAAGGGTCCAGGCTGTACAAATGTCATAGAGAACGCTTATAAAACCTTCATGGTAGCTTGTGTACGTCTATGTGAAGTAGAATGTAAATGGGTATAATCTATTCCTGAAAGAGCCTGGTAATCAAAATATGAGATTAAATCGAGGACAAAAATATGTAATTAAAGGTATTAATAGAAAATATTTGATACTGCTATCAGTACACCATGGCATAATATTTCATAATCAATTAATTTTTCAAAAATAAAGAAATATACTCTAAAGTGGTGAAGTATAGTAATTCTATAAAATGGAATAGTTGTTTATTATTTTTATTCGATATTATAAAATATATACAGTTGCATGGGCAGTGTCAAGAACTCACATCATAGTGGATTTATTTACAAGAGCATCACTCCAAACACATGAATGATGCAGTGTGTCATAATTTTGCAAGAGATATATTTCAATAAGTATATGAGAAGACTTTTCGGTTGCATTATAATCTTTTCACAGCACATATCATAAATATGGTCCCTGGTAGCTAAAAAAGGTGATTATATGGTGCATTACTAAATTTGAATAGGACTCAGCTCTTTGTTATAAAATTACAATTTGGAAATAATACGCATTATTATCAATAGAAATCATGGCAATAACATGTATGTTCAGAAGGTAAAATATTATGCAGTCATAAGAAGCATAAGAAGAAACTAATGCTTCCAAAGGACCAGGGTTAGCCCAGTGAAAATATAACAAAGTTAGAAAAACTGAAACTATTATCATGCTGCCATTACTGTACCATAGAAAAGAAACTACATAAATACAATATCTCTAGCCATACAAAGCACTCTACCTAGTATGTTTAATTACATCAACAAAGGTACCAAAGTCCATTGTTGGTGTTGAATATCTTTTTAGTCATAATTTTTTGTTTACACTCAAACATAAATGAAACTCTCTAAATATTCCAGTCTCTATATTCTCCTTGAAAAATGTTAGTGCTCTGCTAAAACAAAGTGTGTGCATGAAAAAAAAATCCATTTTGGCCTTATATAGTATGTAAATAAGGTGATGGTGATGAAAGAGAATACTTGCTACAATATAGATGTAAAATGTCCCTCAAAAGTGTTATGTTTATAGACAGGGGTGTGGCAGGAAGTGATAGGTTTGGGGCAGTGACTTGGAATAATCTATTCTTACCCCTGGTATGCCCCTTATTTTGCTGCTCTCTGCTGGTCATGCAAGGAGAAATTTTTACTCCACCATGCCCTTCTGCCATATGGTTTCTGCCTCAGAGTAAGCCAACCTTGGATTGAACACCCTGCAACTTTGATCTATGGTAAATTTCTCCTTTAAGTTGCAGTGTTCTATAATTTGTTTCAGCAACAGTAAAACTGACTAATAAAATGCCATCTAATTAATGGGACATTTGATACAAGCAACTTGTTTCTGAGCACTTTTATATCTCAGAATAATAGCTCTGTCTTAATGCATCACCATCATTCTTTATATCTTTTCAAAGAATCTATTTCTTCCACCCCACAAGTAGCTTTGTTTATCTCCTTTCCCATAAGTACCACCCAGAGATCTCCACGGAAACCATGTACTTACACATAACGTTTATAAAGTAGATTTATTAAAAAATACTGGCTTACATGATTAGGAACGCTAAGAAGTCTCACAATCTGCCATTTGCAAAGTGGAGACCTAGGATGACCAGTGTTATGATTTCAATGCTTGCGAGACAGTAAATTTATTGTCTGGGAAGTTTCCAGTCTGGATTTTAAGGCCTGACAATAGGAGATTCTGAAAACACAAAACTAATAGTCCAGTTAAAGCATTTAGGGAGAGAAAAAATTAACCCAAATTTCTATCTTTTTGGCCTACAATTAATTAGAAAATGCTTCCTTATATGAGAGATAGCTACTTGTTTCAGTTCACATTTGCATTAATCTTTTCTAGAAACACTTCTATGGAAGAATTAGGTAAGAATATTATCTGAGAATATCATGTCTAAATTCAGTCGATGAAATAAAGCATTGATGAAATAAACCATCCAAACTTTACCCTTTGCCCACTTGGGACCTATTTCAAGAACTCTAAGTGATATGAATTCCTAAAGCAAAGACACGAACAAGGTCAGTAATTCCACCCAATAGGATACAACTATTTTATCTACAATAACAGGACAACTAGTCTCATTTCTAAAACAGCAAGTCAAGTTTTTGATGTTTACTCTTTTTGTTGATAGATTATAATTTAAATACATACATATATATATATATATATATATATATGTGTGTGTGTGTGTGTGTGTGTGTGTGTGTGTACAGTATATATGTATCACAACTGAAATTCAATAATTGTATGTTATGTAATAGGAAAAAATAGAAAAACAAAGAAAGAATCGTAAAATTACCATCGACTAATCAAAGGATACAAAAATTGTGGTATACGGAATGCTATTGTTCCATAGAAGATGGACTGACAATTTTGTAGGTAAATAGACACAACTTGAGGCCACCATGCTTAGTGAATTGAATCAAATGAAGAAGGTTAAATCTTAAAAAAATAAAAGCTTTAATCATGGAGCATGGAATTCCTTAGAGATGCTACAAAGACTCTCCTATATTTCAGAAATATTTTTTCTTCTTTTCATTATTATGGTTTGGATCATGAATGTCCCCCAAAAGTCTCACATATTTGAATATGTGAATATGTGGAATCATGTACTGTTGGGAAAGTGGGGCCTGGTCTGGAAGTTAGATTGCAGGCATGTAGATTGGATTCCAGGTGTGGGTGGGGGCTAGCCATACCTTCCACATCTGGAAGCAGGGCAACACCAAGGCTGGACCAGAGCCAGATAACTGGGTTGGGCCTGGAAGGATACATAAGCTGCTTCCTGCACTCCTTATGAGACTGCACTTGACTTGCCTTGACTTGGCTCCCTGATTGCAATGTCATGAAGAGCGCCCTCCACCTCTGACTCTGCCATGTGCTTCCACTGTTGCTGGCAGCTCCTGAGTACACTGTGACCTTCTGAAACTATGAGCTAAAATAAACTTTTCCTCTCCTGATTTGTAGATCTTGGGTCTTGAGCCATAGTGATGAAAACGTGACTAAGAGATCATCATTTAGCAGTAGTTCATTTTCCATTTGGCATTCAGAGCTACTTATTCTAGGTAACATGTCAACATCTTCTGTTGTCTGTTGATTCTGTTGTCTGTTGAAGAGAAGTTCAAAGTGGCTTGGTGAAAACTTTCCAGTTCATTGAGAGTTATTGTTGTGTCTCCTAGTAAGCATTTATTTCTTTGAAACTAAAACTTAGCAATAGTTAATTTTGATTTTATACTTAATTGGATTGAAAGAAACCTAAGAGATTCATAAATGATTCTTTGGGGTACCTCAGAGTTTGGCATGGGTAAATGAACGTGAGGACTCTATTTAGTCCCTAGTGTCTTTATCTCTGGCTCTATTCCTGCTTTCTGTCTCCCAGACTGCACGAGTTAAGCAGTTTCTCTCTGCAATGCCCTTCCACGTTTATGTTTCTGCCTTGGGAGCAAACCAAAATTAAGGTTCTCAACGTTTAAGTTGTGAATGTCAGGCATTTTATACCAGCAACAAAAACTAACTAATAGAGAAAAATGGCAGCAAAATGTGAGGTCCCTTCTTAGCATCCTTTTAAGTGGGTTTTTAGAAGGATTTGAAAACATATAGGAAGCAGACCAGAAAAAGTTTAGGACATCGCCAGAAGATCTTGACGGGTGATGCTGGTCAGGGCTCAGAAGACCAGAATGCTGACAAAAAGGCAGGAAAAAAAAAAAAAAAAGGCCAGGCTAATGAGATTTCAGACGGGAATGGGGATTTTATTGAAATTGAAGTAAAGACTAACTGTGTTAAATTCTTGGAATTCAAGGTGGGAAATAATGGGAACTGGAGGGCAGGTCAAAAGGAGACAGGTGAAAGATTTGTAACTTTGCCATATATATATATATATATATATATATATATATATATATATATATATATATGGGGGGGTACAAAATGTTCAAGATCACTGTAAACTCTAAGTTTTGGATTTATACATATCAATAAAAGGGGAGGAAAAAATTCCAGCAAATAAGTTGTCTGTATTTAGTACACACCCTTCTTTATGCAGATAAATTTAATAGTGATGGATCTGGTGCAGAATATTTTCAGGGAGCCCACAGACTTTTAGTGAGATTCATATTAAAACCAGGAGCAGTAACAAGAAAAATGAGCAGAACGATTTGAAAACTTTGAGTGTAGCTAGAAAAAAAAAAACTGTGTTAAGCAGGGCAAAGGAAGGTCTAGTGTCTGAAAAGATCACTTTTGTTTAAAGTCAAGTGTGTTGAAATGCATTGGCAGGAAAAATATTTCAAGGGCATTTCGGGAATTGGCCAGATTTCAGATCTCCCTGATGAAAGGGTGAATAACATAAAAATAGAGAACTATTTGGATGCCATTATTTTAAGAAGACAGCCACCGGCATACACTCTGTTCACTCAGGGTCACCTAGGGGAATGTTTCCCTGAATTCAAGCATCCAGGCACTCAGAGGCTGCTGTAGCTGTGATTCGCTTTGTAGACATTCAGAGTGCAAAAATTCCGGATCGTAGAAGCTTCCATTCTGACTGCAAGAGAAAGCCTGGAAGAACAAGCACTACCTTTCCTGCCAGGAGCTCCTGAAAAGGCCACATGTGAACAACCATGAAGTGAGGCTGAAGCAGCTTGGAAACCCTTTGAGGTTGGAGAAATCAGGAACATGGAAAGCTCCAAGTGGAGCCAAAGAAAGCAAACGGGGCCGTCTCAAGGGAAAGGAGAGGAAGCCATATCAAGAGGAAGAGACAGAGAGCATGGGGAGGGCCACCAGCAAAGCCCTAGGTGTGGTGCTGCCCAAGCCACAGCCACCACCATGCGTTGCCAACACAGGACCTTGATGCAATGCCAGACATTTTACTACTAGACTTAATGTTTGCCTTGCTGAACTTCAGCCATTCCTAGGTTCAGTTCTTTGCTCTTCTGCTGTTCCCTCTAAAATGGAAATATATATCCTACACCATTGTATATTAGGATTGTGTAACATATTTTTGATTTGTACAGAGAATCACAGATAAGCATTTGCAGTGAATCTCAAAAAATTTTGAATATAAATGTTTGTGTACTTGGAACTGTTGAGATTTTAGGGAAAATTAGCATGGTTTTCATTGTATGCAGGCTAGTTGCATCATGTTATGAAGAACAAATTTATTATTATGAATCAGTATTTGGAGATTAAGTATGGTGTGAGAAAAAGTATAAGTTTGTGGTATGGACAAAATATAAACTTATGAGAGTTAATTTTGGCCGTCAACTTGATTAGTTTGAGAGACATATGAGATTAGTAAGAAATGCATTGGGGTATATCTGGATATGTTATATTAGATGTTACAATCACTGGGCCATTTTTCTTTCACTTTTTGCTCTCTGCTTCTAAAACTCTAGGATTTGAGCAAGTTTCCTTTCTTTTGAACTTCTGCCATGTTTCTGCCTTAGAGCTACTTGTGTGGGAATTACATCTCTATAACTATGAACCTCAATAAACCTTCTGTCCTCTAAGTTGCATGTATCTGTTATTTTTCCCAACAAAAGATTACAGAAATAACAAGCATCAAAATTTCTTAATGGGTCACAGGGGTCCCACCCCAAACTAGAAGCTTTTGCTGGTGTTTGTTTTATTCTTATAATATCACAACCAAGAGACAAATGAAAAGATGCCTGAAATGTTAGGAGCATAACTCTGTGGTTAAACCATTTACCTAGCAAGTGCAAAGCACTGGGTTCGATTCAACAGACCACATACATTAGGCTTGGGGGTGCACACATCTAATCTCAGCACTTGGGAGGCTGAGGCAAGAGAATTACCATGTGTTGATGGCCAGGTTGGGCTGCATAGTTCAGGACCAACCTAGACTACAGAGCAAGACCTTGATTCAAGAAACAAACAAACAAACAGACAAACAACAACAACAACAACAACAACAACAAAAACAGACCCAAGAGACATAGTGAATCTTTTTTTTTCCCCCCCTTGGTTTTAGGAGGGACCAGATGGAACTACTTATACCTCATTTTAAAAGAAATATTTTGGTATGTTCCACTTCACTGGATTCCTAGAAAATAGTTTCCTGAAGGGTGAATTTCCTACTTTCCAACATACGGAAGTATTTCAAGTAAATCTAGAGTGTATAGTATTTATTGATCACATATCCGGTCAATATGAATTTATCAATATTATTGACCAGCCTGATATATTGTGGAAAAGCAGCTAAGGTTTCTACAAACTAAATTATTAATTATTTTTATAGATCTGTAGAGTAGCAAAGTAAAAGTACATTTTTGTTCTTACTAGCTGAAAGCAAACTACTTTAAATGAGCTATGAAGAACAGTCTCAGTTGCGATTGATTGATAGTGGCCCAGAAGACTATGGAGCACACTTCTGTGTGTGTCTTAGGAAGTCATGTATGGTAATATTAGTGTATGACAGTGTTTCCCTGATCCACTTCCTGGGACCACATACTTCCTCCATGATGTTTCCGCCTTGAAGCCAGCTGCATGGTTCCACTGTTTTTTGGCTGTATGTGTCTTTGTGGAATGCTTGTCACTTAAGCTGAGTTGTCAATTTGATGGGCTTAAGAGTCACCCAGGAGATTAGCGAAGCACACTCGCAGGTGTTTCTGAAGCTGCATGGGGCTGTGATCTTCGGGACAATATCTGGTGTCTAGACTCTTCAGTTCTGGCCTTCTTCACTGCTGTACACTTCCTGGCTGCCAAAAAATGAGCATCTTTATTTCCTTAAGTCCTTCCATCATAATGTTGCTACATCGGAGTCAGCTGTTCTTGGAATGAATATTTTAGAACTATGAACCGACTTAAACCTTTCTTTCTTTAAGTTGTAGTGTTGGGTGTAAGAAAAGCTGACCAACACAGAAGACCAGAAAAAAGGACTACCGATATAAATGGTCAAAAACGTGCTGATATTCTTCTTCAAGAAGTGCTAGCCTTCATGAAATTCTATACCTGAACACTAGCTCACGTCTGGAAATTTGTCGAATGACCATGACCTTTTCTGTGAAAAAAGTTAAACTTGTATTTTCTAAATGCTGAACTTTTTCCTTTTACAGATTGAACAAGGATTTGTGAAGTTCTTTTACACATTTCAGTTCTAAGAATATTTTGATCAGTTAGTTGATGCCTTAAGTCTGCATAAAGCAGACTGTTCTGATTGCTGGCTTACCTTGGGTATTCATTATGATAATCAAGTCCGCCTTTCTTTTGGAAGTTGAATATGGTCCTTCGGCCACTGACAGTCCAAGATTCAAATATGCTGATCCAGCTGAATTGTCTGTTTTGATGAATGACATTCGCACTATGAGGTATGGCCTCAGAAGGAACACCACAGGACTTTTCAAGAACGTTGGAGTTTCCCTCACACTTTTACTTCTCATAGGATTGCTTAAAGCTATGTATGCTGGAACTTTTAAATGTGAATGAATAACTATTAAATATCAAATATATCCTAACATTCCATTCTCTCTGTGCTTTGAATCCCTTTCTGTACTTGAAGCCCGACACTGCCAATGTGCGTATTTTCCTCTGAAAGGTCACAATGAGGTTCAATTTTCAATATATGAATGAAACAATTTGATTCTCTTCTAACTCTCCAACTTTCAAGCAGGTGATGATGACGAATATGATCATACTAGGGAGGTAGTCCAGGAAGCCCGTGTCCCAGGCAAATGCTGCACATTCCCAGAATTGCTTGCTGTGTAAATTTATTTATTTATTTTTTGAAGTCTAATGTGCCTTCTCACGGTTTGCACTTTGGGGACCTGTTAGGACTTGAGTCTAGATATAGGTTTAGAAGAACAGATGGTGGTGATAGTGGGAAATAGGATTGCTTTGTATGGAAAAGTTCCTCAGAGAAAGCCATGAAAGATTGCTCAGGCAGTGCAGAATTAATCCCTTTAGTGAGATGCAGAGTGTGGCATCCCACTGTGAATGAAGAGCTAGGAACACTTGTGCTGAGGATGTCATTGTAGCTGGGAATGGGGAGGCCAAATATATTGAGGGTAGGGAGAAAAGTGATAGGATATGGTAGATCAATTCTGCTGGGTATGAGACCTACTTCCAAAATAAGTGAGCAGAGTACACTGGGAAAAAAAAAAAAAACTTATCACAATTTGTAGGCTTAATATCTGCAGTACATCAAGATTTTCCTACATGGTCTATTCCAGTCCGTGTGATCCTATTTTCCCAATCAACATACCCTCTTTAACAATAGACATTCTCCTGGTACAATCTGCATTATAATTTTGCCAGAACTATGATGAGATTCTGTAAGTGATTTTAAGAACTTTAATCCTGCATCTTCAAGAAATGTGTAGAAGCTCCTCTATAACTTTTGAAACTAGTAAGCCAGAAATTTGAACTCATTCTTTTATTATTTTCTCAGAGTCTGTAGAAGAATCAAGCAATGCCATTGTGTTTAGTAGTTTTACAGAAATATTTGAGTGTACATATAGGTTTATTTAATTCTTTACTTCTTAAAAATGGATGATTAAAAGTAGTCAGTGAAGATATGAAAAAATCAAGCTATAGATTATGTATTCACTTCTCTACTTGAAATTAGTCATTAGTCTCTTCATATCTAATCATATTAAAGAGCTAAAACTGAAATCTCAGGGTCAAACCAGAAAAATCATCCATACTATTCTTAAAATTCTGTTTCTCTAGGAAATATTCTTGCTGTCAAATAGTAAATTGGACATTTCTCCAAAACCAGTCTTCCTATGCACAATTGGCTCATGCAATTATGAGGGACACCTCCCACTATCTGTAGTCTACAAGCTGCTAGAAAGAAGTGCAAAAAAAAAAAAAAAATCAAAACAGTGCTGTAATCTGTTTCTTAGATTCAATGAGGCCAATAATGTTAATTTCAGACTAAAAAAAGACAAGAAGATAAAATGTCTTAGATGAAAAAACAGGAAGAAAAGAGGAAAATATTCCTCCAATTGTTCTTTCTTTCTTTTTTTCTTTCTTTCTCTCTTTCCTATTCAAAACCTCCATGTCTTGGACTAGATCAACAATTTGATATCAAAATTATTCTACTAAGTGCATTGATTCAAATTCAGATCTCAGTTAGAAATATTGACATACCAGCATACCCAGGATCAAGACTGATTTGGACACTTCCAAAGTCAGCCAAGTCGATGCATAAAATTAGCTACCAAACTCAGAAAATAAAGATGGAACTGACCAAAAGTCTGTTGAAGGTTAAAAAAAAAAGGCCCAAAATTTTGAGTGGACAAAAGCAAAATTCCCTTTAAGAAACATAATAAGAGCACAAAGACTGAAGAAGATAACTGATTTTTATTTTAGCATCGTGTGTGTGTGTGTGTGTGTGTGTGTGTGTGTGTGTGTGTCTGTGTTTTCCAATGTACTACATTGAACAAACCTGAACTCTCCTCATATTCCAGTTCATAGTGCAACTACCCATTTTACACAAACTTGGTGTTGCTGGTTTTGAGTGGCACATATCTTCTTATATGTTTAAGAAAACCTGGCAAATTTTTGTCTATCAATTTTTATTAAGTAGGATTGTGTCAGAGCATCCAGTGGACTTCTGTTAGCTAGGCTCTTGAAGAATCAATCCCTTGAGAATTGATGAGAATGAGATATAAGTGCATCATCTGGCATATAATAAGTGCCCGGTAAGTCGAAGTTAACACTTTACAGACATTGTGCTACCTGATTCACCCCTAAATGACTGAAGGATACCTTTTCTCAGTTTTTGAGAAATGACAAATGGTAGGTATGAGTTGTTGACCTTCTTCAGAGGCTGTCTCTGGCAGGAGAATTACCACATCTAAAGTCACACTTTTCTACAGGCATAGTGTATCAAGCACCTAAGCTGTTCGAGGGCTTACAAGTCAGGTACTTTCATCCCAACTTGAGACAATTCTACAAGGCTATTTGGTTCTAACTCAGGGATATTCAAGACCTTGGTGTGAGGCATTGTGGCCCAACCAGCCCATCTGCAAAGACTTGTTACTTCTACTCTCCCCTCCTAGTATGGTAACTTCTGCCTCAGAATCTACCTTCCAGGGAACTTGAAATACAAACTACAACAATGCATACAGCTCAGTCAATGCTGGGGTTTACCAAATGTCATTTTGTGTTTTCAAAACAAAAGCTTTCCCCTCCTTTTTTTTTTTTTTTGTTGTTGTTTTTTGAATTGTCTGTGTGGTAATGTGTTGATCAGCAATGAATTAGTAAAGCTGTAATCTCAACCCTTCACATGTTGGCTACTCCAAATTGCCGCTTGCCAACTAACGAATAAAGACATGGTTTAGTTTCCTTAGTGCTACTGAGTGTTTTTCATTGGCTAAAAAGAGACACGAGCTACTGTCTCTTCTCAGCGATGGATTAGGCCCCTCTCCATCCTGTATGATTTTTTTCACTCCTCTAATTTTACATTTGTGATTCTTTTTACCTTTTTTTCAATGTCAATAGATGTCCAGATTTGATTTGATTTAATTTTTACTTTTTTTTTCTTTTGGTTGTCCTTATTATCAGGTTGTAGAGATACACGATATTTGTGTTGTAAACTCAAAACAAGATCTCTACCTGATGGTGAGAGAGCAATAGTAGGGAGTTCTTCACTTCCAAGCTACATGGCTTTGAAAAAGAAATCACTTTACTAAAAGCTTTTAATATATGAAGTGACAATTATTCCAAACACATTTCTATGAGAAATGAGATATAAAATCTTTGTATTCAGTAGGTATTTGCAAATATGAAATCATGATTGGAAGTGGTGGTGGCTGCATTGGTCTCTGGATTCCAAGTGGTTGAAGCCCTGCGGACTCTTGTAGATTCTGTTTGCGGTAGACTCTGGTGGCAATAACACAGAGAATAGTAGCGGTATCCGTGCTTCAAGGGTGGATCGATTTAACCTCAGCCACTCTTCCCAAGAAGTTTGGTGCCAAGAGGAGTGGCAGCCAGAAGGAGGGGCAGGAGTTGTGAGCCAAGAAACAGCAGGGGCACTTGCAAAGCTGCCACTAGAGGCAGAGGATTCACCCAGGGTCCTCTCTGAGGGAAGGCCCTGCCTCTGATTCCCATACTCAAGTCGACTATCAAAACTGCGTGGCTGAATAGCCTAACACACGCATTATTCAACTAGTATTTGCTGAGATTCTTTAGTGAGATATTATTAAGTAACATAGAGTTTATTATAAATTTGCCTCCATGAGATATTCTCAAGTGAAAAAAATTATGCCTTTTTTTCTGTTTTCTCTCCTTGTAGTAGATGAGACTATATTCTTAAAATTGGTCAAGGAGAACCTCTCCGCTGCATGTTGCTGGTACACCGACTAAATTGCAAGAGAAAATTGTACGTATGCCAATTTTTTCCTATTTTTAAAACATTCCATCTTCCACTAGCAGGTTTAGAGTGATTTTATTTAATATGAAATTTAATATAAAAAGTGATCTATTTAATTAAATTCATCTCAACTGATATTTCCACATCTAATGTTTTTCTTTATCTCTTAAAAAGGTTGTATTGAACTTATATCGAGAATGAATTCAAGTACATTTTAATTAAATATATTTACACAGCAACATGGCAATCACCGCATTTTAATGATCTGGCTTTGGTCTCCTCCCCACCCCCCCTTTTAACATGATTGTGTTGATTGAATATTCTTGAAAAAAACCTATGAGGGTTTTTTATTTTAATTAATTAATTCATTTATTTTGGTACTGAGGACTAAACCTAGGGCCTTCACACTGAGCTTCGGCCCAAGCCAATTTTTATTTTATTTTTAACTTTCAGACAGGATCTTACTAAAATGCACAGTCTGGGTTCAAATTTCTGCTGCTCTTGGCTTTAGCATGCCAGAGATTGGGATTACAAGCCAATTGAGCCCAATAACCAAGCCCAACTGAGGTGAGCAAACAGAATCTTAATTTTGTTTCCTGAAACAATTAATCTCTTTATATTTTTTTCCTATTTTTCTTGAATTATTATTTCTCTTTTATGATTTTTAATTACTGCATACTGAGAAGTGATGAAGAATTTCTGTACATATTTTTTCTCTAGTCTACCCTTGCACTGAGAAAATACTCCTCAATATTACTTTAGTAACAGTTTATGTGAATGACTATTATTTGTTAGACATTGCAGTACTGTTTTTGTTCAACCCTCAATGAACCAAAAACAAACAAACAAACAGACCAAAACCTTCTACTCCCTGCTGGAGAGTCGAGGAACCTCTAAAATGGAGGGTTGATTTCTGCAATATTTTACTCAATTCAGTTTTTATATTTAGGCTAAAACCTGATTTTTTTTGCAAACAACTCTAAAGAGATTATAACAATGCTCATTGCGGTATTATCAACTATTAAGTTGGGTTGTAGTGTACGGTTATATGCATGGGCATAACCAAGAATGTGACAGCAAAAAAAAAAAAAAGAGTTGTTTTAAAAGGTGGTCTCTGTCTCGATCTCTTCCTCTTTGCCTGTCTGTCTGTCTCTCTGTCTCTTTCTGTTTCTCTCTCCATCTCTCTTCCCCCATCCGTGCGCATACACTATATGACCAAATATTTAAGTCCACTCAAAATACAGATGATGTACCCCTAATCTTTAATGTGTCTGTTTGGAAACAGTGATTTCAGAGAGGTAGTGAAAGGCAAATAAATTAGTAAAGATGGGTTTTTACACGACAGAATTAGAGTTCTTTAAAAGAAGTAATTTGAAAATACCCCACAAGTACAAAGAGGTAAGCACAAAGCAGTTGGCAGTCACTTGGTCACTTCAGAACCAAAATTAAAAAAAAATCCACCTTACCAGAACCTTAATACTCATCTCCCTTGTCTTTTGAACTCTGAAAATCCCATCGCTGTTGTGTAAGCCAGTTGGCTAGTGCAGTAGTGCTGTTGTATTAAGGCACCCTGCTGTAGAGCAGACGCTTGTGTCTACTCAGTATTCTGATGCTCCAACCTAAAATTTCGGTGTGGTGGTATTTGAAAGGAGAGGATGCATTGGGATGTAGTAATTCATAAAAACAGGGCTCTTATAAAAATGATTAGTATGCTTAAGTAAAGGCATCGGGAAGATGTTGACATTATGTTCTTTTCTGAATAAGACCACCTACAAATTAGAATGTGAGTTCGCATCACAGTCCTAATCTGCTAGCACATTAATATTTAATTTTCCTTTTTCAAGAGCTGTGAAACATAAAAATTTCTAATTTAAGTTGCCCCATCCATTATATACTTGTCAGAGCAAAATAAATTACAAAATTGAAGTGCATGTATTTATATTTTTAAAGCATATACAGAACACACGCACATTCAAAAAGCTAAGATTTTTAAATACCCATTATACAGTAAGGTATATCAGTGAAAAGAAACTGTTCCTCACATTCCTCTGCTGTTTTCTTATTTGATAATGGAAAGGTTTTTCTTAGCTATTTTCAATGCATTCTTTGCTTACTGCTTGCTTTTGAAGCATGAAATTTTAGGATGACAAGTTTTAGAGAAATATAAAATCCCAAAGAAAAAAATGCAAAATTTTCATAGAATTCCAAGAAGGAACACAGAAAATTAATTTTCACAACAAAACAAGTTTCAATAATCATTGTGTTGTACCAATAGATGAGTTTTAAGTATATTATTCAATTACGTTCAATGACATGCATTTTGAATGAGAATGAAATTCTACTGAACTTTATAAGTGTCCAAATTTGATAGGCATCCCCTCAAGGTCTTCTCTCAAGTCCAGATACAGAAATGGTCAGTAGTTAATCACCTCTAGGAGACAAATGGAATGTACATTACGTGGCCAAAGACAATGAAATCCCACACCTTTTAGCACGTAACCACATAGCAACTCAGAATTTTCAAGTTTTGTACATGAAAAATTCCATTGGTTCAGATGGCTGTTTTCAGAAAACACCTAGGTAATGCTAACACACTTAATTGACAAAACTTGGTTTCTTAAAATAAATTTTCAACAGCACACTTTAATTGCACTATTCCTTTTCTCCTAATAACAAATACTCTAAAATGAATCTTGAGCCATTCTTGTCTGGATTTGTGGGCAAAAAATGAGCTAATATAGTAGTAGAGAAGGCGGCCTGAGGAAGCTCAGAGCATTTTTTGCTAAGTGTTTTGCGCTAGATAAACCTTCCCTACAGCTTTCCTGTTTATTGTAGGAAGGGCATTTATGAAGCAAAGCACATGATGGTATTTATAATAAAATGAGATGAAGGAACAGAGGCCACTGGCACATTTTGAGCCACAAGAGAAAGGTTTCAGATTACACAGGAAAACACTCCTCTGCAAAAACGGAAACACACAGTTCACACCAACAGTGCAGCAGGCAGGAGTAGGGACAATTCTAAGAGTCACTATAAGTTGGAGAAACGAAGCAGAGACTAGTGGATAATAGAAAGGAGAAAAGCATTCTCCAGCGCTGGACAGTTGCTGACGAAAATAGAGGTGAATCTAGTAGAAATCTTGATTTTTTAATTGTTTTTTAATAGTTTAATAAAAACGCTATGTGAGTGCGACAAAAATCTTTGAGGCATTCTACTAACTAGAAATTAAAATGTTTCAGCACAATGAAACTAAATAACATACAGGTTAATCAAGGAAACGTGCCCCAGGGCGAGTTCATGTTCTCGTTGTTTCTGTCATGGCTGCTCTGACTGCAACAGCTGTGGTTCCCCACACAAGCTCCTTAATCCCCCCGTGCCTGAGCGCCTTGGCCTGTGAGCACAGCCTCCCTTACACCTGTCCATATCTAATCAGGAGAGCTGAAATGGCTCCGGCAGTCTGAAGGAATCAATTGCCTCTCTATGGTATGTGCCACAGGGTGTTATTTTGTTTAGTACTTTAAGGTCGAACTCTTTGAGTATTTGACCACGCTAGTGTCAGGCTACATTCTAAATGTTTTCGTTTTGCTATAGATTATTAAGAATCAGTTCCACACTGCAGTTATCAGTCGGTGTCTCACTTGTTGATTTTTCCTCAACCTCTGACTTTTCAGGACAGGTTGTGTAAGCTCACAGATTTTCACAGATCAATTAGATACTTCAATATGAAAAGCAAAGTCATTCACTAGACCAATTAGGAGCTTTCAGAGTATTTAAGAGGTGATTAAATTGAGGAATAATTACACAAATCTAATTTTAAATTATTCTCTATATAGTATTATTCGTTTTTATACATCTATATTAACGTTTGTGAATATTAATACAATACTGATGAATATGACACAAGTTTTTCTATGTGTATAAACTTCCAGTTATATAAATTTTCACATGAATAACACTTCCAGAGTAATATAGCATACATCTTCATTTTCAAGGTACAGGGTATGTATTGTGAAAATAAATCAAAACCAAAAAAACCCCAATACCCCCAATGTAACAATTCAACAATTTATCCATAATATTTAGAAAGTAAATAGCTCTTTTGGTAACTGCTGCCTGAAATATTAGTCATTAGTGAAATGTGAGTAAATAATTTATGAAAGTTAAAAAATTCTGGACAACTAAGCATGCCATTGTATTTGTTGTTTTAAGTGGAATATACTTATGTGATATAAAGTTAATTTAATATAGCAATTTGATATATAATTAAGTTCATTTATTTTAGCAGTTCACTTATTGGTCTTTGATGTAAATTTATCTTAAGTAAACTGACTGATAATGATAACCCGAGTATCTTTTGAAAGCACAAACATTTACTTTTCAGTACTCAGCTAAGACATTTGAAATTTAATTTCTCTCTTTTTCTTTATCACATTTTCTAGCTTTATGATATTCATTGTTATAATTCTTTTCTTATGTGGACCAAGTGGTGAAGCCATGTTAAAGAATCTCAACAAAAGTAGAAAAAAGACGTAGAAAAAAAATTTGGCCAATATCTCAATAGAGGGCGCTACTGGACTAAGAGAAGAGTCATCAAGATGTGGCCACTGTAGCCCATTCTAGGGGTAGAAAACTAAGCTAAGGAGTGGTGATTTGAGTGAAATGAGTCAGATGAAGAAGATTACATATGTTAAATATCACATGGTTTCTCTGATTTGGGAAACCTGGAGTGCTTTCTGTAGAACCAAATGGGTGTGATAGTGGGAGTTAGGGGTATGAGGAGAATGTGAGAGAGCCAAAAATGAGAAGAGGTTGTAAAGTTGAATATATATATATATATATATATATATATATATATATATATATACACACACACAAAATACTCAAGTTCATTTTTAACATTGTGTATATCAATAAAAATGGTGGAGAAAAAGTATATATAACATTTTTTTCTAACAGCAGTTATAGAAATCAGAATTTTTATTTGTAATGAGCACACATAAAATGCCATATTTATATAATTTTTTTAGTTTTCAGGAACACTTGACAAAAGACAAAGTGGAAACCACAAATGTATGCAATATATAAGTATTTTACATCTTTGCTTAAAATTAAAATTTGAACAAAACAGTGAAACAACCACTGAAGTCAAGGTGGTTATGATTTGATTTGACTTTCATACCTTATTGAGGGAAAATCTTAAAATCTTAAAAAATTTGATACATGGTCTTACTCTAGGCTAATAGTAGTCCATAATCTAGACTAATCTTGAAGTCACTATGCTAAATTTGACGCTAAATCTGGCCTCACGCTCACAGTAACCACTCTGTCTCGGTCTCTTAAATGCTGGGATTACAGGCACATGTCAACACCCTCAGCTTACGTGGTACTGGGGAATTGCACCCAGAGCCTTGTACTTGCTGGACAAGTAGTCAAACCACTCAGCTATATCCCCAACCCCTGCAAAACATTAGTAAATTTGAGGTTTTAGACTTTAAGATGCCCTAAAATTAGGTTTTGTTTTAGCAAAGAAGTATGTATATTCATGTAATACTACTCTAATATTGATTAGTAAGAAGTTTAAAACAACAAGCAAAACTTTTTGTTGACATCTGTATACAGAAGAAAAAAAATCTTTCTAGAAAGATTATAAGTTGTGATGTGTCCTAAAAAAACAATCATGCTTAACAATGTAAATATTCATGAAAGAAGGAGAGTAACTGATCATCATTAGTTAAAAAAGGTAGTAGAAATTCTCTAAATGTTATGTCATGGCTGCTATTTGATAATCTTGAAAAGAGGAGACATATGGAAATAAGAATAAAATCAACACATATGAGTATTTAGTGATGAAAGAAAATATTACTTTCAAATATTTTCGGAATTTTGGTACACTATTTTTGGTTGTTTCTAAATGAAAGATGTTAAGTTTCACAATGAAATAAAAAAGATTCCCAGGAAAGTTCTCCACTTACACTACTTGTATGACATGCATGTGGGAGCCCAGTTATGATATATGAATCCAGAAAAGGTTAAATAAATCCAATAAGATGTAAAGATCAAATGATGGAGATAAAGGGGTCCTCTGAATATAATTATTTACAACACAAAACATTTCCAACACCAAACACTCGGGAGGCTGTGGAGCACTGAGAGCTCCCACTCCTTCCAAGCAAGACTGCAAAATTGTACAGCCAGTTCGGAAGGATATTGATAGTTTTTGAAAACCTTAAACACATTATTACATGACTAACCATTGCACTGTCTAATTTCCATATAGACGAGTGAAATCTTATGTTCGCATAAAAATCTATACCGGGATGTTCTTAGCAGCTTTATTCGTATTTGTCAAAAGTTAGAAGCATTCAAGTTGTCGTCACTGGGTGACTAAATTGTCTGCAATACATACTTACCATGAAACATCAGTCATAAAAATGAATTATTAAGCCACAAAATGGCTTGAAGATATTTTAAACCCAAGTTCAAAATGACAGCGGCCAATCTGGAATGGCTAGAAACTGTGTGATTTCAATTACTTGAGAATTAGAAAAGAAAAAAATTATGAAGAGAGTAAATATATTAGCAGGCATCATAGTTCTGGTAAGAGCAATAAGATTAATGCGTGGAGTGTGAGTGACTTTTAAGTCAGTGAAACTAGCCTGTGTGAAACTGAAATGATAGTTCTCACATATTTATCAAAACCCATCCAATGTACAACACCAAAACAAGCCCTAACCTAGACTGTAGAGTTTAATTAGTATAAACGTAATAGTTTATCACTTGTAAACACTCCACCACACTAATGCAAGTTGTTGGTATTAGGAGAAGCTAAGTTTGTCTGAAGTCAGTCTATGCGAATGTTCTTTTTTTTTTCTTTGATGATCAATTTCTCTATAAACTTATAACTGCCCAGAAACAAAATTTATTTGTTCAAAAGTACCACCTCTACTTTTAAACGTGGCTGAGTATTTTTCTACAGTAAAATGTTGAAAATATGTAATGAAATTAAAAAATATAGATCTGCACAATATGAGCTGGGTTATTTCCCTGTCTCCCAAATGGCAGAGATTGAAATAGAGCTGCCTTGGCTGGGTGGCGACTTGTTCCAGCTGATTCGGCCTTCCTTGGTGAAGGTTTTACAGCCACATGGAACTGAGTTCTGGCGTCTCCCTCAGCGATCTTGGAAGTTCACGTTTCCTATGCCATGCCTGCAAATAGTTTTCCAATTGTTGTATTAGGGCATACATAGTAGTGATTATTATATTGAATTGTTTACTTCTTCAAATCTACTAGTTTTGTTTTATATATATTGTGTATTATATGCTGATGCTAGACACATCTAACAGTTCAAACGTTTTATCGCTATAAATATTTCTTTTAATTTATGCTAAAGTACAACATTTTGTTTAAGTTCTATATTTTCATGATCTCACTAAACATATTTCTACTTTACAGGTACTATTTGCATGGTGTATCTCTTATCCTTTCACTTTATAATTATTCTTCCACTTTAAAATTAGAAAGCTTTTTTTTTTCTGTTCTTTAGCTTTTAATTCTGCTTTTGTTTTTCAGTGCTTGACCTTGAGGTAAACATGTTTAGATCTCTTTGCATATAATTTACATGGAGTTCATTGTGAGGCTTAGATAATTGTGAGTTAGTAGTTTTCATAATATTTTGAGAATTTTTGGAAACATTTTCCTACACCTTTATCATCCTCTTCTTTCTGCTATGTCCAAAGCATATGCACGTTTTCCTGTGCTTACTTCCCCTCTGGTCTTTAGATTACACAATCTTGGTTCATGTTCACATTTCTTGGTTCCTTTTCTTTCTTTTTTCCTGCTAGTTAATATTGACTGATAAACCCTCTTTTTACCAGAAATTTTTCATTAGTTATTTTACTTTTCAATTCTAGAATTTCTTTCTTAAAGAAATTATTTCTTAGTTTATTCTCTAGTTGATGATATATTATTATTAGAAATTTCATTTTATAGATACCAGTTGTTTTACTTAATTAAACACAATTCTAATAAAAATTTTGAAGTCTTTCTTGAAAATTTTCAGGGTACTCTCATATAGCATTTCTGTTCAGAATTACTTTTCTTGTGGGTAGATTATTCTGTTTTGTTTCTTTCTCTTGAAATATTTAAAATTGAACACTTGAGATAATGTTATTTCAACTCTGGTTACTGATTTGGGGACTTGGTGAGACTTTATTGCTTTATTTCTTTTTGTGTAAGTGACATGGAGTTATTGAGCACACTCTACTGTGCAGCAGAGTCCACCTCCAGATAACACTTTCAAGAGACATCTGCCCTGGGTGGGAACACAGCCAACCTTTCTATAGCTATTCACCTATAACCCAGGGAGTAAGAGGCTTCAGCTGGTCTTTGAATTTCCTCATAGGCTTCATTGATATTATGTAGAATTGTTCATATATACCAATCATACCTGATTACTTTCTCTTAACTAGCAATAACATAAAGCATAAATAGTTTGATAGTATGATTTAATTCAAGTCAAAGTCAAAGCATTTTAAGACAATGGTCCTGGAAGCCCTCTTTTGAGACTTTCTCTGAGTATACGACAGAGCCTTTCAACTCTTTTCTGCTTCTATTAAATTTATTTTCTTTTGTTTCACTTCTGGAGATACCAGTTTCCTCTACTTGATTCCACACCAAAAACTTCTTAATTTTGAGAGATCTGAAATTTTCCACCCTGTGCTCCAAATAAGATCAATTCCTTTAGGATAAACTGCAAAGTTCTCTCTCTCTCTCTCTCTCTCTCTCTCTCTCTCTCTCTCTCTCTTTCAGTAAGGAAGTAGAAAGTAAATTTATTGGGAGAGGTAAAAATGAGGAAGTGAGGTAAAAAGCAGGAACTCCCCTACAAGCAGGATGGGATAAGAGTGCAAATTATTTAGTAGTTCCAGTCATATTTATAGAGTTTTGCTATAGTTCATGCATGTTTATTTTCCTATACAGAATTGGCCTATACTGACTGGTGCATATTAGCATAAACGTAGTTCATCAGTTTAAGATCAGATTTGAGAGTTTAAGATGAGACCCCAGACCCTGTGTTATGAGGGCCTATGGTCTCATGAGCCACTCAACTTTAGACTTTAGCTCTATTCTTTGCTGTTCCAAGGTGTGGTCTTTCTTAAGTTCTGAGTTGTTTTTTGTTTGTTTGTTTGCTCGTTTTGTTTTGTTTTGTTTTTATCTAGGAAGAGTTCCTCATCTGAAGATGAGTTCCTCATTTGGGGAAATCTAAATCCACACCAACCTACCTACTTTGAACCTGTCTAAGGAAATGTGGCTTATTCCCTTCTCTTTTTATTGAGAAACCTTGCTGCTACAAGAGGCAAAATGGAGAATGACCACTCTGGCTACCTCGTGCTGGAAGGGGGCGTAGTTCCGCAGCAGCTCAGTCATTCTCAAGAAAGATTATCTGGGAGACGAAGAGGTCCCTCATGGAACTTGTTACAAGATGTCATAGTTCTTGAAACCTACTTCTTCATTTAGTAGAAAGTCTCTGCTTCCAATGCTAGAGGACTGGTCAAAGGCTGGATTGTCTTAGAATGCATCACTTCTCTTTTATTAGGGGGCTGTTTTTAGTCAACTTAGGGTCATCATGATTTGCATTTTCTGGAACACAATATTCACTCCAAGAAAACTCTAGAGAAAAGAAAATTGATACCTATTATTGTTGTCCTTCTATGTTAAGACTAAAAATGGGTACTTTACAGAGCAGAGGAGTCCAGTTCTCTGTCACATTTATCTGGAATATAACTAGTCCAACCTGAAGTTATAGGCAGCCATGCTATGAATTTCTTTCTACTGGGAAACTGCGAGCCTGGTTTAAGACTTTGGGAGAGGTTTCTCCTGTATTTTGCTTTACCAAGTTAAACTTATTTCACATTAAGTTGAAGGGATTGGTGAAGGAGGATAGTACCAGAGTAAATGTGGCTAACTTTCTTTGCTTCCAAAATAGACATAGACAATTTCTTACTGAATGTTTTATTATTTGCCCTATGACCTCCGTACACTTACTAATGACTTTAAATAGTTGATTTTTTAAAATATTCATGAGTTATGCTCAATTTCCAGGGGAAAAGGTTTATGAACTTTTTCCTACCATCATGCTGTATAGTTACATCTATTTAGATACAAATAACAGACTTTATTAAAAATAATGTAAATGTTATGATGTTTACAACTTACATTAACATATGTAATAGAATAAGATGTGTGTTACCTAGACTAAGTTTAACTGTGTTTTAATCAAAAGAAACACTCAGTGGACATCTTGTCAAAAGGGTACCAACAGTGGTTACAACAAATCCATTTGTTATACACAACTCCAACCCCTGCCACCAATTTGCTACTTATAATACAAATGTCAATACGCCAACTAATTTTTGAAACAAATCACTGATTAATTAAATCCAATCACATTCTTCATCTGAAATAACTTTAGAAGTTCTCCTCAATCTTGGATACACAGGATTCAAAAAAAAAAAAAAGAAAAAAAGAAAAAAGAAGCCTATAGACTTAATTCTTTGGGACATCATCTAAAACCTATTTCCTATCTTGACACAAATTTCGAAATTAGATTATGTGAGGCAAACTTCTTTCTGGTAGAATGCTATAGTATTTTTATTGTATAACCCTTTCAGTCAAGATATAGTTGAAACTTAAAGGTTCAGAGACTTGAAATTCCAAAGAAAATTTTGTGGTAATTTATAATAATATTAAATATAATACTTCCATTGATAACATAGAAAGAAAACTGAGTTATTCTTCCATATTCTAAAAGAAATAAAAGATAACTTTTTATGTAAATAGGCAATTAAAACTATGAAGTCAAAAATCATGGATAAAATTGTTGTGTTAGGTATTTAATTGATAAATGTAGTATAGTCATTATTCTGGAATTTTGTGATATTTGTGGTCATTTTCTGCTGTTAAAATGTATATAGTTTAGTTACCTTACTTTAAATTAATATTTTAGGTAGCTGTTGATGTATTGTTTTTAAAGAAGAAATTAAAATTAAAATATAAATTCTGAGACCATAAAAATGAAGTCTACCATTGAAAAAAACTGTAAATTTTGAAATGTGATCTAGAAAATGAAAACAAGACAAAAAGAATAGAAAACATTGTCATAAATTTTTTTCTGCACTGCATATATTTTCTAGAAAATATTGTTCGTTGTATCACAACCTCAATTTTTTTTATAGAATAAAGATAAGCCTAATCCCTGTGTCAGACCAAAGCTTGCTTAATTCCAACATCATTAAAAGTAAAATAAAGATAAAAATAATGCTATTTATGCATTCATTTTATTGATATATTCCTAGGATTAAGTAGTCTTAAAGCTCTTGAGAAAATATAATTATATATTGACATCTCAATTTTAATGATTAAACATCTCATGCATACTTTATTATAAAGTCAAGTTTATTCCTTACATAATCATATGCGTATAGTTGTTCATAATGTGGCCTTTTGAAATTTAAAATACAAACTTTAAAATAGAACCTCGAGACAATCAGAAAGCAAACGATTAATGTTATGATTTTTAAATTTTATTTTTTAAGATCTATGTTATGTGTGATTGTATATGTTTTAAACATACATATGCATTTTAATTAATTTTAAGATTGTCTTACCATGATATTTATTAACAGGCAAAACAATTGATATCATAGACAAAATTATCTTTTGAAGCTCTAAAATAATGTATAGCATTTTAGATGTTCAATAGCACATAGTATTTAATGAATTCAACATGAAAATCAGTTCTTCCCTGAAAGATCTTAAAATTCGTGGCCGATTTAATTGATGTGGCTGATAAGCCTGTGACTCTTAGTTGAAAATCTCTTTCCTACCTTCATATCCTGTCATTTACCAATAACTATAAGAAATATCAGCAAGTGTTGCATAAGCTTACATATATTGTTTATATATGCATTATATATATGCAAAATACAAAATATATAATGTTTATATACAAATAACATATAAATTTATATTCCAAAATAGGTCTATGAGGTACAGCTACTCATACTATCATCAGGATACCTTTTTAAAGCATATAGTGAGATAGATCCTTATGCAAATTTTTATAGTTTGTCATCATCATGATCAAGTTTTGAACACATGTGCATAAGTCAAAGGGCCAAGGAGCTAAATTATAGTAGTCTAAATAGTAAGTATGTTGTTTACGATTTCTAAATAAATAAATAAATAAATAAGCCTTTTTAATATGATCCCCTCTTGCTGTCATATTGTTATAGTTTAGGATTACGACATTGCTTCACTAAAAAGCAGTTTCATCTCAAGCTTCTTTTTTAAGCTGTTATACCAAATTAGTGGGTGGCTTGAAAAGCAGATTTTTATTTTTGGTGAATTTAGAGGCTTTGAAGGAGGAGATCAAGGTGGCGCAAAATTAATTCTTGCTGAGGTCATTCTTCCTAGGTTACCTGATGTATCCTCACGTGATTGAGCAAGGGGGCGAAGGCCTGGCTCCTCATCATCCTTATGAAGACACTCATCCCATTAGGACACCTAGTCTTTCCCTATCCTGCCTCATCCTAATTACCTCATAAAGGACCCCACTCAAAGTATTGTTGAATAGGTGTTAATAAATTGTCTGGTCATGATGTGGCTTGGATCCCCCCAAAAGCCAAATGGATTTGGATGTTATGGATTTAATGTGGTGTTAGGTGGGGCCCATTCAGCAGCGGCAGATTAAGGTGTGTGGTGGATGTCAGGGGTGCGGTAGATTAAATAACAGGCAAGTGACCTTGGAAGGACATAAGCTTTCACTGGAGCTTCTTCAGGGGTCCCTGATTCTTTCTCGTGTGATGTCTTGACTAGTTTTCCTCTGCCAGACACTTTCTGCCATTTGCCAGCCACCCGTAAGTGGGTTGAGGTGTTCTGAAGCTGTGAGCTAAAATAAATCTAAAATAATTATTTCCACCCTCAAGCAGTGTATAATGTGTTCCAAAAAGAAAAGAGTAATTAAGACCGGTCACAAACCTTGATTTTATAATTTCTTCTAATGGGACTCCATTTTTTTTTCCTTCCTTTAACAATTGAAAACATTATTTTAACCAGAATTGTTTTCTCACGTTCTCTCCTCCCTTAAAATTCCAGATAAAGTCAAACATCTTTAACGCGCTCTGCTAGGCACTGCTTTGGTCCTGGTGTGTCTTCTCCCAGTACCCTGACCACGTGTAGGTGTGGCACACAGTCCCCTCCTTACCTGCCAGGTGTTGTTCCAGGTGTTTCTCTGTTCAATGATAACGGCGCAGCCTCTCGTGGGAACATTGGCGCCCTAACTTACAAAGGGAAGCTGGAGATTTCTGAACACAGAATCTTGACTAAGTTTTCATAAATGTCAAATTTTCTCTTGAAACAGAATAACTGTTTTCATTGGAAAACTCTTTTTTCTGGTACAGTCCACACATTTTGTGGACGATATGTCTTAACTGTCTTTCAAGCAGAAGCAAATTGTTTTCCGTTTCCCTGTGTGCCCCATGTAGCTTGTTCTTGCCTATTGAGGGTTCTATATTAAAGAATCCTAAATTCCTTTGCTCCTTATAGCTCCTGGTCTGTTTTTGTAGTTTAGACTCTTCCTAGAAAGACGGTAGGTTCATATTGATCATTATATTTTCCTTAGTATTTGTCATAACGTATGACAAATGTTCTTCTCAAAAATATTGCTCAAATTTATGAAATAAAAGTGTTGATACAAATTGTGAACCTAAGATCAACGCACGCAATTTTCATTCTTTTTTTATTTTTCAGTAAAGCACCAGTTGGTATTGTACTACTGATTACAATGGATTATTGAGAAGAAAATCTGATGAAGTAATAGTCTAACCTGGAATCCTGTATTAGCCTGCGTTTAATGATGTTACGCATCTATGCTTTATGTGAATAATATCATAAAACATGTATGAATAAGTAAACCCTTACAACAGCAAAACAATTATAAACAAAGTTGTAGGGATCACATTTCCTCATTATAAACCATAATACAAAGCTATAGTAATTGGAAAAGTAGGATACTGGCATTAAAAAGAAGCACATCAGCTAATAAGGAGGTTAGAGAGTTCAGAGATGAATCTATATAGGTATAATAAGTGATTTTTCATAAAGGAGATAAAAAATGAGCAAGGAAGAAGGGATAAAAGTATAGGGAGAAAGAGATTAAAAAACTGACTCCTTAGCTTTTGGATTTGATCCCAGAGGCACTACTAGTGGAGCATTAATGCATGGTGAGACCAAAATATACCGTTAATGATCAAATAACATCAATTTAGTAAAAGACACATTTCTATTAATCAAAATACAAACTATTTTCCCTTCCTTTGACTGTATCTATCCTTCCAATCTCTGAAGTAATACTGGAAATCCCCTCATGAATACTTTTGCAAAGGTTGATTAAAAAATTACAGTGAATTCAGCTGCTGTCAACTGTCAGGTAATGCAAAGATAGGCTCAAAAATTCGTATGGTGTGTCCTCATCCCTGCTTTTCATTGGATCTACTACCCTCAACTTCCGGATCCTCCTCGAAGTCAATAAGACAGTGTGGGGAAACATTTGAATCAAAGACACATGAAAAGGGGAATTACAGAACATTTTCAGAAATGTGAGATGGTGGGATAAATGTGCCTGAAGTTGAGAGGAACAATATGGAGATGTTCCTGTGATGTGTTTTTTACTATCTCAATACTTTGATCATGCCTCTTAGACAAATATGATCGCATTAAACTAAATGATTTTGCATGTCAGAAAAAGTAATAGTGAGAAGATGACAGTAGGATACAACAGAATAAAAGCATTTTTATGGGCTACCGCAGTAGCATGACTACAGCTAATAGTGTGATATATATTTCAAAATAGGTCCAAGGGTAGACAAAGTATTTTTACCACAAAATTATATGTATTAACATGACATATATGGTAATTAGTGTGAGTTAGCCATTCTAACTTGTACCCGTAAATCATTCCCTAATTTATAACGTGTAGGTTCATATATAACTATATAAATGGTTGATTTAGAATAAACTAAAAACAGAAAAATGTAGCAACTTAAATCTTCATCATATACGCACACACATATATACATATATATGCACATATGTACATATGTATACACATATATCCATATATAGTTTCATATATTTATATTATTCATTTTTAATATAAGAGGCAAAGATTTAACCTGTTAAATCAATATAATATAAATAGCATGAAAAGTATATTAAGATATGTGGCAATAAAATCAGTGTGTGTAACAGACTTGGGGTAGGAAGAAGGTAATTTAATTTCAACAAATTAAACTTAATCAGTTTTAGAAGAGACACTGATATAGGGAAAATGGGAGTGGATTAAATTTTCTAGCTGGTTTAGGAGAAAGCACAGCGGTTTAAATGCTTGCCTAGCAAATGAAAGGTACTGGGTTTGGTTCCTTAGCACCAAAAAAAAAAAAAAAAAAAAAAAAAACTGGGTTTAGTGGTGCCAGCACGTAATCCCAGCCCCTCGGGAGGCTGAGGCAGAAGGATTGGTATGAGTTGGAAGACAGTCTGGGCTACATGTGAGTTCAGGCCAGCCTGGATTACAGAGCAAGACTCTCTGAAACAAACAAATGAAACAAAACTAGAATATAAATGTATAGTGCTTTAATTTTTTTTTAGGTTAAGATGATTGACTTAAGCTTATTCTTATTAGAAATGTTATTTTTATGTGTTATAAACAGCTCTTTGTCCTTTAGAAAAAAATCAAGGACAGAAGTACTTAACAATGGCAATAAAATATTCTATTTTTATCTGTTCTCAACCCCAGCATCACTTTTTGTTTTTATTTTAATATACATTGAAAGATATTACATTCTTTTTACAAAAATAATCTGGAAATAGTCAATGAGCTGTTTTTTAAAGCAAAAGTGAGGAATTTCCACAGGTGGTACAATTTATTCATAACAGTAACTATTTTATTTGTGAAAAGGAACCAAGTGTCTGCACAGAAATTAGGGCAAAACATTTAAAGCAGAATATAAAATTTATAGTTCACATTATGTTTATGCACTGAAAAAGAAAGTACCAGTTTGAATCATCTTCTTTGTTTTTGTTTTTTTTTTGTTTGTTTGTTTGTTTGCTTGTTTTTTTTTATGTATGAATGAGTCATAGTCCTCCTGGAAACATTTACAGATTTCTTAGCAGCCATTCTAAAAGTTAAAACATGTTTATATTAGAAACACCTTTACAAGTTGAAGAAGACTTCTTCTTTCTCTTCTCTCTGCCCAAAGCCCTATAAAAAACTTACCCACAAAATGTCAAGAAAACATTCTAATGTGTAGTGTTTTTGAGAAATATGCTTTTAAATTTTTTAACGCAAGACTTTAACAACACCTGTAGGGCCTTTTCTTTCTCAGTTACAAAAGCCTATTTATTATGAAGTGTTTCTGAAACATGCATTTAGTTTGCTAACAGTTGCATTTTATTATTAAAATATTGCTTATCTTTAAACGACTTTTTTTTTCAAGTACCAACAATGAACTTGTCTTAACATAATTAGGATATTTCAATATGCATGGAAATTTATTTGTGTTTTGGATAGAAGTATCTTTTATTGTTCTTTTTCTTTTTTTCTTTTTTTTACCCATTTTATTGATATGTATAAGTGCAAAATTTAAGGTTAACAATGAAGTTGAGCATTTTGTGCACATTCGTATTTTGTCAAGATGACAAGGACGTAAAGCATGAAAGTATTTAGCTTAAAGGAAAACCTCTTTCACTGGCTTCACCATATGTAATTATAATGTATAATATCAGATAATTCAAAGTATCTCAAGAACCAATATATGAAACATGTCTAAATTATTAGGCATGATTTCTTTGGCACTTTACATAAGATTTAAATTTTTTATTCAAATGGACAATATGACTCAACACCATCAACCAACCTAGCTATTTATTTCTAATCTTACAGGAGCGATCAGCATTTGCCTCAGGGTCCTCAGTGGCATTGCAGAAGGTAGCCTGAAGACGATCAGATTCACATGGCAGAACCATCACATTTTGGAGCTCAGCTACCTGCCGTTACTGTTGTGTGCCATGTTCACGAGTGCCATGCATTGTGCCCTCTCTTCCTGTCAATGCAGGAAAAGGCCATTGATTGCAGTGAGGCAGAAACTCATTAACCTAACATCCACGTTTTGAAATGTGACACTCACGGCTGACACAAATAACAGAACTAAGTTATAATTAACAATCGACTGCAGCTGCAACCTAACATATTTGGGATGTGAGGGTCACATGTCTGTATAAACCCTGTTAGGCTATGTGCAGTAAGAGCGCCCTAACCACAAATTCTCCTTTTCAATTCTTACTTCCATCATGCTGAGATCAGACCAAAGGAATTCACCACTGAGCTGCATGCTCATTTTAAAATGGAACTCTTTAAGATCCTTACGGTCTTAGTTACCTTCCTGTTGCTGGGACTGAATACCCAACAACCATAACTTAAAGGAGAAATAGCTGATTCTAGCTTACAGTATCCTAAGGTCTCAGTTGATATCAGGGTGGCCAGCAATAATGGAAACTGATGACAGGAGCCTCATTGGAGGAAAAACTGTCCCCAGCATCACAGCAGGAAGCAACAAAAGGCAGAGTAAGCAAGGAGGGTGGAGCTACCGTTTATCTTTCCAAATCAAGGTCCAGGCATCCACCCCTTCTGGGTCAAGCCCCAAAGACCTGCCCCTCTGGGTCTAGTCTCAGAGATCCTCTAGAGTCCACCTAGCAGCATGTAGAATTCATAGATATAACACAACATTCAAAGACAAGAGTCTTGAGGAGGCCATTCCAGAATCAAAGTATAATGCATATTTTTGCAACCAGAGGGGAAAAATAGAAATTAAAAATAAGCATGTGTATTTCGGGATTATTAGTCTTGGTTCTCAATTCTGGTTCCATTACTTTGTAGCTCTGTGATTTTTAGACAGGTTCTTAAACCCTCCACACCTATTTAGCCTCAATCTCTCAAATAAGTGGAAAGTAATTTTAAGGTGAAGACTTGCCATGCATATGATCAACATCTCTAGAATTGAAAACTCTCTAAAAATTAAAAAAATACATTAGTTTGCATGTTGACAAAACCACATTTGTTAGCATAAGTAGTGTGACTATTAATATATCCTGTTACAAAAATATTGTTATATTTGATAATAAGATGTTTCTCCTTACCTTGTACATCAGGAATTACATATATGTGTGTGTATGTGTATGTTTATTTGTAAAGTTAAAAATACATAAGATTCATGTAGTTTGAAATAAACGTGAAATATGGCCCCAAATATGAAAACATTGTGGATTGATTATGTGGAATACACATAATCAAAAATGATCCTAAATTAATTGGACAAAAAGTCTAAAAACTACCAATTATAATTAATATTCAACAACTATTTACCCGAGGTCTCACACTTCTTATGGCAGCCAGCCCAGGCAACTGCAGTTCTCACACATTTTCTGAACAGGTACGCAGGTAAAGCCTGGAATAGTGTCACTTTTGGTGACCTAGAGTGAGAAAAATCCAATGCTTCTTTTTGCATCTAAGTCTTACAACAATTTAAAGCCAGTAATAAGATGTGTAAAGCTTTCTCCTGGTGAAATAGACACATTCAGCTTAGAGGAATTTATTTCATTTGATCTCTTACTTGATAATCACCTGTGTTGTTTACCACGTGCTGGCTCCACTTCTGGTCATGTGTTATTTTCTCAGCTTAATGACGGTGGTGAAAACTGTATGGAAACATTTATTCTCAAAACAGTTCTATTTGCCACAGACTTCAGGAATGTTTGCAAGAGAGTGTGAAGGAATTGCAATTTTGATGTGGTGTGTATGTGCACAAAATATTCAAGTTCAATGTGAATATATCAATAAAGGGGTGGAAAAAAGCAAATAGAACAAGCAAAAAAGAGCATGTGTTATGAAATTTGGGAATACTTATTAACTCTTCAGAAAATTATAGTTCATTACTGTTTCTATTAGCTTCATCTGGCCCCAACTAAAAATATCTGCTGTGGTAACTTTTTCTTATTGGACATAGGCTCATAGTAATTACTTCAAAGTTCTATGATTATTTTAGGACTTCACTACCTTTAGTACATTATATGTTTCGTAAATTATTTTTAAGGATGCCTATAGACAAAATTCTATTTTTTCTTTTTAAGAAGAAAGGAGGCAAAGGATATCTGCATGCTTAGGATCAATTCTAAACTAACAGAAGAAATAAAACTATTTATAACCAAGACGTGGTATATGTTAATAACTTCAAACTAGATGATGACAGGTATGGAAGTTGTGACTGATAGCATGCATGTCCAGTGTAAACAGTGCTATTTTCTGTGCGAAGAAATCACCTTTCTGTGATGTGGTAAACGGTTATTTGTTATAACACATTGAGGGATTCAGATTTCAAGCTGCGTGTAGGTGATACATGAATTTCTCACTCCTGCTGACAAGCACATTGACTAGTGTGTAATTCTCTAAATTGATCCAATCAAACCCATGCTGTTTATGCTTTTAATTGATTGGATTAAAACAGCATTTTATAAAAACTTTTAATCACTCCATTAGATAGGGGTCCACATAAACTGTAACTTTTTAACCTGACAAACGCCACCAGATGGCTCTTCGACATCCTCAGCAGAGGAGGACTATCAGTGAAAGCATCGCTGATCAGGACATTTCTGTTGTGGGGAGTGTAAGCGGCTTGTTGCAGCCTTTTCTGGGTATATAAATCACCCCTTCCTGGGTGTCACAATCCTTTGATGTAGGATGATTCCTATTGGAGTCACAGATACACATTTTTACTGATTAGGAACTTGAATAGAAAATACAATGTTCAGCTCAACGATAATACAGACATACTGAAGATACAGTCACATGGAAATGGAGCATGAGATTTCGATCGGGATACTTTTCTGTGCCAAAGGCTTGCGTGGGCTGCGCAGAAGTTCAGCGTCTATACATAACTCAAAAACTTCAGTTGAACTGTCAACACTATGTATTAACAATTCTAAATAAAAAAATCTAACAATTCTAAAACTATTTTCTTGCCCAGAGCTTAAACAATTGCAATGGTATCATGAATTCATTAAAATATTAAAATCTTTTATTACTTACACTTTAATCAACATTATATGAACCACAGAAGCAATTTAGAGAAATTTTAGGTGTAAGGTTGGCTCCTGACACATTTTGAGTCAACTACACACATATATTTAAAAATTATTGATTTACAAACATTTTGAGTAGCTCCCATTTGTTGTGGGTATTGTTATTGGGCCCCCCACTGCATTTTAACAGCATCTTCAACATAAATAATGATATTATAATGGAAGTGCTGAAAATAAAAGCCCTCGCTGTACTCAAATTTGCATTCTGGGACACCATTTTTTAAATTTCTGTTTAAATATTAACACAGAGAAGCAGAGTACACAATGTAGGAAATATTTTTGTAAGAAATGTAAGGTATAGTATTTTTATAGTAAATTGTATTCCATGCATAAATATTTCACTAAGGGGCTAGAGGAATGACTCAGAAGTTAAAGCGCTTGCTTAGAAAGTGTTAAGTCGAGCTCAAAGTACCGTAGTTCAATTCCCCAGCACAAAGTAAGCTGGGAGTGGTGGCTCATGCCTGTAATACCAGCACTCAGGAGGCTGAGACAGGAAGATTGCCATGAATCTAAGGCCAGCCTGAACTCCATAGTGAGTTCAGGACCAGTCTGGGCTGCAAGAGTGAGACCCTGTCTCAATAAATAAATAAGCAAACAAACAAACATTTGAGTACATTCTCTCTCTCTCTCTCTCTCTCTCTCTCTCTCTCTTTGAAACATTATGTAGTCCAGTAGTACAGACTGGTCCTGTACTCACTACATAGCCGAGGCTGGCCTTGTATTGAGTACAATCTTTATATCTGAGGTTTTAAAAATGTCAATTCTTTTATGAATAGATCAAGAAAATAAACTCATTGATAAATATGTCAATTAAAATAATGTTATCAATGAATAAGACTTTAAAATGATATTCTGGATGTCTGTGTGTACTATTGTCTCAAGTCTGTCACTGAATTGAAAAATGCAAGAGAACACATTTTATAGACTCACAGTTCAATTAATTAATATGATAACATAATTACATTATATAATGGTAGAATCTGAAGTGAATTGGACAGAAAATTGTGAAAGGTAAAATGCATAGTTTATAGAAGAAATGTTATGGAAAATCTTTGTGACCAAGGAGTTTAAATATAAAAAACCCAGGAGAAAACCTATACTGCATAAAAAGACTAAATTCTTTCTCATATGATTAGATTTTTTCCCCAAAAAAATAACATGAATAAATGTAATAAGTAGATTAGAGTTAGAAAAAGTTATCGGCAATATTTGAAATGAGGAAAATATAAATATTTAGAATTTGTAGTTTAATTTTGCAAATAAAAAGGTAAAAAGGCATGAGCCACCATGGGCAAAAAACAAAGCCTAATGAGTATGCTGAAACTACCCAAAACATTAATACTCAGATGAATAAAGATGAAAGTGAATAACAACACTTAATTCTTTCTGTTTTAAGGAAAACAGAGAGGCTTGCCATGTCACCTCAGAGATGAAGAGATATGACATTTCTTTTTAATGAGAAAGAAACTTATTTCTTCATTTGAGATATAATATTATGTACTCATATGATAAGAACCATAGGAATAAAAGGCACATATTAAAGTTGTGTTAAGGGAATTAATATAAGACTAGACTATTTTGTAGAGTTCATTCATTTTTAAGCTATTATATATCATCAGATGCATTTTGGATTAATTTATCAAGACAAACCAAACCCATGCACCTATTCAGGTAGGTGGGCAAGTATTCAAATCCATACATCTATTCATATGATTTTCATGGCAATATTTCTTAAATTATACAATATTTAAAATTATTAAAAAATCAAATTTTACTTTATATCATGTCTGAACACTTCTTCCACAGAAGCATTAATTAATTGGTAGTGGGGTGGGTAGAATAATTAGGAAAAGACTGAATTTAGTGCACTTAATCCAGAGATTTGAAATTACTGAAGGGACATGGAGAGAAATTGTGTGAAGACAGCTTATTGTTTGTCAGTAACAACCTGTTTCGACCTGACAACTGTTCTAGCATTTACATTTTTCCCCAGGGTAAAGTAAATGAAGATGAGTGTAAAGACATAACTTTGCACAACAGAGTTCTTTGGAATGTTATTTTGGGTTATATTAAAGTTATGTAAGTTAAATGAGTTAAATCAGTAGGATTTCCCATTTAATATAATGAGAAATTGACATTGTATAAAAGTATAGTAAATTTTCTTCTCAAGCCCTGGAACAATTTAACCTTTAACAATCAAATGTGGGTGCTCCATTTTATTCTTAAAATTTAATTTAATTTTATTTTAAGTGTATCAATATTCTATGAAACGATAGATAAATGAAACACTACTTTCTGTCTTTGCCCTTACTGATGCTCTAGTTCTTTGAATTAAACTGGATTAACGTAGTAAAAAGCATTTCATTTACTTTTCTAGACAAAGGATTTTAAGTTCTTGTATCATGGCAAAATATATACATTATGTTCTCGCATTTTTTCTTTTGTTTCCACATGTTTTGGTCAGTGGTCATCTCTCCAGTCAGTGAGAGTTATCCCCTTTTAAGATGAGGAAAATTGAGCATTAAGTTCTTAAATCTCTCTACAAATCCACAGATACTGAAAATGAAAATATTTGCTTTGCTGCATTAGGATCTGGAGTTTTAAAGAAGGAAAATGAAAATACACAAAAGAAGCCTTAGCTGAAGTGAATGTGTGGAATTCATGCTACACCAAATTGCTAAATTCATGTACAGAAATATCCAAGCCATCTTAACTTGAGCACAGGTTAGACAGTGAACTATCCTGGGTAAAAAGAGGAGAAGAATTCAATGGGGAAGTTGTTCACAGCCCAAAACGATTTCATTGGCTGGACCTAATATGAAGGATTTATGCTTAGGGGCCACCTTGAAGGGCCTGAAGAAGGCACTGTCGGGGGACATTTCTGGCATAGCCTCTTTCCTATTAGGAAATCTTCAAGGAAGGAATTGGGTCAATGCCTCCAGCCATCTATAATTGCAGGGTAAACTCTGAGCAGCACTCTTCCTCCTTTGACATCACTATCCAGGAATTTTCTAGGTAAGTGAGGCCTCATCTGTGTCCTAAGATTCTGCTGAGGTCCTAAACATGTCTAGACATGCCCTTTGTTCATTAAATCCTTAAACAATATGTCCCTGTGGATAAGAGGGAACTGTGCATGAAGACTATCTGCAATGAATAATATACGGTGGTAACATGGAATGCATCCCCATTATCAATTCTGTTATGCTAACAATGTACATAGAAAAAATTAGCCAAAGAACATTATTCCAGAAGTTCTTCTCTTGAGGGTCTAAAATAGCTTCATGATATATCTGCTCTTTATCTTGCTTTTAAATATACAATTCACCTTTTTCTGAAGAGCCCTATCAGAGATGAGAAATCCAAGAACATGAGGTACAGATTTCAAGAGTGCAGACTACTGAAATACTATCTAAAGAAGACACCAGAAGTCCCGAGAAAGAAAGGAACAGCAGTGTATGTTTTAACTTCTTCACCTTTACCTTTAAGAATTTTAAAATACAGCATTGAAAACATATAATTTGTTAGGGTTTTTTTCTTTTTCTCCAAAGCAGTGTGGTGTATCAAGGTGATCGAATGGGATTAAGATCCTTTAGAGAGAGTTCTATGTGCAACTAACAGACAGCCATTGTTTCATGATTAAAAATTAAAACTCAGAAAAGACAATATATTTTACGACAGGAAAAATGAAACATTTTTATTTAAATTACAGAAAACACACTTTACACTTATTAAAGGCAACATATAGCTTAGAATAGCAAAACCTAACTACTAAAATCTTCAATATCTCAAAGATATCTTACTACTTTAAGTGTTATGGATGTTTCTCAATGAAATCTGTGAGGAAATGTTACAAATAAAAGTTCCCGCCCTAAGGTTTGTTGATGACCACCTCCCACCAGTGGGGTGGGAGGGAAATTAATAAGGAAAAGCTTAACATACTTGAACTTCATATTTTTATGGTGATCAATAAAGCTTGTAGAATTTGAGCAATAATATTTAACAAATCTTAAGTCTGAAGAAAAATGGGAAAGGTTGGACATTAATGCTTGGTTCAAAAACAGTGGCTGCTATGGCTACTTCCTGTGTCTCTTCCGGTGATGTCTTTTTCTTTCATAAACTTTTTAGAGGTTTATTTGCCCTACCAACAGTATTTATACTGAAGAGGGGACTTTAGTGAATTTGTTTTTGTTTAGTCTACCTTATTTTCTAAATGTTCTCTCAGGCATGAGTAAAATGATAGAAAAATGTGGATTAAAAAGAATCTGAAGCAGTAACTATGGTTTTAGATCAAACAGCAACACACTTATCCTGGCACATTAATGTCTATTTTTCTTGTAGGAAAACAAAAGGATTAAACATTATTACAGGTAAAATCCACCACAGAGTTAATGAATGCTATTTGATAGGAAAGAAAACAAGAAAATGATTATTGGATTAGAACTCATTCATTTGTAATTGTAAAAAATTCCAGAACAAAAATATGACTCATGTTTTTGAAAGAAGTATATCATTTTTTAAATAAATTCGTTGACCTGATACATATTATTCTTGCCTCTAATTTTGGTTTTATATGACTAGCCAAGAAAGAAAAGCGATCTTATCTAAGAAATATTGACATATTGTGCTGGTATATTTTATAGTTCACAAATTTTAATGTATTCATATAAATGCCACTGAATACATATGTATGCCTGTGTGTACATATACTCAGATGTATCTGCTTATATGTATTAATCAAAAGAACAATGAAGACTATACAGTGGTAACTATAAGTTTGTATGTTGCTTAAACAAAAATTTAACAATGTTGAGAATAGTGAATTTGAAGTCATTCTATGACTGAGAGTTCATCTTTCAATAAATATTCACTGAAACTTCTGAAAACAAACTGAATTTTAGTTGTCTTGAGTATTGATTGGATTACAAATATCCAAATAATGGGATACTACATAGTAAAACCTACAATCTTCGATATAATGTAATTTGATATAATAAAACCACTATGAGAGCAGCAGAATAGCAATATTGTTGCAAACTACTGAAAAAAGAGAGGGCCAGAAAACTTCTTGTAGAATATTTATGAATCTCTTTAAAATCATCATTTCCTTTCCAAATCTGAAAGTTTGCTTTCCACGTTATGTTGTTTTGAACATTTGCAATTAGAAAATAAAAAGAAAGATTCTTGTGGGACAGTGTATGGGAACAGATTGGCTTTTGTCATAAAATAATAGAGTCTCATACCCATTTTTTCTTCCAAGGTCATGAGCAACTTCAATTATTTCTTTGTGACCTGACATCTTAGCACTAGGTAACCGCATATGAGCTCTATCCACTGAACAATTTGCAAGAGAATGAATTTCTACACCAGTAAAGAGTCTTTGAATATCAAAAACTGGAGATTGAAACATTGTAGAAGAGATGGCAGATGGAAATGAGGATATTTGTAGTTTAGAGAGGCTTTTTATCTTTTAATAACTAAATCAAATTTGCTTCTTGAAATCATCCCTTGATTCCTCCCATCAAGAGCATCTTTTTTTTTGTTGTTGTTGTTGTTCAGCATCCAACCTGGGATCCAACCAATAGCGATAGCTGGAGAACACTTGGAAATGAATCAAAGCAATGACATGAAATTAATTAAATGCACTTATAATGGGAATTGGAAAAAAGGAGAGAAGTGAAAGGAATTAGTGCTTGAGAGAGAGAAAGCTGTAGAATTGTTAATTAATGGTCTACATGGGCTCAAACATGAGAATTAGCAAAGTGGTTCTTTGTGCTCAGTAGAAAATAGTACAGGTCTTAATTAAAATGACATTTTGAAAGATATTAGAATGTTAGCACTCTATAACTAAAAGACGGTAATGAATTTGAAGAACTTATAAAATAAAAATATTCTAAGATGTAATTAACATCAGTATTATTATTTTCTTTTCACCATGTGTTGCACAAGTAACTGCCAAGTCTAATTTTCTATATTAAAAAAAATTAAAAATTGTCTTTATTTGGCCTCTCTTTATATGAAGGGGGGTATACCATAATACCAGAATTCAGAAGTGACTTTTTAAATAATTTTGTGATTAACTGAGAGAAAGATATTTCACTTTTACCAAGCAATAATGATAGCTATTAATCATTAAATTATTGAAAGAATGCTTTGTCAACGATTATTTCTATACGAAATATATAATGGGATGGTTTTACATACACATACATACGGAGAGAGAGAGAGAATTGTTTATGATTTTCATAATGGAATGATGTTTTTCAGTCCTCATACTGTACATTAGATCTTCTGAATGTCACCTTAATTTATCTTTCAGTGATTAGTTAATTTTGCTTCCATTTATTGGCTACCTTAATGCTTTAATGAGTCTGGGTGTGGGTTTTTTTTTTGTTGTTGTTGTTTTGTTTTGTTTTTGTTTGTTTGTTTGAGTGTATCCCGAGAAAAGAGATTACTTGTTTAGATTACAATTCAATTTGTAATTTTTTGAGGACCACCATACAATGTTTCATAATGATTGTGCCTTCTGGCAGTGTCCCAGGGTTCCTTTTCCTCCAGGTCCTCAGAGAACTTTTTGCTTATAGCTTTCCTAACTTGCATGGTCTGGGATGCCACAGTTGCTTTTATGTGCCCTTTCTGATGACTAGGAATGTTGAACATTTTATGATAAACTGATCGTCTGTCTCTTTGGAAAAAAAATATCTACCCCCAAACTTTTTCCATTTCTTACATATTTGGCTACTGATTAGAGTGAGTTCCTAACGTGCTGTAGATAATGATTTCTTTTCGCTTATTCTGTAGTTCACCTTTTTTAGCTCATTGTTTCTTCGCTAATCATGGGGTTCCTACACAGGAACAATTTAGCATAGCCTGGCTCTTCCAGGCCATGCTAAATTGGTTCTACTAACATTTCTTTGATCCCTCATCTGTGAAACGAAAATCATAATTACACTTGTTCCAGGAGAACACTCACTGGCATAACCGTTTTAGAGTGGAGTTCAGCAGTTAAAAGTGCTTGCCTAGCAAGCCCAAGGCCTGTGTTCATTTCCTCTGCACCACATCAACTGGCGTGGTGGTACACTCCTACAATCTCAGCACTCAAGAGGCTGAGTCAGGAGGCCTGCCACAAATTTGAGATTATTCCAGGCTAACCACTAAGTTCAGAATCAGCCTAGATGCAGAGCAAGATGCTGTCTCAAGAAATAAACTACAACAAATTCCAAAATGAAAAAAAAAAAAAAAATCTATTGGCTAAAGTTCACAGTTTGTAGTTTGTACTGCCATGTTTCAGACATTAATTTAGGCGTATTGTATAAGATATTTCATGTACATTAATATTCTTATTTAAAAATGAGAAAAACACAGCAGAAACTGGTCAAGTTATTTGAACAATATCACACAAGTATTAGAATATTGTCAGGTCTGAATTCAAAACATAGTCTGTGGGACCTCCAATGTGAACATTTCATATTTCATGAATATTTATTTTCCCTTTATTGGTAGTTTCTACATATGTGTATTCAATCATGCATGGATCTACAAAATTTTTTAAATATGGTTTTATTTTTGTCCTGAACATGTAGACTATTTTCCTTATGTACCCTTCTTAATACAAGACAATAACTATTTATGTCATATTTACATTACATTTGGTATGGCATGTAATCTAGAGATCATGTAATGGTTACAGAAGGATATACATGTGCTTTATGCAAATACTATGCTTTGCTTATAAGACATTTCAGATCCCTCTTATTTTGGTAACCCCTGATAGACTGAGAATGGTTTCTATGACCAATTATTCATGGATGTTGTTGGATGACTGGGTACCTTGTTTTTTGTGGATGTGGTACTGGAGTTTGGCCTTTGAGCTATATCCCAGACCATTTTTATTTTTTATTATGAAACAGAACTTTGCTTAGTCACTAAATGCTCCAGTTGGACTCAAACTTGCAATCCTCCTTCCTCACCTTCCTAGAATACTGGAATTACAATTGTAAGTCATTGGGCCCAATTGAACATATAGTTATTCTTAAATCTTACACCTTCACAATGTATATTTGAATTTTGAATTTAGTGTTTTTTTTTTTCTGATGAGTAGAAAAAGTCTATTTTTTACTGATATTAATATTAAATAATGTCTTAACTTTTAATCAATGGTTTGAATTGCTCAAGCAGAAGTAAAAAAAATTATTAAGGGGTAGTAATTTTTATATGATATTTATGATATAGTATTTTACTTAATACATATTTACCCTCTTAGAGTTTCATGAATAATAAATTCTTAAAAATATGATATCTCTGAACAAACTTCATCTGTTTTTCTGTAACACACCTGAATTTGCCTCCCCATACAATTTATTAATTTGAAAATCAATTTGCCATTTTATCACAATAACATTTATATCGTCTCAAAAATTGATAATGTTCAACATCTGACAGTTCTGTGATCGCTGACTTACCAGTGAAGTGAGGCACATCAAAGTTATATCAGTAAGCATGGCATAGTAATTGAGTTTTACTAAGCAGTTTTCTTTACCTGTCAATATTTGAAGATAAAAGATATTAAAAGATAAAATATTAAATATTAAAATAAAATATTAAAAGATAAAAGCAGACATTTGAATAGGTCTTTCTATTGAAGTCTTTCTTCTGCTGCAAAGTATACATCATTTGGGTTCAGTGTGAAAGAGAAACCCACAAACCACCGTTTCTTGAAAGGAGCTAAATGGGACTTCATCAGATACATAATTGCTTAAAATGGTACCAGAATTATTTCTTTCACTTATTCGATTGTTTTCCAAGCCAACTGAAGTTCAATCTCTTAACTTTCTCATGAGCCATCTTCTTTGTCTTCTCTGTCACCTTGGCTTAGGTGCAGATCTTTGTGGTTAATACAGCTAATCAATGCGATGGATTTGCATGCTGAGGCACTATGGACTGTTGCAGTCATGTGATCAATGTTAGTAGTACATGGGAACAAGGAAGTCATGTTGAAATTAAAATGCATATTATGTTCCGTGGTATGTATATACAATTTTTTTCCTGTTTTTTCTTCATGTTTTTCACTGTGACAAGGTATGAATTTTAAATAGTGGTGGCAGTTTTAAATAATCATCACTGATTGACGACAGAATGGCTACATAACTGACTTTGATCTCCTGACCATAATTAACACTTCCCCTCACAGAGAAATTTCACCATAATACACATATTATTTTTGTCTATCATAGGCATTGTTAAATACCAACAAACATAGATTTATTTGAGTTTCTTTAAATTCAAAATTTTAAACTTGCAATAAAGTTTTTATATATTTGCCTATTCATGGATATTCTAATGGATTTTAGTCATAAATAATATGACAGATTTTATATGTATACATTTTTATGGAGGAGGAATAGCAATTTCAGATTATTTTTGCGCAGACTTCCCCCATAGCATGTTTGTAAACTAGAAGGATGAATTTTTGTTTAGAATCATACAGAGCCTATGATGAAGGACATAAAAGTGAAAAAGGAAGAGGAAGAATAGAACCACAGGCACATAATTCAAAGAAAATAAAATGTTGTCAAACCATTGTTTTCAGGACAAAAGACCACCATATTGTTTCATTTATATACTCTGTTATTATATTTGTGTGTTATATAAAGCCCAACAAATAAGGTATACCTAGAAATACTCATCATTGCATCAAAATAGAAAATGTAGGAACTACATGAACTATTGGGTGCTGATTAATGCCTGAAAGAATAATTGGCATGATACAAGCTACATAATTGTGTCACTTGAATTCCAATAAAATTTCCTGGCTTTCCACTTTTATAGAATTATGAAATGAGGTAGTGACATTAGTGCTATGATCTATATTTGACATAGATTAGGTAACAGCTAAATATTTATTTGTTAATAAATGTATAAGGTTAAATAAGATGATGTTTTGAAACAGATTAGATACCTAAAAATTTTCAAGATGAGTGTAAATTATTGGTGATTCTTATATGGATTGGTTAATTCTGTATACCAACCAGAGTGGGCCAAAAAATGTCCAGATATTTTGGAAATCACCTTCTGATTCCATGAGGAAATGTCTAGGTTTTTCTCTTGTTCAGAAGAGAGTTTTATTTGAATCTCACTAGACCAAGCACACAAGCTTGGCCAACCTGCTGCTTGTGTGATGAGCGTGGCCAAGGATAGCTATGAAAGTTGTCCAACACAAACTTGTAAACTTTAAAAAAAAAAAAAAACACTGAAATATTTTTGTAAGCTGATTGTGATGTTCTAGAAGGAAAACTTGGTGGCTGATAACAGCACAGAACCGATTAATCAGAGTATAGGAGAATTATCCAGTGTACATTATAATTGAAACACCTCACCTTGCTGGGCTATCTGTTCTTATTTTTGTGAAATTAATGCATCAAACTCTGATTCACTGGAAGCACTTTCCATTCATTTTGTTCAAGACGGTTGGCTAAAATTTTATATTTATTCTTTGTGTCCTTGAAATTAGTCCATAGATATTCACCTTGCCATAAATAGGTAACACAAATATGGCATGATTGTGACCTGGGGGTATTGTGTTCTGGGAAAATGGTTTATAATTATATTGCCATCTTTAAATATTATAAGGAGGAAAATTGGTTATTACGTGCATTGACCATCTCGGACATTTTCTTTGTGACACACATTGCTTCTTCACTAAGTGGGGCTCAGGGAAGCCAAAATTTGGGCATCAGTGAGGTACAGCCAATATCCTTCATCAATGCAGGAGTGTAATATTCATTAAGTGTCAACTGGAAGAAAATTGAGCAGGGAGGATGAGTTTGTTTTCTCTGCTTCATCTGAGACTCCCGCGCTCTTCTGACCTTGAGCTTTGGTGCTACTCTTTGTTAGGCTTTAGATTCAGTCTGGAATTTAGAGATTTTCCTCTCGCGTTTTCTCTCTTTCCTTTTTGTTTGTATGTTCTCAATCTGTTAAGCTGGGAATTGAACTAAACTACCAGCTTTCCTGAGCTTCTTTTTTGAAAAATACAGTGTAAGTGACTTCTCAATTTTCATAATTTTATTGGTCAGGAGTTTACAATTAATCTTTTTTATATCTCTGTATAACTCATTAATTCTATTTATCTCAAGAACACTAGTTAAAATATTACGATATAATATTATTATGAATGAACAATTTTCAATAGTAATAGCAACAAAATTAGTAGAAAGAGAAATAGGATCATTGTAATTAGTGCTGATCTTTGGTTCATCTATAATAAGAATACAGATGTGTTTAAAGATTCACACCAATTAAGATTTTATTTAAATGTGTTTTCTTAATGATTAATTTCAATGACATATTTTTAAAAAAAGAATCTTCTAAATATTTGGCATTATGCTTCACATTACAATTGTCTAAAACAAGTAAAACAGATGGCTTTTGCCTCAAGCTTTTACTTCAGCATTGCTACGAGTCATCCAACTTCTACAGTTTGTTGGCTTCAACAGAGTCCTGCAGTCTTATTGCATCATCACCTGTTTTCTCATATGACTTGGATGTCATCCCTTATTGTCATTATTCATGTATTTTCATTAGCTCTATGTCCAATATTATTTTTCCTTATTTTCTTTCTGAAACATATACACTTAACTAAAATTCAACTTCTAATAAAATTAAAATTTTATTTACTCCCAAATAAAATGATAAAAAGTTTAATAATCAAAAATCTAATGAGGTTGACCATACTGAAAATTAATGAACAGCAAATTTAAATGAATTACAGCGTTTCTTATTTACAACGTCCTTTTCTACTTATATCAGTCTGAAAACTACTCTTTGTACATCCCCTTTTCTCATAAGTAGTTTTATGGCAAATATATGAACAAACCAAAATGGGAATTTATTCATTAGGCATTGCCAAATCTACGATCCAGATCTTATTTATACCTATTTTTCCCTTCTTTCATCATTTCAAAATTTCCTCCTTTTTTGAAAAAAAAATGCCTCCATTTGAGCTGTAGAGTCCTGCTGGTCCTGAGGCATGGTCCATGAATCAACAGCAGTGATATCATTTAGAGTTAATTTTACTTGGATTGAAAAGTTGATTTATGTCAGTGCTGCATTAACATCATTAATGCATTGTGAGCTACAACCAATTGCTCTAGGGATTTTACAGAATAAAGTCACTATCTTTGAAGGTGTTAGGCTTTCAGAATGGGTAACAAAAGCAAACTGAACTGAAGAAAATACTCAACTGGTGGCTTATGACTTGAATTCTTTACATTTTCAATTAACTGATGGTAGACAACTTGTAATATGGATTCTATATTTTTCTTATCTACCTTTCTAACCTCTAAAAGAAAAAAAAAAAATAAGTGGTTGGCGAGTTCCAGTTGTAATATGAAAACCTCAGGAACTTTTCTGCTTCATTTGTTTTTATCTCCACCATCTAGAATCGCTTGAACATTATGTAGATTCAAATGAAACTGTGTGAGAGAAAGTTCACATCAGCATGAAATTGAACATTGAGAACCAGAAAAAAAAAAAAAAAGAATACTGTTGGGTTTGTCCTTTGGCTAAGAAAGGATGACAAAAAAATTTCCCATGTTTTGGCTACTTTTCCTGAGGCATAAAGAGAAAAATGATGATTTTTTTCTAAGTTGTTGGAAATCTGATATTTCTTTGCCGTCTTCTCTACTCAGAGTCATGGATAAAAGGTCAATATTTCTTCACTGACAAGATGTGTCTTCAATTCTTTGGTTCTATTCCCCACCCTACAAACCCCTGGGCCTGCCTGAGCCCAAACATTGTGAATTGTTATAATCCCCCATTTCCTGTTGAAAACTCACATAATACAATGTTTAGCAGTAGGAAAACGGATTTCCTTTTTACTTGGATAGATGAAATAAAGTTGATCTTCTGGTCCTGGATATACCCAATATGGAACAAGTTGGGAGGCTAAGTAGTGTTTGATACAGAAACTTTCAAAGTCCCCTTATATTGGCTTATAACATGACACTAGTAATTGCACTGGTATTCTAATTACTTGGCCTGATATTTAAAGTTTTCTACTGTTAGATCCTTGAACAGAGGAATCTCAAAACTTGTAATTAGTTTTATTGTGTCCAAGGCCTCATTTTAGAATCTCATCTATGAGATGTGTTCCTTCTGTTTCTATGAGTGCATCCCACAGGAAGAGTGCAGACCTCCCCCATATGTTCTCTTGCTAACTTCACTTCTGATTGAGAAGGGGACTTATCGAAGCATAGTGTTTAATAGGTATTTTCCCCTCAGAAACATTCTTCCATTGTATTTCTCTTCTATGAAGAAATGTAGCAGGCCAAGATCATTTATGACATCAGCATGGATGACATTATGCAGCCAGCACATATTTTAAGGCTACATCACTGCATGCTTGTATCATTGGCTTCACTGGGAGATTTTAACAATGAATAGGCTGTTAAGGTGGAACCAGAAGAAATTAAATGACAGGAATATATGAATGGAAAAATAAAATAATAGGTGAAGGCAATCGTATTCCACAACATGATTTCCAATGACCTGGAAATAACACTTAAGATAAAGAATTATAACAAGGAAGTGTCTGTGGGCACAATGTCCACATTCATATGAGGTTAACTAAGAGACATCATATCTTTATGATAATATTACAACATGGAAATCTTTAATGAAAAGACTGTCATTTTCTTTTATAATGGGTACAATAAAATGAGAGTGGTGTGTGTGTGTGTGTGTGCATGCGTGTGTGTGTGTGTGTGTGTGTGTGTGTGTGTGTGTGTGTGCGTGTGTATGTGTGGTATTGAAGTAACAGAGCTCTGGACACACAGTGAAGTCCAAATGTCAACAAGCAGTCCACTATTTCCACACACAGCCGAGTCATCCATCAGGCCTATTTATTAGCTATGAGTCTCAGGTAGGAAAGAGAAAAGAAAAGTTGCTTCAATGAGAAACTAAAGGTCAATGAAGTAAATCACAGTATTATTTTTAAGATATTATCAGTAACCTAGGGACTATCCCACAAAAATGTAAAATAATGCACATATGAAGAGCTCCAACTGCACCAATAAAACAAAAAGTCAGAACCAGGTTCAATGATTAACAACGACTCAATGCCTTTAATAAACAAACTCTCTCACTTCAAGCTTGTGACAATTGGCGGGGGTCGGTCTTGTGATCCGACAGGCATGAGAGCTGTGAGGGATGACAGGCTTTAAGGCAGGCATAGGAATTGCTATAATAAAGCCTCCTCATTTAGCACAGACCGAGACTAAACTTGAAGAAACTTCATTAGAAATTCCACACTCCCAATCTGCACACAGCAGAGAGCAAAAGCCTGATCTAGGAATAGACAAGTTGTTCCTACTGTGGATCAAACCGGGAAGCCTAAACAAAGAAACATGAAAACACCAACACGGGCAGCATCAGAGCAGAAAAAGTGATGAGTTGTACAAAAGTAATCTTTGAAAAAGTGTCATTCATATGGCATACATTCGCCAACTTAACAGCACAAGAGATACCTATGTGAATGTTATCAAAATAAGAGTGTATATTGATTTCCACATAATGCTGAAAATAAACATATATATAGTTTGTGTTGTGCATGCATATCTTTGGTTATTTTCACAAAGTTTCTGTCTACTTTAGGATGCTGAAGAATTTGACAAGAAATATAGGCTGAGACAAATAGGAACAGAGATTTTTAAGGAGCAATCACCAAAAAAAGATACACTAAAGCTGACAGACACCAAAACAATCACTCACATTATTCCTCGGCTTGACTGCGTGGCCTGACAGGAGAGACGAGCTTTGACACTTTGGACAGCCTGAATATTACGGTCTGGGTTTTTTTTTTTTCCCACAGTAGTAGCAATAAGCACAGACTTAGAGTTTTTGAAAGAGTAACTGTAAGTCTGTGAGGAAAAATGGCATTCCAGTGAGAAATAAATCAGTTCGCTGAAGCAGTGCTTGGTTGAAGAGACTCATTCCCATGTGGAAAAAACATCAGTTATTTTGTGCATAAAATCCATCTTTATATATCTCTGGTTGTTTTCTTTTCTTTTCACCTTGGTCATTCTTCTTAGATACTGTGAGGTGGTTATTTTTCTAGGAAATGTATGTGAATTTAGTTAGGTTGTGAATCAACCACTTAACAGTCTCAAATAAGAGTGTGGAAACCTTGCCTCGAATTAGATGCCACCTGAGCGCTATTGCGTTTAAAGGGCCTTTATTATTATTATTATTATTAACAAGACCGCTCATTGACGAATGGGCCCTTTGGCATGACAGGCAGGGGACTCCTGTAGGCCAGCTCATCAAATTTCCAAAATTCTAAAGCCAATGTTGTGAAGCTTGGGCTGAGGTAGCCTCCTTATGAGTTGGAAATTTGCGTCATTTTTAGTCTGTTTCTCATGAACTGATCTATCTGCATACCTGTCCTCATATTATCTGTTATGACCTCTATAAAAGTAGAACTCCACTTAAAATTCAATCCTAATTTAATTCAAACTTTATGATTGATGGTACCACACACACACACACAAGAAAGTATGAAGAGATTTATTTTTAGTGCAGTACTGCCTTTTAAGGAGAGTAAAGGTATTCAAAATAAGCTGGAAATTTGAAAATTACACACATTCAGAGATGATAAAAAATCGTTTTTTCTTTCTTTTTTCTTTTCTTTTCTTTCTTTTTTCTTTCCTTTTTTTTTTTTGGTCAATAAGTCAGGTGAGGAATTCCATGAAATGGGGGGGGGGGGGGGGTTGTAGAGCTTAAACCTTAACCAGGGGACAGAAGTAGATATGTTGGGCCTTTTTTAGATTTTCCTAGAAGTAGGGCAGAAGAAGGGAAGATGGCTGGTACTTAAACGTTCTCAATAAGCACATGAGACATTCCTTGCAATTCACTTCTGACCTTTGACTTCGGACTGAAGTTTGCCACTTTTTCATGTAATTGAATTCAAAGGTATTTATTCAAAGGTATTTAGGTAATCTATTGGGAAGCTTTATGATAGCAGCAGCCTGAGACTGGTGAGGACAGGAGAAAGTCTGTTGAATATCGCAAGCAAGAGACCCAGAATTATGTATTTTGAGAAGTTAAGTAGTTGCTTTGATCACTCTTAGTAATAGCTAGTGTTCTGAACTCAATAAGGAGAGTCATGATGAGGCTTTGTATTTTATTACGGTTTTAGTTGACACAGATAATGTTTGTCCTTGAGTTTTGAATATATATGAAGCCAGAGATTCCTAAAGTTCTTTATTATTTATTTATTTTTGAGACAAGGTCTTACTCTAGCCTGGCTGGTCCTGTACTCATTATGTGGCCTAGGCTAGCTTTGGGCTCACCAATTCTTCTACCTCAGCCCCCCGGAGTGCTGAGATTGCAGGTGTGTGTCACCATGTCTAGCTGCATGGGTGCCAAAGATTTTTATCTTAAGGAGCCATGTTTGTGTAAATACTTTTTGCTGGCAAGGTATAAGTAAAATAACCAGACCTTTCATATGGGCCAAAGAATCTATGCAAAAGTGCAGGTGAGAAAGATTGCTGAGCAAGACACGCAGTCCTAAAGTGACAGCCTGCTGCTCAGCCAGCTGTGTTGGCCCCCTCAGTGCTTTTTTTTTTTTTTTTTTAATCAGGGTAACCTGGGTGATGGGTGGACAAATAACTTCCACTGAGCTGGGCTAATAAATGTGATGGAGGAGAGATTATATAAGGTGCACAGATTCTCATTATTAATCACTCTGCAGAGCTTTGGGGACTTCCAGGAGCCAAAAGATCCAAGAGAAGAGTGTCCTTCTTCTGTGCTGTGGCAATTGCAAAGGACAAAGATCAATCCTCCTACAGGTGATATATCAGAGGGCCCAGATTTAGCTCTGTACTCTAGCAAAGAGGCTGGATTTCTGGGCTGAGCTTATATAGAACTGCATCTATGACCCAAGATAATTGTGGTTACGAATCAGGTCCGGCCTGCATGACCCCACGTATCCAGGGTAGTGGAGTGTATGCCCCACAATTGCCACTCTGAGAATTCAGACTGTGAATCACAGGAGAGCCGTGTCATGCGTAGGCAACCTAAGAAGGACTTGTGGCCATCAGAGGGGTTCCAAAACCTCTCGCAGCTGTGAAAAAAGATTGTTAAAATCTGAAAAGATTTATGCTAAAATTTAAAAATACTGGAGAACTTTTTTAGGGGGATATTTTGAGATCAAACTCCAGACCTTTACACTGTGCTTCATCTCCAGCTTCCCTGTTTCTTATGTATTTTGAGACATATGGTCTTGCTACCTCCAAGTTGCCCGCGATGTGCTATTGCTTAAGATTCTTCCTGTCTAAGCCTCTCAGACTGCTGGAAGGATAGGCACGTGTCACCACGCCACTATTGAAGAACTTTTGAATATAAAAGTTTCGCGTGCAATATGGGATAATTTTCAAGTAGCATCATAAATAGGATCTTGCAAAATTTTTAAATAAAAAATATACTTCCCCAAGAAACCAGGAGTGATTTGGGGTTTCTGTAAATGGATTTTTATGGGTCCTAATTCGGTGGCGATAACCCTACAGCTAAAATTACTTTCTTCTCTTTCTCCCTCTCCCTCATGTTCTCCTCTTCTCCCTCTCTCACTTAAGCTTCTTCTTCCTTCTTTCTTTCGTGGTTACTACATATGCATTTTTTTTTTAAAAGACAAGATCTCTCTTTGTAATATATACTAGTTCCGGACTCACTATGTAGCCTCAAACGTATGGCAATCCTTCTGCCTCTGCCTTCTGAGTGCTAGGCTTACAGTTATGTATGAGTAAGCTGGACTTAAATGGTGCTGGAGAAATGAGTTCAGGGCCCGTGCTTGCTGGGCAAGAGCTCTAACCACTGTGCTATTTCTGTAGTCCACTACATATACTTTTGGAAAATGTTTCTCTACCATGTTCATATCTGTATTTTTTTTTTAGTTCAGTGATATTCAAATAAATATAAGTAAGGGCCTTTCTAACAGAAAGAGTAGACATTAATCTTACCTGCAGCACAAGGGATTGTAATGATTTATCCTCTGACACTGAGAACCAGGGTTGTTTTGTATGACAGAGGCAGAGAAGCAGTGACAGTTGTTGGATTCTAATGATCTTAACATAATATAAAATGACAAATTTTGTCTCTATTAGAATGGCTTTATCACTGTCTTAATGACTGGTTTTCAAAGATAAGATCCAATAGCATCATACCTTGAACAAAGCATGGATCAACTGGTATGTTATATGAGGTAGTGTTCCGCAGTCACATGACAAAATCTATGCAAAATAAGAGGTTTTTTTCCTTATGATAGCATTAGTTAACTTATGCTACCATAAAGACATAATTTCTTCTAAAACATAAAAGCAGGCCAAGGTTAGGAAACATATTCGAAGATCTTTTCAAGGGAGAATACAACATAATACTACTGTTCCTAAATGCCAATGAACAAAACTCCAACTCACTGTCGTAAATTCTACAGTGGTGGACCAGTTGACAAATAATATTCAAAGGAACACCTTTCAAACCACAACCAAACTTGCATACAAATGATTCAACACAAACAAAAACAAAAAGACAAGAATGATCTTTTTATCTTTTCTTCTTGTGGAGGTGGTCCTCTAGAGATGCTCATAATACCAATTTTGGTGACTCCTATTCAGAGCAAGACACAGCCTCACCTCAAACTTGATGTGATGGACTGAAACATTCTGAAACTTTGAGCTAAAAATGAATATTTTCTTCCTTAGATTGTGGAGCCTAAAAACACTTGTCCAAAAAGGATATACAGATGTTGAATAAAAATACTTTACGAATTGAATTGTAAGTTTGCATTTTATTTTTATCATTTGAATATTCTAAACCTTATAAAAAGTTGACATGGTACTATATTTTAAAACACTCTTAGTCAATCATTATTCCTACTAAGTTGAAAATTGACAGGAATATATTTAGGACATAAAATATATGTAACGTCTAACATAAATAATCAAAATAATAGGTGATTTTTGCCACTCCATGTGCAGATTTATAAAAGTTTGTAAGTATTATATTTCTAATGGTAGAAATCACTTAGGAATTTCTTTGGTCTCATATAAATGTTATTCTCTCATTTTTATTCATTTTTTTCATTATTTATTATCAAAGAATCACTCTAGATATGAAGCCTAGCAGGAAAGTCAAAACATTTGGTACACAAGATGTGTACTGAGAAGAACCATGTTTGGGCTCAGAAGTTTTGAACTAAATGTATTTTAACATTCTGAGTTTTAGCTATAAGTTGAAACACATGCTGGTGTTGTGAAACATGAACAATTTCTGCAATAGAATATTTTTGAAATAATACAGACTCCATAGGATATTTTGTAGGTATTGTATGTCTCTTTGTATCTTTGCACTGATTTTCAGGTTCCATGTGCAAATTCTAGTTCTTGTACATGGTTTTATATACCAATAAGTCAATCTCTATATTGTCAGAGTAGAGTAAAATGGCCACTTCTTTTTTCAAGATGACAACTTCTGTTCCCACATCCTATTTTTACTCTCCAAAGCAGCAATGTTCCAAAAGGTTACTTTTTGATGTTTATACCTTCTTGTTCTGTTGAATAGACCGTCTTATCAAATAAATATATTTGATCACACTGTTTTTAAAATAAAATAATAATAATGTTTAGTTCCCCTCATCTTTTTGGATATTGCCTGTGCTAGCCCAATGGGACAATTTTGACCATATCAATATTCACCTCTCTTAAGGTATGTAGAAAAATTAGCAATGGGACATGGTTCATCTGATTTGAGCATAGGCCTGAAGGAGTCGCTCCTACCATGCAGCAGATAGCCTAGGAAACAAGTGTTTGAACGTTCTGTTCCCTTCATGATGACAATGTGTGATACCATTTCTCCTAACTTGAAATGAGCATAATGTGATATAAGTCGAAAACAAATGGTTATTTTTAAGTTCTGAAGTTTTCAAATTGCTTTCTCTCAAAGTACAAACTTTCATTTTGTTTAATGTAACATTGGGGTCTTGTAACTTAGATGCCGGCAAAATAAAATCCTAATCACACAAGAAGCAGTCACATTGTTCTCATGCTCCACAAAGACAAGGCTCTTGTTTAATGATGAAATGATAGTGATTCACAGTGTGTGATAGCAAATGTTTGAATTAATGCAGACTGCATAGGATACTGGTATTGTTGGTTGTAATTTGGAAGGTAGATCATGCATCTAATAGGTACTAGAGTTGCAGAAAAGCGAACTGAAGAAAGTCAAGTATTTTATTACTCTTTGCTACATTGAACAAGTTATTGAAAGAAAAGTAGAATCTCAAAGTAAATTGCCTATTTTTCAATGAGAGTAATTTTTTTCTCAAAAATTAGAGCTTTATAATATTAAAAAGACATTTTTAGACTTTAAATAGTAACAGAAATATTTAGGAAACATTAAAGAAAAATGAAATATAGACTAGATTAAAGCTTTGCAGCTTGAAAAAAAAATGAACCATTTACAGCCAGTTTCTCCTGAGGACAAAGATCACAATAAGGAAATGCCCACAACACATCATAGTTCATTCATATTTCCACTGACTAAATAACATACATTATGTCATTAGGTAGGAAAGAAAAGCTTAATTAAGATGCTTATATTCAGCAAATATTTTTTCAGATGGAAAAATGCCTCAGAGAATAGGTACTAAGCCTATGAACCTAGAAAATTTGATAATCTCAAGGTAACTAAAGTTCATTGCAGAGACAAAAGAAAAAGAATATGGAGATACAATATATATGTGACTCATGCTATAAAAGAAAAATGTGTGTGACTATTTTCATTGATAAATAGACTGGCATCAAATCAATAGGGATCTAAAAAATGGAGAAAATAAACTGTCAATAGATCATGAGAGACCACTGCTGTTGAGACTTGAAATGATCATTGGTCCCACCTGTGTAAGGATAGATAATAATCTGATACCAGTTTCCAGCATCCAAGGGTAGCACACCCTCATGCGACTTCAGTTATGGCAAGGGAGTGGAATGGAAGAGACAAAACAGACCTGGCATATGTGTCATTCTTTCACTTTCCATAGGAGCTCATGGTTTAATGTTTATTATTGATGTTTTTTTTTTTTTTCACATGTCCTATTCCCTCAGTGCTTAAAGGGATGAGTTTTGTATGACGGACATGTCTTTCTAATTCATAGGTCTTCAGTATACGAGCAGTCACGGCCATCGTTAATTTGAACACTATTTTTTGTACTTTAATAGACAGATTCTTTTTCATTTTTTAAAAAACAGGTATTTTTCAATGTGATGTCACAATTGAATGGAATTTAGGAGTTAATGCACATGCCTGATATCAGAATGGAGAGTCAAAAGCTGGGTAGTTGCCAAAATAGGCCAGTGTAGTTTTCAGAAATATTATAATTTAATGTTTATTGTTTGAAAAAGTATACATTTTACTTGGATCTCTTGGAATGCAGGCATAATATGACTGCCTTTTGGTCATGAAAATGAGCAGAATTGATGTCTGTCCCCTAAGGTAGTAGCACTTAATATTTGTTATTCAATTTCTTAATTTCTTTTCCTTTCCTTGTATAATTCCAAGCTTGCAAAGTTCTCACAAATTGTATCATAAACTGAGAAAACTTAGAAAACTATAGACCAGAATTTTCTGATGACTCAAATAAACATGAAGCCTAACAAGAAAAAATAGGTGTTTTAAATGTGTAATGTTATGGTTTTTTTTTCATCACTGTACCACAGTTAAGTACACCCTGATGATGATGATAGCTAATTCCATGATTTGTGTTTGTCTTTTCTTGTCAAATTTTTGAAAAATATAATTCACTCTTACAAATTTTCATTCTATTTTTCTCCCAATGGAATCTATCAACATTTTTTCAACAACAGTAAAACTAGTCTATTAATTGACCAACTGCTGATTATGATTAAATTTATCATGCCTTATTGACAGAGGCTTTTCTTTCTCTGGATTTTGACAATACCATGGTCTTTATATCTCACACTATTATTCATAGGGCCTTCATATACTTTGTCTATTTCACATTTCATAAATTTTGATATCCATCGAGGTTCCAAAGCTCTTTCATTACTACTCTCTTTCTCTGGGGAAAACATTTAATTTTAAAAATCTTGAGATTTGGCAATGTATGCAGGAATTGTAAATGATGGCCTCAGTCCAGATTGCTTTGTCGAGTTCCCAAAGTGATGGCGTTTGCTCTGTAAGCATCACCATTTCATTCTCAATCTCAGTATATAAAAATTAAATACGTTTTCTTTCTGATATATGTCTCCCCCTGTTTCTCTTTCCAGGCCAACATTACCATTGTACTTCCACCTAACGGCTACTGGTCAATTTTGGATTATCCACAAATTTTGTTTCCCAGTCCTGCTTTCCCTCACTCTCCTCCCACACACCCCAACGATCACTAAGCCCGGCTTGTTCTAATTCTTTAATGCAAACAACCATTCTCTTTCTTTGATCCCCCTAAGCCAACTACTTTGTCCCTAGGCTTCTGTTCTTTTTTTTTGTTTGTTTGTTTGACTGAACAGCTGCCCGACTGCTCTGTTCCTATCGTCCTCAATATTTTGTCTATTATAGCCCATATAATCATATTAATGTGAAAGTTGGCACAAGTTGCTGTCCTTTAATTTCTTCTCTGGCTCCCCTTACACAAGAAGGATTAAAGTTATGGTCCTTACAGTTTCTTGAAATGATGTTGTGTGTCAACTCTATCTCAAAATTCTTCTCTTAACTTTTCTGTGTGAAATACGTTCAGTCCTTACTGAAGTGTTGACAATTACCTAAAACTGTAGTTTTCCACATGTTCATTCTAGATGTGTTTTTACTTCTGGTCACCCTTACATATTTTTGTAACCTGGAAAAATGGTTTTTTATTTGTTTTTTTTTTTTTAGTCTTTTTTCTTTCTTTCTCCTTTAAAGATTTGGTTGAAGAGCCTCCTATTTGCATTCTTTTGAGATCTTGATGTCTGAAGTAACCAGTGATCCACAGTAAGGATTCCACACTAATTAGTTAATACAACAAATTAACATGTCTTGATGAGGAGGCTTCCAATCCACTTAAATTTATTTAGAACTAAGGCTGAAATAGTCATTAAAATGTTTAACATAAATGTAGTTATTCAAGTACTGGTCAATTTTTTGGCCTGAAAGATCTGAAATTTCATTTTTTAAATAATCTCAATATCAGGATGCTGTTTAAAAGCTTAAAACATTTCTGTTCTTTTTGGTTTTATTCTCTTGAGTGATATTCTGTGTAAATTGGCCTGATGTATGCATGGGCAGACATGTCATTGCTTCTCAACTTTATTCCACAGGATCCCAAAATAAGAGGTTTCCCATCATTCTTTGCAATATTATTCTATCATATCGGAATTATTTCAGATCAGTCAAAAGACATGGCAATATATATATATATATATATATATATATATATATATATATATATATATAACAAAATATCTCACTTTAATAGACCAGAAAAAGCTTTTTAATCATTTTCTTTTTACATGTGTGAGGACCTTTGTTTAGAAGAAATAATGTCGATCTCATTCAATCTGGATTCCTTCTTTTCTGCCTGCTTCCCAGAAAGCAGAGCTAGGGCTTATCTAATAATTTTTAAGAACATGAACAAATTTCTTCCTATACAGTTATTAGATTGACTGTTATTAGTTTTGAATAGTTTAGGTAAGATACAAGTAATTATAATGTTAGAAAAAATTGCCAGCTATTGATAATTTAGGTAAACTTTAAGTAACTGTCTTGTAACTAATTGGAAGTATAGTTCATAGTGAAGAAATCATCACTTATACTTAAATGTGTTTTTTGACTAACTGCTCATGCAAAGTTCTTACAGATCCAACACCATGATTTTTAAAAAATCAGAATTAGTATAAAATGTTTTCAGTAAGGGGTCTTAAAGCACTTGCTAGATGACTAAAAAGTAGATCATATTATTCTGTTATTTCCATATCTTTCTTTCCTTCAGATTTTTAAAGAAATATATATGGAGAAATAATTTTAGTTATCTAAAGAATATATAAAGGATTCAAAAGTACATATTTTATTTGAAAAATATCTCAAGCTACTTCCTAAATCTCTAAAAGAAACTAAATGTGACAGTTTCAAATAAATCTCTATTCAATTTTTGAAGACTGGTTGTCGTCTCTAACAAAAGTGAATTATTAGGTTCGTGCCAAAGTAATCAAGGTAAATGTGTCTCCTAACCATGAATTTTAGATCATTATAACTAAGCTAAACACTCCTTTATTAATCACAATAGGATCCATTAAAATCAACACATTTTTTGTCAATGAAAATAAGTCCTTTTTATTTTTGTGTGGTAAAAATCTGTGTTTCAGAATCCCATGAACACCTGGAAAGCACTTTTTGGTTCCTCCATTCTAAGATGCATGAAGAAGCAGTTGCTTGGCAAGAGGTCAAGTGAATATGGGGATGAGCCCAAACTTCGGCAGCCCAAATTGTTCCACTTTTGAAGCGTTGGTTGTGAAATAGAAGCATGTTTTAAAATGATATTTAACATAACCACAATTATTCAAGAATGTACTCCAATATCAAATAGGAATTTTCAACAATGTCAATACTTCCATTTTTTCATCAATCTAATATGAAAAAGAAAGGTTAATGTTTTTTTTTTTTTTCTCTCTCTCTCTCTTTGGCACAGGCTGAAAAAATAATTAGAACATATTATTCCTAAGTGCAAGCATTGCGGTACTAGTATTTGTATGAGACATAGAAGAAGTTTTTTCGGCAGAATGTTTTGTTATTTTTTTCCTAAACCACAGATGTTAGTTGTTTTCACATCAATATAATGACGTTAGTCATCAGTTTCTTGGAAAAGCATTTTTAAAAAAGCTTTTAAGCCGATGAGAAGGGAGATGTATTCTTCACAGTGAATGAATAGAGCCCTGTTTTCAGTTGACTATCATGAGCAGATATTCTTTGGCAATACGCTTTGAACAGATATTTTAAGTGCATGCTAAACAGTTGGCAAAGAGCTTAAAAACTCGAATCTAACCAAAGACAAATGCAATATCAAAAAGCCAAAAATTAACCCCAAAAGTAGCAAACATTTTCAGAAGTCAGAAAACACCGAAGAAGATCAGTTACACTGGATTTTTATGAATTTTATCCTTTTCACTAAAATGTGTTTCAAAAAACCAAAAAAATGAATATATTATGAAGAGTAAAGCTCCCTAAAATCCAAACTAAAAAATGTAATAATTGTGCAAACAACACCCACGTCAAAATTAGATCAGTGACAGAGTTGAGAATAACCCATGATATTTTTACCTGAAAGTGAATACTCCCTGAATTCTAGTCAGAAATTATCGCTTTTATTAAATATAAAATAAAAAGAGTTCCACTTATACTCATGTGTCCATTTGTACATCTTTCTATTTTCTATTAGCCTTCCCTTGATAATGTGTTTCATAAATATCTTCGGCCAAATCACAGGCTTTTCATTTTTTTAACGATAGCTTTTATTATACAGAAGTCTTGGTTAAAAAAATCTAAGTATTCCAAAGATGAGTTCATGTTATTGTTTACTTCACAGATATATGACATTAGCTTTGGCATGCCATGCAAATTGTTCAAATGATTTTTCTTATGCCATTCCTTAGTTATTTTTTCAAAATATTTGTCAGTTTTAGTTATTAAACTTATAATGGCCTTAAAAGATGAATATTACTTTTTACCATTTTCTACTATCTAGAAATATTTTATATTTCTGCAATGTTTAAAGTTATTTAATAGGGGAATTTATTTAGGCAGGTTATTTTTTTCCTACTGGGATTTTTTATGGATTTAACGTTCAAATAGATATAAGATAATGCAGGTTTTCAATTTTGTGCTCCATGAATTTCATGAATCTGTGAATTTCAATATCTTTGCCCAGTTCATCTCAAATTCAAATCAATTTTGTTGTAGTCGACAATTATTCCTTCTTTATATTTATTTTATATATACAATAACAAATAGTTTTTCACTTGCATTACCACTATCTATTGTTTCTTACCCAGGCATTCTATTTCTCCTAATTTATCTTTCAAACAACAAGCTTTTACCTTTACGGATTTTCTGTTGTTTTATTTTGCATATTTCATTGATTTTGTTCCAATTATTTCTATTTCTGGTTGAATAAAACAAACACTTAGGTAATTGTTATTCTTTATTTTTTGTGATATTGGGTATCAGGCCAAGGACTTCATTCTCTGCTCTTTTTTTATATTGTTATTTTTATTAATTCGTAAGCCTCTTAGGGTGGGCTTGAACTTGGCTACCTCCTGCCTCGGCCACATAGAGCCCAGGGACTAGGCTTGCATCACCAGGCCTAGCTTATAACTGATTTTCAAATCCTCTAAGATTTGCATTTATGGTGATAAAATTCCTCCAAGACTATTGATATCACCTGCTTTGATATAATGCATTTTCACTATCATTTGATGCAGATTTATTCTTTGTTAGTTTGACTTTAATTTACATGCTATAAAATGATTACTTTATTTTCAAACTGCCTAAGACTTTAGTGCAGGTTTCTAGTTTAATTTTTTCAAAGTAAAAAAAAAATCATTCTCATCAAGTGAATTTTGTTAGGACTGGATATATGACTAAACAATTGTTGTTTAATTCTTTACCTGACAGTCATTCCTTTAAGTTTATTTTAAGGAACTTTTGAGGGGATATAGAATTCTAGCTACCAGTCAGTTTCTTTTAGACTTAAAATGTCACCTCATGTTTCATTTAGCTTGTATCATTTCTGCTAAGAAATCATTTGGTAGTATTTTTGTTATTAATTTAAAAGCTGCTATTAAATTTTTGTATTTTTTGTTTTTTGTTTGTTTTTTTGCCCACTGTATATTTGTGACTTCTGTGACTTACCAAGTTATGTCTTTTTTTTTGTTATGCATTCAGTTGAGAAATATTTCTCAAAGATACAAAAACACCCCCTGCCAGCTAATTGGGTATGTTTCTTCATAACTCGTAATTATATTCATAGTGATGAAACTCGTTATCACAGGCCAGGTTCTGGTTTTAGCATCTTAGTTTATTCATATGATTCCCAAGACTATCCTAGGAAAATAATCCAATTTAAGAAGGAAATAACATTTGATATATATGACATGTTTAAACATCTAGGTCATAGAGCAAAGAATGAAATCGGCTTGTTGGACACTAACGCTTATGTATTTTAATAATGAGAAATCAGATCATAATGCATTAGAATAATTACTTCAAATAATTAAAAGCATAATGCTCATAGTTTTAATGTGTGAAATGACAATATTCAAACATACTTGAAGTGTGTATCCCAGTAAATAAAATGTTTTATTGTCATAAATATGGGTTTTAATGCTGGAACTGACACTGCGTGGTTCTGTGGTCTTTGGAGGATGAAAAATTTGGACCCAAAGACTTGTTTTTAAATGAGAGAGTTGAATGGTGACCCTTCCTGATTCTTTTGGTTTTACAAATTTTGTGAATATAATCTTCTTTTAAGCAAATCTTATTTTTTTTCTTTTGAGTACAGAAGCTGTGTGCTTATACAGAATGTATAATGATCACATAGCTAGTCATGTTCTGTGTTGTGAGACAAGAGTGCTGTGAGCATTATCTTATTAAGTATACCCTTTCCAGAACCCTGAACATTACTGTTGGTCTTCTCAGAAATCTTTTTGGCTTTTTATATTTTGTGAGAAATAAGGTGTGCAAAATGGAATGCAATTTTGCAGTGCCATACAACTAAATTGGATAGCAAGGACTGTTACCTAGAAACTACGTGATACAGCACCTCAGGATAGAAATCTGAAGTCACAAAATCCTACAATACACTTCATGTAATTGATATATAGTTGTAAGCAAATTTATGTTACACATTCATTAGAATATATTTACAAACTTAGAAATGTAAGTCATTTTAACAAGTATTAAAGCACATTTTCGTTGCTTTCTCTTTTGCCCTCCAAGTGTATGAGAATGTTTTTATTATTTTTTTCTTTATTTTCAACAGCAATTATACTAGTGTTACATGTGTTTAAATTTTCATATATGTACAACTTTTAAAATAAATTTGTCGAGTTGTCTGAGAAGCTTTCTTTCTTTCTTTCTTTCTTTCTTTCTTTCTTTCTTTCTGTCTTTCCTTCTTTTCTGCTAAATTTTGCTTTCAAACTGGGGCACAGTCGTGTTGCTTGTATTCTAAAATTCAACAGGAGTAAACATCAGCCACCTAGCCCTGTAGAAGGTGTGAACCTAAGAGAAAGCGGAGGGCTGGGCTGCTAGGATTCTCCTAACTCAGTTAGATCTCTAATTTTCTTGTTCAAAATGCTGAATAAAACCAATAAGCAGATTGAAATTACATATGCATAATTGCATATGAAAGAAAAACAATTCTTTTTTACTGAGAAAAAGTAGAGAAGTAGCATATTTTAATTTTGTATTTTAGTTGATGAAATTTAAGTATTCAAAGACAGTGTTACATACTTCTCAGCTTTCTTTGATAATGTTTCATATTTTGGAAATGAATATGCTGATATTGGGTATAGAATTCACATCCTTTAATTTATTGACTGTTTTAGTTTATAATTCCAATCGACTTTGAAAAATATTTTGATGATATTTTACATAAAATTTAGATAATTTCAGAATATTTAAATTACTTACTAACAGATAATCAATTCCTTCTGTTTTCCAGTGGGAATGATAAGATATTGTCTATGTACTATAAAGTGTTGGAGGCATAGGAAAATATTATTGGCAGTGCCAAAATCTGCTCTTTGGTTTGATGAAGCAGGAAATAAATTTACAAGAGGATATACCCACAGGCTTTGTTTGTTTGTTTTTGTCTCCCTCCATTATATATATATATATATATATATATATATATATATATATATATATATATATATATATATATTTGCAAAACAAAAAGTTTACATTGATCTTGAGCATTCCGTGCACATACATATCATGGTAAAGTTACAAATCCTTCCTCTCTCTCCTTTCGACTCTCCACCCACTTGCCCCTCCAGTTCCCATTATTTCCCACAATGAGTTCCATGAAATAATTGCGATCTGGGTTTCTCATATCAGAGCAGAAGGTGAAATAGCACACACCTTTTGAAAACCCGGTACATTGCTGAGGCAAGTAGGCCTCTATCCCGTTATTCTTGTTTTAGCGACACAATGAGCTGTCTAAAGCCTAATTTGTCCATCAACTTTCAAGATTACATGACTCAATGCCCACCTAAACTACCACAGAACATGAGAACTAACCATTAAAATCTAGTGTTAGAAATAGTAAGAATAGCTTTTAAAAAACTGAAGTCTGGACTGTCTCTGAAATGTTAGTTCTTAATTTAAGCTCTTGAAGGGAAAAGTTAATTAAATATCAATGTTTTTAAAAAGACACAAAGAGGCTGGAGGAGTAGCATAGTGGTTATTGTGCCTGTAGAAAGCTTAAGTCCTCCTGGGATTGATTCTCTAGCAGAACAGAAACTGGGAGTGGTGTTATATATCTGCAATCCAGCATTCTGATGGCTGAAGTAGGTGGATTGTCTTGCACTGGAAACTAGACTGGACTATACAATGAGTTCAGGACCATCGTGGACTACAGAGCAAGACTTTCTCTGAGCAAACAAACAAACAAAAAACCCTATGAATCTAAACAAAGGAAACTGAAATAACAGAGCTTGTGTTTGGCGGAATATTGTATTATTCTCATGAGGATTCAGAGGCACAAGTTGCCAAGCCTCATCAGATAAGCACACTTTGTACTTTGTAAATACTCCAAAGGACAAGCATATTACTGAGTGTAAATTTAAAGAATGTTAAAATTTTACTCTACCTTTAGAAGGACAACTGAAGTTACACAGAAAATGGTGTAGAAATTAATTGTGGTAAAAATGTGGAGCACATGATTTAATTAGCTACCTATATGAAGGCTGAGGCTAGGACTAGAGTTTATGCTTTGACTTCACCATGTGAATAGAAGGACGTATTGGAAGGAGGACAATGAAATTTATTGCTAAATTTGAACACGTTGTAAAGTAAGGTATTATGAACTTGCCAGTTCCACAGATATAAACCAGGATTGTGCTTAACAATGGGCATCAATTGTTATGCTAGTATTAGAGAAAAATGGCAAAGATTAAAAAAGATCAATATTTGATAAAAGATGCTTAATTTTTTTTCTTACTATAAATAAAGATTTAATTAAGCCTCTTGAAAATGACTTACTGGTTTTCTAGAGTGGCCATGAAGTAAGCATACAGTGAAAATAATTCTCTGTACCAAAGACATAGAGAATTCTTGTAAATCTCTGGAAATAGATGGGTTACTTATATGTGAAAGAGAGTCAAACTAGAGTTAGTGAACTATACAAACCAAAAAATAGAAAGACTATATGGCTTTGAGACATCTTAGAAAAAACAACTAGACTCAAGTCAAGATAGCATTCTTTTGACAGAGCAAAAGAAAGTACTTCAAATATTTTATTATACTTTTATTAGCAGTGTGACAAAGAGGAGGGAATGCATCATTTTTATATTAAAATATTAATGAAAACCTATTAAGTTCGCATGGAAAGGGAGGAAGCCACTAAGAAGAGGCAGAAGAAAATAGGACTTCAAAATTAGTAACAGCAAAGGGGTCAGACGGTATTATCTTTGAGCATGCAATCCTCCTGTACCCTACTAGAGGACGAGGCATCTGCTGCGTTGTCAAGTGACTTTTATAATAGCATCCTCTCAGGGTAGACTGCTGTAGCCTTGCTCCACTGATTGCTCACTTCCCCTTAGTCTACCCTTGATCAAAAAAATAAGAGTAGGTGCGCTGCGGTATGTTCCTCTTTGAACTAAAACCTTAACTACAAGAGTGTTTTCAATTTCCCCTTTTGGTTTCCTCCTTATTCTATATAACAGCTCTTTCTTAAGTTTGGTAATGGTACAAGTAGACACATAGAGAAGGGATCATCTTAAATTGCTCCATGACTTACAGCATAGATTGTAAGAAATGTTTTTAAAGACGCTGATTGATTTGTGATAATTATAACTTCAAAGCTGAATACAACAAATCTTTCTAAAATAAAACAATAACAAACTTAAAATATGAGACATTGAAAGTGATCTTTAATATTTTATATGAACCTGGAAAGTACTCACTTATATATTATGCACTCCTCATATTTAGTGAACTTTTACTGATATGAATCTGAAATTAAATTAGAAATGACCTTTCATTCTTCTGGTGAAGTTCCTTAATGGATCAGCATGGACTCCATTAAATATTTTTCCTTAGAACAATGGTTTTGAGTGAAGATACTAATCAGATTTTGATTTTTCTGTTTTGTTTCAGTCCTTATTAGGAAACACGGTGATATTAGCTAAGTTTTTGTTCTTTTATTAACACAACAAATATGATTGACTGAAATACAAGGCAAATAATTAGAAAACCTCATCAAACCGCCAAAATGTTGAAAATAAAAATAAGCAACAAGAGAAAATACAGTTCATTATATGATGAAACTGAATGTGAAGAAATTAACTTATTCATTGAAAGTATTTAGGAAGAACAAAATACTGTTTATACAATATTATCAGTAGTGCAAAAAGAAAGAGTTACTGTATAGATATTAGACTAAAATTCCATATAACAAGTGAGGAGATGTGGAACAAATGGTACATAATGAAAATGAGTTAAAACTGTTAAAATGTTGAAAATTAACATCAATGATTGAATAGTGAAAATTATTAGTCGGTGATTCAAACATGTATCATAAGAAAAGAGTTAAAAAATCTTTGTACAGCAAATAATAGCTAAATATATAATAAACATCTTGGAGATATTAAGACTCAAGGACTCAGAAAACACATAATATAGGTTTCAATCTTTAGTTTGAATGATGCAAAAGACAATAAATACAAATATATTTCTAGGTAAATTTTTCTACCCTCTCCTCCACCCTCTAGATAATTTTAAAATCAATTTCATTATCATATTTTAACGTAAAATATGTAGCATCATGAAGATCTCATATAGAATGTGCCTCATTTTACTCAGGGGAAAGTTTATAAAACAGCTCATGTTGTGAACCTACTAAATTCATAAAATAAATCTTTTCAATCTCCATAAAATTGAAAATTTTTGTGATTATCCAAAATGGTAGGAATAAATAATTTTGAAGACTGCAAAACACTGAATAGCTTTGACTTCAGAAACACAGTTCTAGAATTCCATTAAAACTACAAGAAAATCCAAAGGGAAATTAAAAGCTGTATGGAAAACAATAAATATAAGAATTCTTCATATCAAAACCTATGGGATAAAGCTTAGGTTCTATGAGAAAAGTTATCATCTTTAAATATCACCATTAGGTTTTTTTTTTTTTAAACGAGTGTTTAAATTTAAGAGGTTTACATCTTTTAAGTAATTATAATAGGAACACCCTAATTGAACAACATAAACCAAAAGAAAATAGAGAAATGGTCATATAGATAGAATGAATAGTAATGCAAGAAGCTGTTCTTTTATTTTTTTAAACAAACCCAATAAAAATCATCAAAAGGGGTCAAAGCGTTAAGCCTTGTGGGGCAGGCTTGTAATCCCAGCACTCTGAGAGGCTGAGACAAAAGGGTCATGCATCATAGATCAGCCAGGGCAACTGAAGAGTTTAGTGACAATCTACCTCAAATAAATAAATAAATAAATTTAAAAAATAAAGTTGGATGGGAGGTGAACAAATCATAAATGAAGTTCACCATCAAGGGCCTGGAAAAGGAAAGAGTGGGGTAGGGAAGTTAGAAGAGAAAAGACAAAGCATATAAGGAGAAATCAAACACATCAAGTCTATTCCACATTAAATTTTATAGAACATACAGTTACCACACCATCAAGAGAGGAATTTATTTTTACAAATGCAAATGACTAAAACTGATGGAAGAAGTTGAAGACTTGTTAAGTTCAATGGAAATGGAACAAAATATATACAAAAACTAAACTTTTTAAAAGAAAAAAGACATAAATTAGATCAGATATAACTACACATTAGATGTTTTTAACAGAACAGGAAATAGTGAGAAGTAAGGATTCCCAGCCCAACTGAAGCACAAAGGCCTTGGAAAAGAGACGTGGTACAGGTAGACAATACAAACAGGGTTTTGTATCAAGCATCTGGGGCCTACGAGACTAAAATTCTCAGGTTACTACAGGTCTTTTCTATTATTCTGAGGTATCTATGTTCAGATAACAGAGATCCAAAATCTTGCCGTAAGATTCCAACTACTCTCTCATAGCTACATCTCATGCATTTTTAAATTCAGCAAGTATCAATAAGTCAGTTTTATTCAGGCCATAGCAGATGATATAAAGCTGAATTTAAAAATCTTTACCTCTGAGGAGTTGACTATATACCAGCAAAAACAATACAAATGTATACAACATATGCTAAAATTTGATTTAATAAATGCTATAACAGGCATAGGAAGAAAGTTTAATCATTGGTGTAGAGTTTAAAGTGACACACTCCTCGAATTGCTAAGGATTACCATTTTGTATGCATTTCAAACATTTCATCTTCTAAGTGGAAAAGAAAATAGATAGTAGGATGAATTTTCCTAAATTTAAAGTGATACATTAAGAGGTATCAGTTCTCAACACCTCAAGAGCAGTGATATATAAAAATCAATGCATGACTACACAGACACTGATGAAATGTTAGAACTCACGGGTATCCAGGAACTCACAAACATTATGACTAAATTATAAGGTTATTAATAATCAGACTTACAGGGGAATTTATTATCTGCCTAAAAGATTATAATGATTCTAAAGACCAAAGGACATTTTTTGCCTAGTTCTGTGTGTTGCCAAATTACTAAGCACTTGTGAAAGTGTAATGAATCAATGATAAGTTTGAGTGAACTCAGATAGGTTGTGTCCTAGACTTTTACTTAAAAATATATCTAAATTATGTGCCAGTGAAAATTGAAAAAAAACTATTGCACTGTTGTATAACTAATTTCCATGTTTTCATGTGCTTTTGTCTTGGGATAATATCCTGAAGACATTATAAACTTTTGTTATTTAAAAGTCAACTTTTAAAATATTTAAACATTTATTTTTTATGATTTTTGTACCTGCTTAGTGACATTTTCCTATATCTTCTTTTAACTTGTACATTTTTAAAAGTGTGTTCAGATTATTGTTCCTAACATAATAGCTTAGATGAAGATAAAGGCTTATTTTTAAAGAATAATTTCCCTTTAGGTTCAGATGGATAGTGAAAGAACAGTGAAGTCATCTGTCTCTGTCCAATACAATGGATTTGGCCGATGCATTGAAGGTAGCACCAGCCCATGGTGTCTCTTTGGTTGAGAATTTTGGGTTCCCCCTACCGTCTTGACCTCAAAAGCCTATGAGAAGTTCGATTTCTCTTTTGTCATGATTTCATCTTAGTTTACCATGTCTTCAATATTTAGTGAATGTTTTGAGAGAAAATGTGCCAAGTTTGTGACAGAGACCCATTTTCTGCATCAAGATTTTGTTTTATGAGTATCAAAGTATGTTTATTTCAATTTGTTGTTTAGATATACCTATCTCAAAGGCACAGCTACATGGTAACTCTAGAATTTGACAAACATCCCACAAATACAAGGTTTCTTTTTTTTTCCCCTAGTTTTCAATTCATCATTTAAACTTTCACCTTCTCTCAACTACTTGTCTTCTGACTTTTGTTTTTACTTTATAGTTTTCTGGGCATCAAGTTTGAAAAATCCCTGTAAAATCCCTGTAAAATCAACATCTGAACACAAATGGGAAGTTATTTCCCCTTGGGATTTTATTTAGTACATTTTTGTTGCTTCTGTAACTATTTTAATTGCTGCAAAAACAAAACAAAACAAAAAACTTTCCTGGATTTGCAGAGGGAACATTGCTTTAATGTGATATATTACATCTTACCCAGAAGGAGAAGTCCTTTCTTCAGTATGTGTTAATAAATACATTTATGGTTCAATTTACTGTATATGAAAATGCCATTTTAATTTTTATCCAGGGGCTTTCTTTTGAATTTTGTCTTAAAGGTATGCTTCACTATGGTCAAAACATTTACTCCAGAATGGAGGTGATGAAGTTTTATCATCTGGTGGCGCAGAGTGTCATTTGCTTCCTATATCACAGAGTTTACTAAATGCAGTTTCTCAGTTTATTTATTTTTTATTTTTGTTTGCTTATTTACTTATTTATTTATTTTTGAGATAGGGCTGGTCCTGAACTCATTATGTAGCACAGGCTGGCTATAAACTCACAGCTATCTTCCTTCCTCAGTTTCTCGAATTGCTGGGATTACAGGCATCCATCATCATGCCTGGTTTATGTTTTGAGAGTCAAACTCAGTGCCTTGCTCTTGCTAGGCAAGTACTTTAACTGTTCTTCCACTTCAGTCTCCAGTTTCCCAATTTAATGGAATAGATTAAAAAGAGATTTATATCCAAATTTTTTCTTTCTCAAAATTAAAGGTCAATGAAAATTCTAAAAATCATTTAAAAATTATTAGAACCCACTTTGCCTTTTGTAAAAGCAAATATTGGTACAAACTTACTTCCATGATACCTTCATATAGGAGATATATAAATTTAAAGTCTAATGGTTCCTGGAATATAAATATAAATATTTTGCCTTGTGGTTCATTAAGACTATGTGAAATCTCTGTATAAATGTATGAAAATGGTCCATTTTTCCAAATTCCTATTTAAATTATATTTATAATGCACTCTAATTTATAACTAAGACTAAATAAAATACATAGCGTGCCAAGTTATCAACAAGGTAACAAAATGACTTCATGTGCTCAACAGTTAGAGGAGACGGGATGTTCAGTTCTAAAACTGGAAGAACCTGAGAAAAATCAGGACAAAATCACTTCCCAACAACTGACGGAGTGATCCCTATAAAATACATCACATTTATCACATTTAGGGTTTACTTAAATTTTAAAAATAATTTTAATTCAGCCACACAAAAATTGCTAAAAGCATATAGCCATAAAATGGGAAGAGTACGGATTTATAATAAAATTACTGTACTCACTAGAGTTAGAATTATCGAGTAAAATCAACAATGCACTTGAAAGGAAACGATCTGCCTTTAACATTTTCCACTTACCAATCACTAACTCTGGATTTGGCACACCCATGATCTTTCCAGAAACACACATATTCCACAGCTGTGAATGAGGGATGATGATATTGTCTCTAATTGATTATTTGGTAGATGAAATGAGGAAACATAGAAAAGCAGATTGGAAATACTAAAATGCTATTTCTGCATTTTACAGAGCATTATAGAATTATCCGGTGTGGGTTACTCTCATGTCACTATTGATGACATCTACAACACCCGAAGGACCTCATATTCAAATCTACACTGTTCTTCATGGCTGACATTAAACAGCTTAGACAAACTGGAGATTTTCCTCTCATTAGAATGCAATATACTGCCTCAAATTTTATGTATATGATGCACATGTATATATGTTATATATCACATTCATTATTTAATACTAATTACATTTTTAGATTCCATATACTTTGGTTTTCAGGAATGTTCTGAGGACAATTTATAAATATATATTTACAAGTGAGATATTAACATTTAAAAGGCAATATTAGTTTATTAACTTTTTTCTATTTTCATTAGCGTATAAATACACGACACACAATGGTTACACTGAGTTTTGGTATTCTGTGCATATACGCATCGCGTCAACAGCACAATCCTTCCCCTCCCCCGTGTTGAAAACAGTATTTAGCAGTTCTTTCTTTGTATCTACTCCATAGATTCTCAATTTCTAGCTATACTAACCACTCAACTGTATTAAAGTAAGCATATATGATGAGCATCCACTATGATGTCACACAAAGAAACAAGTTTTATTGGACATTAGAGAGGAAATGAAAATACTTAGTAGAAAAGTTGCTTGAAAAGGAGAAACTATCCAGATATGTGAAGAAAGCAACACCATAAGTGACAATTATGTCATTCACATAGGCAGCGCATGAGGGAAGGTACTCAGAACATGTGGAGAGTTGGTTGTCCAGTTAGACAAAAGCACTTAGTAAGTGGAATGGCATGAGTCAACAGCAGAGATGGGCTGTGTTATAAAAAGTGCTCCAGAGAAGAACACTTTCAATTTGTGTAATTCATTTTTTGTTTATATTTAGATACTGGCAGGCGAGACTTTTTCCTATTCACCCTTGAAGATGTCATTTATTTATTTGTTCCTAGAGTGCTTATTTATTAATTCCTAGAGTCTTCAGCTGGAATAGTCTCAATTAATTAGCACACTATAAAATTTCCTTAGTAAAAATAGAAGCTTTCTTCACTTCCCTCTTAATTCTTTTGGCTGACATGGACATGTAAGCCTGGGAAATTGTAGTCTTCTTGCGGTGCTGAGACAATGATCATGAGAAGAAAGAAATGTAGAAAGCAGAGGTGGAACAGAGAAAGGGGACTGTCTCATGGCACCACCAAAACTTTGAACTGGTCCCACACCTGACTACGCCCAGATGTGTTGTGTTAAATCAGTAAGGCTTACTCCTTCAACCAACACAGCTGTAACAGGTGGCAAGAACGAACTGAGGTTGGATCCAAAGGCCGCAGATCCAATGCTACAATTCTTGAGTTATATTTTGTGATCAATAGGAAGATTTTAAGTTGTGTTAAACTGAGGCTTAATATAATCACATATATGTGATTCTTATGTCAAGGTATAAACAGTAAAAGTCACACAAGTAATATATATATCATCATCAGATATTTCAAAACACATAATTTGAGAAATAAATACAAGCAAAAGAAAAAACAGTCCAACTACTAACCAAATTTTAAGAATTTCATCAGGTTCACATTTTGTTAAATGTGTATTGAATATTGAAGCTACTCATAAATAACTTTTTACGACTAAAAAAATTCTATGTACTATTCTAGGCCCATGGCAATTTGTACGTATTTCCATTTGTGATAAATTTTAGTTGCCCACAGCTCACACTCCAACTTGATACTCTAGTGGGACATGAGTAATCAGGTGAACCAAAAGACTTGCACTGAGATCTGGTAAATAAAGCATTATTTGGTTTGTATCTGGCATCGGTCAGCTTTTGCTCAAAGGGACAAAATACTTGCCTCCTGCAACTGAAAGAAGGAGAGTTTTGTTGTCAGCTAATAGTTTCAGTGATTAACGCACTCTGAGAAAGGAATACCACTGCAAAAGGATTGAACAGAGAAAGGCTACTCAACGAAAGGCATCTGTGAAGCACAGAGAGAAGACAGGGCAAGAGAGATCATATGGCCATTAGTGTTAGGTCTTCAGTGTCCTCAGTCCCTCATTTATTTGGGCTCCATCAACTTTTAGTAGATGTAAGATTAATTCATCGGTTAATATATTGCCTTCCTAATTCAACAACTTTCCGAGACACATCTTTGAATACACAAGAACTTGAGGAGGTGCATTTTAAATCTAAAATCTAAACTATAGCAATTCATGAGAGTATTTCCAGAGATGAGGTGGGAAAAAAGTGCCCTTAATGCAATTAGTCCTCACCTATTTGGCTGCAGGAACAGAACACACAAGCACACACACACACACAGACACACACAAACACACACACGCACACACACACACACACGTATATGCATGGCAGGTGTTTCTGTCTCCTGAGCTGGATTACACTATTGCCTTTCGGTCCTTGAGCATCATAACACCAGGCTGCATGGTCCTCAGTCTTCACTACTTATATCACCACTGTTATGACCTTCCCATCTTGCCAAATCAAATTTTCAAAATTTCGGTCTCCTATTGAGATTTACACAGCCACTTTGCTTTGTTTTGATGCCTTTGGACAGGTATTTAACCATAGTTATCCCCAGCTCATGATCCAGCTTGATGATGCTCTGTAGTGGAATATGAGTAATCAGGTGAAACGGTTCCCTGATATGTATCCATCCGTCTGTTTACCTATCTATCTATCACCTTTATTTTTGTCATCATGTATCTCTTATTGGTTTAGGCTCTTTGGAGACTCTGATTAATGCTACACCTTCACAGATAAGGATTTATAATTATTTTTAATTTTCTGAGTCAATGTCTCACTCTGAGTCCAGTCTGGGCCTGGGCTATATGTAGCCCAAGATGGTCTCAAGCTATGTCAATCCACTTACCTCAGTCTCCCAACTATTGGGCCTACCAGCTTGTGACACCACTTCTGACTAATTTTGATGTGCTGATGGGAAATCAAACTCAGGGCAAGTACTTCCTAGACAAGTATTCTAACCACTGCAGCTATCACTTATAATTATCTTTGAATAACTATCTTTCTGAAAGACTAAACTGAAATGACAACATCTTTGTAATTGCTCTCTAAATGGGTGGTTGGGAGACATTATAAAATTTGTTTTTACTTGCTAAAGATGCACCATTATTGCTGTGGTATTATTTACAGAAAAGCAAAAGAGAAGTATTAACAGAAATTGTCAAACAAGCTACCAAAATAAGCCTGATTTTAGGCATCACATATTATTGTATGGTCTGTCAAAGAGCGAGCTCTGACCTTAGAGAGTCCACGGGTGAATCCTTGCTCTGCCATGTACAGAATGGAGCAGCCAAAGAAATTGGGATGTCTCAGGAAATGAGTTTCTCTAATTTTAAATTGGGATTATGTACACACATAAAGAAGCATTATGAAAATTATATCCAATCATATCTTTAATTTCAGTACATGACACCTACAGATCATTTAATCCTGTAGTGGTTTTGCTTGCTAATACGATTATTATCATTGTCATTATGGTCATTTTTTATAGTTAAGTTTTTCTTGACAACATTAAGAAACTGCTGCTGAGGTGCTTGTGTCCCAAGATCATTAACTTCGTGTATAGTTTCATATATCAGTAAGCTCATAGCTGAAAGGACAAGTAGGAGTTGACATCTAGTTAGAAGTAGCTAGATGAAGAAACTAGTTAGACTTGGGGCCTTAATCTTGGGACTGTTCCTCGTCCCTGGTCTCTTCCCCTTTGTATGTTTTCCAGGTTCCCTGCTTCCTGGGTTAAATGAGGTGAACACCTGTGTTCCATCATGGATTACTGCTACATGGTTTCTGCCTAAGAGCTAACTGACAATGGACTCAACACTCCCAAACGGTCAGGCAAAATAAGCTCTCCTCATTAAGTTGCAAATGTCACATATCTATTCTCAGAGACAAAGGAAATAAACAAAAGATGAACAAATTGTAACTTTTAGTGTATGAGGCATGATTAAAAAGATGGTGACTGCCTAATTTTTTTTTAAAGTGTATTATTACAGAGGACATTTTGCTATTAATTCTCCTTAAAATGACCTTCTTACTTCAAACTTATCCCATCATTCTTGTCACTTTCTGTACCAGTTGGGGAAGAACTTTTTTGTCTCTTTAATTGTGCTTTTATTTATTTATTTATTTATTTACACCATAGGTGTCCTGAATTAATTCACAATGTCTACCTTTCATGGCATTTTGAATTTGAAAAAAGAGGCTGAAGTCATTTGGTGCCAAATCCAGCAATAGGATATATGAAGACATACCATTGCATTTTCATGAGCCTTCATTCTTCTGATGGCACATAACATGTGCTTTCCCCAAATGTTTGATAATCAGGAAAAAAAAAGGACTTTCATAGCTATTCAGAAATTGGCAATGATTGATTATGTAACAACTGTTTGAAATGTGCATTTTTCCTTTTACTGTATTATTTTCTTTAAACACTTTGTATATTTTGATCATGATTCATGCAAACGTTTGACAAAAACTATTTCCTTCCATATTGTGTTTCAGAGCTTCACTTTTGGACAAGACCAACATCATGAGCAAATGTTGGTATCTGTAGAAAGTGTGCCTTACCGTGATAATAAAACAAGAGCAAATTCGAGAACATAGTTTTATGACATGAAGAAGACTTTCTCTCTTAAAGAGATCTTTGCTGAGGATTCTAACAGCATTTAACTCCAAATCTCGTTTTTATAAATTACTTTCATGTGTATTTTGTCAAAAGCTGAAAACTAGGAAAATCTGTCTTATTACAAGTAAGAGAAGTGATTTGGAGATGTCGGTTTGTGCCAAGGAGACTGTTCTGCACAGTGGAGACTGCATACTAACGACACTCCAGGAAAGGCTCATTATGTTCATGTTTTGGACATTATTGAACCTTTACAACAATCTTGTTGTGGTGAATGATGTTTATCTTTATATTAGGTAACAGCAGGAAGCTCTTCCCTTAGAAATAGAACAATATAGTCAAAAGTTTCATGTTGTGATAAAATAAGTTTCATTTTCTCCCTCTAGTTTTCTTAAAAGTGGCCCATATCCCCTCTGAGAACTGTGAGTTAGAGATAAGGACGGAGAGAAAAAAAGATACAAGATTCATAATAATTAGCAGAAACTAATCAGAAGATGAACTTTTGAAGAGACTCTAGTTTGGCTTTCATTTGCGATAATGACATTGAGGCTCTGCTTCCGGAATAGCCGCCCTTTTATGTTGTGTATCAATTGAAATTGACCAGTGGTTGACGTTTACATTCAGACTTCACATGAAAGGGTCCTAGAGTCACATGGATATGGAAATAGTAAGTTTCACTGGTCAATAAATTAATCACCTTAGCTTGGAATCCTGGCATCCTTGTACCTGGGAGCTTCTCAGTGATGTGTGTCATTAAGTTGAATCAGTATTTATTGTGATGATGATGATGATGGTCATATATTGATAATTACTAAGATATGTGTCCATATTTAAAATTTAGATTAATGTTATAAACAGTTATGTAAGCATGAGAATGTGGAACATTTTAACATGTTCATCCACAAAAGGAGTATTAATGCTTTAAGAAATCAGCTTCTAGTGGAAAACAAGTTGTCCCCTATATACACATCTCACTCCTTCCTGGTAATGCATAGGGTAATGTATTCATATTGTCGATACTCCAGTTGTTCCCTTAATCAGTTACCTATATGTCTCAGAGGGCTAAAATTCTATAAAGAGAAAATGCTGATTCCAAGGAATTCCAGGTTCTGAATCCATTCCTGAATCAAATCTGCCCATAATGCAAGAAAAAAAGAAGAAACCATCACAAAACTTCTTTAATCAATATTCATTTTACTTGGGCTAGAGAATTCTTCCATAATTTGAAAAGAAAATATTATTTTTCATCACTTTATTATTCACTCTTTGATTTTATAGACAATGTGCTTCAGCTTTCAAATCATGAAAACTCCCCCCTGTTACTGACGCGGCAATCTAAGCACACAAAGATGATTTTTTTGTGACAACAGTAGATTACTGTCTTTGCTGATTAGCTTTATCCAAACTAGTGCCACATTTATGTAACGCAGTCTTCATATTCCATCTTTTTCCATCCATGAGATTTGGCAATTTGAGATGCAAGTTGCCTTGTTTTTGATATTTTTGATATGCCTTGAAATAGAAACAGAAGCAGTCCTATATTATTTTCTTTATTTTATATACAAGTTGTTCTGAGTTTATTTTGGGGGTTATACCAAAAACTAAATGTGTCAAAAAGATGAGTTAGTGGACGAAATTTTATTTCCTAATTCATCTCTTTAAAAGATACATGCAGAAGGAGATTGGAAATGAGAGTCAGAATTTTGATATGCCTTGCTTTTTGTAAGGATTAAAATGCTCTAAGATCTGGTTTGTTTCTTACATTTCCTTTTGTTGAAAAAGATTTATTCATTCTTTTGTAACATCTTAATACAGGTTGATATTTAAAAATGAACACTTAAGAGTTTTACTTAAACTGCTATGTTCATATAAATGTTTCAACTTACCATGTCAAAGATCAACTTTGAGACTTAAGATAACTGAAAAACACTTTGTAATTAAATTAAAAAAAAAACAGTATTCAATTACCTATGATTTTTCCAAGAAATATTTGTGATGTTTTCATGTGTGTGTTTGTGTATGCAACCATAATTAAATTACAGATATTGGTAAAATTGAAAGTCATTTTAAATACAGACAGGTTTCTGAAAAGCTGTATAGCAAATTCATGTGGCTTTTAGCAATGTAAAAGATGAGTGGAAGTGATTGTCTTAAATATTACCACCATAGACTTTCAAGTAAAATTATGTAGGTTCAAACAATAGAGAAACATCTTTGCAAACAGAGCATTTGGTATTTTCTGTATCATTACATATGCAAGTCGTTTTATTTCTAAGTGCCATGATATTATCATTACAGGACTAATGCAATCAAATGCCTTGTAAAAGCCTGAAAAAAAAAAAAAAAACCATCTTCCTGGAAACATAAAATTAATCAGTTTTAAAAGTATGGATAATTTTCAGAAATTTTGAAAATCATAATCTCATATTTTTGTACAGAGGAAGTAATGAGAGCACATTTTTGTAAAGCCAAATCACAGAAAATGTATTTCTCATCCCCCAATTCATAAAAGGGAAGGACACTCTGAGGGAAATCCCCCCAAAACTTGGAGTATCTTTAAACTTGGTAGGAGTTTTTTGGCCATGACATGTCACTGAATTGAAACTCTACCCATGGAACTACACAACTATTAGAAGTTATTTTAACTTCCCATATGCAAGGTACTGTACAATTACTTTTTCATGTACGAGCCAAGCAAAATCCCTTCCATTGTGTTCTCCCATTTTAGAAGTAGAATAGACCAGAGTAGGGAAGAAGGCATATTCAAGAGTAGAAAATATAACTTTTGCTACTTTTTTTATCTTCACAATGGATGCTTCTATAGCCCTTTCGTTAGTAGAGTTTTGCTAACCCACGAAAAGCTCTGTGAACATTGCATCTAAAGGAGAAAAGAGGCAGGAGAGAGCCAGAGTTAAATATTCTACTCACAACTAAGAGGGGTCATGGACACAGGAAACAGAGATGGCTTTGTTGGTCATTAAAGCTTCCATTTTATTTAGAGAGTTTCATTGAAAATCACAATGGTGTAATTGTATTTCTAGCATAGGCATCAAGGTACTCATCAGTTTTCCCAAGACCAAATTTTGAAATACCCATCAACACTGAAATCAGGTTGGATCAAATCAATGACTGTATCAGTACAGGGCTTCTCCGGGAGTGTGAGGAAGACTACGATATAAGCTCATAAAAATCTCATATCTATTTCTCTGTACAAAATTACTTTACAGGAATTTGGCTCATGTGAATTACGGAAGCTGGCAAATCATTAACACACAATGTGTGCCAAAAAGTGGATACACAACAGAAGTGATGGTGCAGTTCCAGGTCAAGAGCAAGAAGCTGGTTACCTAGGAAAACTTAGGTTCCAAATTCAGGCCACCAGCCAGCCAGCAGGAGACCCAGCGGAGCCGCTGATGCAGATGAGTTCTGCAGCAGTCTATTGGAGAGTTCCTTCAGCCTGGGAAAAGAAGACTCCTAGTGTGTGCTCAGGCCTTTAGCGTACGGTATGAGGTCAGCTCCACAAAGGGGGAGTTCCCTTTATTCAACGTTCACTAAGTTCGTTCTTACTCCCACCCAAAACATCCTTCAACTGGAAAAATAAAATTAAACATGGAGATTTTTGAATTGATGCATTGTAAACAAAAATTCTGCCTACTTGACATGTCACACTTTAATACACTGATGATGTAGAAAAATGTAATTTATTCTGTGGTCTTAAAATCATTTCTATTTATGGGATTTTAATTCGTTGGCATTTTCATAATTACCTACTGAAAATAATATTTTAGAGTTGAATGTTTTAATAATTTAGAAATACAATCTTATTGTTACATTTTTTGTGTTGTATATAGTAGCCAAAATAATATAAAGCAAAATCAATTGTACTTCTAAACTATTACAATGATGGTTATTTAAATAGAAAGCTCTAAAATTTTTGGAATTATCTAATACAAAAGAGAATTCATTAATAATATTTTTTTTACAAAATGATAATTATTTTCATAGAAATAAATAAGTTTTTATGACTATACTCTAACATAATTTTTTCTCCAATACTTCATATTGTTTAACTTTGAGCTTGTTGAAATTTTAATTGGGAGAAAGTATTCATGGAAATATTGTCAAATAAGTGGAGGACACTTTGAGAGCTTTCCTCTGTTCGTTTATTCACTGAGAAGCTGAAGCAAGATTTGAAATTTCTCAAAATATGCATATCAGTTTGTTAGAGCTCTAAGAAATGTCATGTTTATCCACATAGTGTCTTATACAACAATTCAAATAGTCTTCTCAAAGTCTTAATTTTAAATTAATGTCAAAATAAGGAGGCATTCAATTTGATTATAAAGATAGTTGACTTAGTGAAATGTACAGAAAATGGAATGTGACACATTTGATCACACATACATACGCATGATCATGAGCGGGCGTATGTGCAAGCACACACATACACACAATATTGTAGAGGGCTAGGTTGAATATTTAATACGACAAAAATGAGAGAAAGTTTAGATGAGAACCCCAAAGACATTGAATTGATGGTGCTCGTAAAAGGTTACAAGAATTGAAGAAAACCAGTTGTTGATCACAGTGAAAGCTGCAGATGTGGAGGAATGGTTTGTGGAGGACAGTAACAGATGCTGCTTCCTGTAAATCATTTTAAAATGGGATACATATTTTTAAAAGGAAGAACTGTGTATAAAATTGTAGCACTAGTATAACAAAGATGGAAGATAATAAACCTCAAAGTTTGGCATTACTGTCAGACTATTTCCCGAAGGCATAGGACTGTTTATTTCAATTTTTGCTATAATACTTTCTTATGATATGACCAGTCAATCTTTAAAGTTTCAAGAAAACGATACTTTAATACTTCGTATGAGAAACTGATAGCTCTCTCTGTCAAGTGTCCACTAGAACAGAAGAAAATGTTGCCTTCTAGATCACCTTATCTCAAGTGAGACCAAAGGCCGTTAAAGTCCCCACAAGAGACCTTCAGGATGGAGAAAGCCCAGAGCAAGGCAAGGCACAAAAAAAATCAAGCAGCCAGATTGATATCTTTATAGAACTCCAGCCACATTCCAACAACAATCATACACTGTTCTTTTATTACAAATATACCTTATTGTTCCACCTTCTTCCCTTCTCTTTCCATTCAGCTTTGCATCCTTCCCTTCTTCCTTCCTGTTTCCTTGTTTCCGTCTTTCCTTCAGTCTTTCTTTTTTCCTCTCCTCTGTCTTATCTCCTTCTCCGATCCCTCTCCATCTGATTCTGTCATTCTTTATCAAATTTTACCTGGTGAAGGCTCATAACCAAAATTATCACCATTGTTCTTACCATGGTTATGTTATAAGTTAACTTGGTTTTCTTTTTTAAGCCTTCAACTCTTTATTAGTTGCTAATAATATAATTTAATAATAGTTTTAAGTACATCTTTGCAAGCATAAATTTGTTGTTTATGTTTGAATTAGTATATTGACAAGTAATTGAAATTATTATATAATATAGTATTGACAATGGAATGCCTCATAACATATATAAACTAATATGCACATGTATTTCACTGTCATAGCCATAAGTCTCCCATTTTGACACCATTTAACTTAGAAGACTTTCTTCACCATTTGAAATTACATTAAAAAGTCTCTAATGCTGTCAAATAACTTATTTTGTATCATGACAGCATAGCAAACATTTTTCATATGGTCTCATTTAATTCAAGTCTTCTCTTCAAAAAAATGTGCATGAAGGGATACATACAACATTTGTATAGACAACAAAAATTAAGAATTATTTCTTAGGCATATATATTAATACTTTCTTCTTGATTATAAGCAATAACACCTTCAATGCAGCAAGACTTTAATATTAATCTTAAAAATTACTTAGCTGAAAACTCCTTATTTGGAAACTTCAACAAATGTACAATTGTACAAATATATATTAAAACTTAGACTGTACTAATAAGTTAATATACAAATCCAGTTTTAATAACTTTTAACTTCATTAGGAAGTATAATTTGACCTACCACCCTAGACTGTGGTGGTTACATATATCTACAACTGTGTGTTTACTTCCCTCTTTTACAAATAAAGAATTTAGATAGAAAGACGGAAGGATATTTATAAGTACATATATTTTACATAAATATATTGCATATCATTTAATTATTTATTATATCATCATAATTGCACCATTTATTAATGTATAGGACATATTACTTAAGAATATTATGTTGATAATATATATTTATATGTATATGTAGAGTTACATGTATATATACGAATGGAGAAATACGTCTAACTTGGGCACAACATGAGTAGCACAACTAGAGGCTTCCTTACAAAAATTCTTTGAAGTATTTAAAGGAATTTTTAACACTCAACTCCAAGGTTATTTTCTAAAATAGTAAATATATATATATATATATTAATTTGAAACTAATTATTCAAGAAACTTTCCAATGGAAGCATTTAGTATGCACTAATAGGTGAAAATAAATGCATACAATGAAAAAGAACACATTAGACGCAAGACTCAGTTGGGGCCTTGATGAGATTGTAATGAACAGAAACTTAAAAAGGAATATCAAGTTAGTCACAGATTACACTATATCATCCTTAATAACATCTTTGAAAATGTGTCAGAAATTATTGTTTCAAAAAATGCTAACACACTGGACAGATTTTATTCTTTAGCTGAAACAATATTTTAATTGTTTAAGAATAATATATAAAACTTCTTTAGAATTTGCTCATTTATTTTTAACAACATTGTATTTTTTTTGACAAAATGATTCCTCTGAAATTTACTCTCAGGAAAAAGTAAAGCATCCATATTAATATATAATGAAAATAGAGTTTCTAATTTGTCAAAAATATGTTTTTTTTTGAATGAGGCTGTATCAATACTAGTTGTGTGTTTACATAGTTTTATTTTTGTGCTACTTTCAATATTTCCTTTAAAATCATTTTTAAAGTACAAATAAATTTATGTGACTTCCATTTATTATGGGCAACTCAATTATATTAATTGTAAAAGTTATGGAATATGTAAAGGTATAAGTAATATAATTGATTCTATTTTCATCTGTTGGCTAATAGAATTATTGCATTAGTTATGTTTTTATCACTGGGACTCAATATCAGCATCCACAACGTTAAGGAGGAAAAGATTATTTTAGCAATTTCAGGAAGTTTCATTACATTCATGAGTGGGTGGCTGGAAAAAGCTGAAACTTCATGTTGGACCTGTAGCAGGAGCTGTAATTCCAGAGACAGAGGTCCTTATGGCATGGCAGAACAGAAAGCCAAGTCACAGAGGTAGGGCAGAACCAGCACACACTCCTCCAGGTCAAGCCCTAAATACCTGCCCCTTCTAGACAGGCCCAACCACCCAACAGTACACAGTGTCCATAGATACTTGATACTTTGGGGGACACTCTAGATCCAAAACATAACAAAACTCTTTTTGAGTTTTTTCTTTAATCAATTGATTATAGACATGGGAAATAATGCACTAGTAATGCACTATTATTCAACTACCAATATTGCTTTGTGCTTCATTTTATGTCTTCAGCATGCAATTACTGCAGCATATAGAAATAAAGTTTGACTTATCTTTTGGAAATTCTGCTTCTCAATAAAATAAATTCATCAGAAGCTTTAGAATTGATTCCACAGTCAATTAAACAATTGAGACAGGAGAAAAAAGATGATTTGTGAAATACATGTAACTTATTTTAGTAAAATGTCTCCAAAATCAGGGGACAGATATCTTGCCAGTAAATACTGATCTGTTTTTGAAGTCAGATTCATATAAGTGACATTAGCCATTTTAATTCCATTATCTTTAGTGCATCCCCCAGTGGTGTTTAGTATGTAAAATATCTTCTGCAAATGCTAGTTTTATCTATTTTTAAAATGTGTACCGAGCTATAAAAATGCCCAATACTCAGTAAGCAATCACTTCCCACTCTCCCTCCACTCCTAGTTAACTGTTGTGGGCTGTTTCTAAATTACCAATCATATGAAAGAATCAATTCAAACATGCAACATACTTCTTTGGACTTTGGGCTTCTGTCCTAAGTCGCAACATATATTCACACTTTGTTTCTGTGATTGAATAGTATTCCAGTGGTTCTATATACTATGCCTTTTAATCTGCATTTATTAAATAAAGGACATGGGTGTTATTTCCACCTTAGGCTCATATGAAGAGTATTGCTAGGACACATTTGTGAACAAGTTTCTGTGTGAATATGTGCTTTTATTTTGCTGTAGAGTATTCTTCTCTGTGTATCACTGATCCAAGCCCAGCAGTGCAGGCCTGGAGGACCAGCTATCTAAGAGGCTGAAACAGGGTAGCAAGTTCAAGTTCAACCTGGAGAATATGATAATTAATAAGACTCTATCTCAAGTTAAAAAATTAAAATAGATTAGTGAAGTGACTCAGTGTGAAGACCCTGGGCATAATCCTCAATACCTCTATATAAATAGATAGATAGATAATTTAGATCAATATCTACTTAATATCTACATGTAAAACCTATATCTATCTATCTATGAGTATTTCATTTTTAACTCATTAAGGAATTGTCAAAACATTTCCTGTGGTGGCTGTATTATTTTACCAGAATATAATATTTTTCCTTTTTTTTCTGAATCACAAATACTAGCAGCTTGTTTTGTATTTTCTTGATGAAATAAATACTTAGGCGAATTTCTACTTCTCTGCAGTTGTAATTCTCACTCCTTTAGTAATAACTTTATTATAATTCTTCCTTTAATGATCTGTGTATCTTTAGAGAAATGTCGACTTTCCATCTTTAATCAGTTTATTGTTCTTTTTATTGATATGTCAGATGTCTCCGTGTATGCTGAACATCAAAGCTTTATTGTATGCTGAATATCGAAATTTTATTGGAGATACGTGTTGGAAATGTCTCCTCCGTTTTCATGAGGTCCATGCTTGATTGTGGCACTCATAATTCAAAATTTTCAGATTCTTTAAGGACCATATTGTCTTTTTTTAAAAAAAAAATCTCTTTGTGCTCAGAGATTTGATTTGAAAGTCTAAGAACCATTGACGAATCTAGGGCCATTATTCATCCATAATTTCTTGTAATTTTTTATGGCATAGATTTTAAACTTCATTTATAGATCAACTTTAGTTAAGTTTTTATATATTGGGTGCTAAAGTCTGAATATTTATATCTCCCAAAATTCATATATTGAAATTATCATCTGTTGCCAAAGTAACCGTGTGGGAGGCTGTGTTGCAAAGGCAGAGTATCATGACTGAGGTTACAACCCTTATGAAAGAGGTCCAAATGCGTGTGTGGCACTGCACACTAGTAATTTCGGTACTCCGGGAGGCTGAAGCAGGAAGATTACAAGTCAAGCCCAGCCAGGTCAAGTTAGTGATTAGCAAGCCCATGTCTCAAAATAAAATAATAGAAATAAAAGGGCTGTGGATGTAGCTCAGTGTTATGAGCTTGGGTTCAAATCTCCATTAATGGAAAAGAAAATCCCTGGGTCACTTCTTACCCCTTCTTCCAAGTGAAGTCAAAGTGAGAAGACATCCATCTAAGAAACAGCATCTCACCAAACTTTGAATCAGCTAATGTCTTCACTGTTATCTTTCAGAAACGTGGGCAAGCCTCTTCTGCATATCATGAACTACTTAATTTCATTGTTGCAGGTGTTCAAATGGGCCAGCATATCAAATGAGATAGGGTCCTGACAGGTTATTTTTGCCTGTGGAAATGACCTTGTCCCAGAACCATTTGTTGAAATTATCCTTCCTGAATGTTTGGCTTTTGACAGTAACCTGATAAAGATTTCCTTCAATGTTTACTCAACAAGGAAACAAATGTTTGCAGTGTTTTGCTCCTTAAATTCCCTCCCACCAGTCTCCCCTCACCTCACGTGGGTTCAATCAATGGTCTGTCTCTGTGCTTTCTGCTTAGCAATCGATAGTCACAATCAAAGTTTGCAACCTGACTTTTTGGAGAAAAAGATTCCTGTTTACCACCATGCTACCAGGAATCCATATTAGGATTGTGTCTGGACTGCCTCACGAGCATCCTTGAGGGGAGGTAGCTACAATGACAAAATCAACATTCACTGAAATTTATGGATATTTCTTCAAGAAGACGCCCTCTCTTGGACACTGGAAGTGTTCTTGAAAGCTCAGAAATCACTTGAATTGTTTCAGAACTTTTTTTTTTTTTTTGAGACAGGGTCTCACTCTGTGGTCCAGGCTGGTCCTGAACACACTTCGGAGCCCAAGCTGGCCTTGGACTCAGCCTCCTGTCTCAGCCTCCCGAGTGCTGGGATTACAGGCATGCACCACCATGCCCGGCTAGTGGTGCTGGGGAATCGAACTAGGGTACTTAGCATTTCCTAGGCAAGCGCTTTAAAAGCTTAGCCATCCCTCCAGCCCCTGTTTCAAAACATTCTTATAAATTCAGTGGCTTCTTGGAGTTTTCTAGTATCCCATTGTTGATGTTAGGATTGCACATGATGTAGGTAACAAACTGGCCTATTTTAGAGATAGTTTGAGTAGTACTTTTTAAGACTTCTTTTTTTTTAAAATTGAAATTAGCACTCTTAATTATTGGGGTGGAAACTTCCAGGGGACAAGATAGCACAGCCTCATGAAATGAGATTGACAGTAGAACCAGCAGAAAATGTTAATTTTTCTCCAGATATTTTGAGGCAACTAAGGTCAGGGTGCCAAAAGTGGTGTTATTTATGGTCTGATCATTATGTCACTAAAAGGGAAGCTGAGACTCCAAGGAAAAGAATAGATCTGCATCAATTTCTTAATTTACTGCACCAGAGAAAGATGTTAATCATAAGACTCTTAAAAGTTCAAAATATGTGGATGATATATTAACTAATATTGAGCAATCTATGCAGCTGAGAATTTGTATTTCTTTTGTCATTAATAACATAAAATTTAAAAGACTAATCCAGGACAAGAGAACAGGCTGATGTAGAATCCGTCTTACATCATGGTTAGACATGTATTCATCTTTCCTGACAAAAAATCTATAATTAATGTTTTCACTTCCATAATAGAATTTTCATATTTTTCTGTCAGCTAAGTTATAAAGGCCTCATAAATTTCCTTTTGTAATCTTTATGTGATTGGGGACACTGGAATCTTGTTATTTACTTTTACAGGAAGCGTTAGACTCAAATATTTTGTAAATATTGAATATTCTGACATGTTCTCTAAGAGGAAATAGACTATTGGAAGAAAATTTGTTTATATTGATTTGATGTTATTTCAATTTAGTGTTATTCCCTTTTATATCTGTGTGTGTGTGTGTGTGTGTGTGTGTGTGTGTGTGTGTGTGTGTGCATTTCTGGATTATTTTGTGACAAACATTGACATGTACTACAATGCACGCTAAAATGTAGCAGAGGGTCTGAGCTCAGCTCAGCTAGATAGCACAGTATAAGTGAGTGACACGGGTGAGAAAGTTATCTCAGATACAAAAATCAGTGGTGTACAAAGACCCACTAATCAAGAAAATACTATTCAGTGTAGTATCTTGGAAGTAAAGATTAATGCAAAAGAAGCCATGATTAACAACATTTTAGATTCAGACAGTATCAACTTGATGAAATATATTTGAGCTTGAAGCAAAAGAAATATCTAATGCTATTGCATTAAAATATTGTTGACATCAATTACTAAATTACTGAGTATTCCTTTTTCCCCTTACTCTGGTGCCAGAGACAAGTGCCTGATGTCTTGACATTGTTCTTGCTAGATCTGAATTCTGCTTTTCTGACAATCTTTTGATGCCTAAGCCAGGAAAGAGCAAAAATTATCTCTTGTTTGCTCAGCAAGAATTTTACTTTTGAAAATTTGTCTTCCCTAGCAACCTAAGTTATTGAATGTTGCCATTTAGTTTCAGGAGAAGTATACTTTATTAATGTCAGTAGAGAGTTTAATATAAAGAACTGGGCCACAAATCTAGCAGCAATCAGCTGCCTGTGAGCTCGACACTATTCAAAGGGACAAATGGTGTAGCATGAGAAGGGAAATTTTAAATGTTCTCCAAAAATGCAATAAAAGAAGCCTGGGGCCTGGATAGAATAGATGAACAAAATAAAACAAAACACAAGAATCTGAAGTATTTTCAGTTGTTCTTCTGTCAACTCTTGAATTTTCTATGTCTTTTGCTCTCTCTCTCTCTCTCTCTCTCTCTCTCTCTCTCTCTCTCTCTCTCCCCCTTACTTTCAAACACATAAAGTACTGAGAGATGAGGGTCAAAATATCTTCATATGGATTCTGTGTACTAGTTACTAAATTTGCTTTTCAAAAGAGTATAGGCTATCAATTGCAAAAGTATTCTATGCATTTACCACGGTTGTTTAAATTAACAAACATATCGTATATAAGGAGAAACAAATTTTTATTCACCTAGAGTAAATGTGCAGTATTTGATTGATAATAAATGTAAACTCATAGTCTATGTAAAATTAGATGAAAACTATCTATCTATCTTTATATGTCTTTATTTCTATTTATTGATCACTGTGCTCTTTGTCTACCTCTATACTGCAGTTAAAACACGATATTTCCCAATGACTCTTAAATACAAAGACGTAGAAATGAGGACAATTTGTTGCTACTGTTTCCAAATATCAAGTGTTGGTCTGTAAACTTCATTCTCTGATAAAAGTAATGCAAACATTAAAATAAAACTGGCTCTAGAGCTGAAATAGGAAAACAGAATGAGCCTGTAAGAGTCAAAGGTGCCAGAGAGAGAGAGAGAAAAAAAACTATATCAAAAAAGAATTGAGGATTGGGTGTTTAAAAACTTTTAGCAGCCACCCTGAAACAGCTTCTAATAGTGAAAGTTATAGCAATAAAATCAATACTTGTCGTGTTGAATTAAATAACACAGAGTTAACTTTCTTTTGAACCTAATAATGTAAATGAATAGTTTAATATAAAAATAAAAGAGGAGGAATCGCTGTTTTACAAAATAACTGCAGTTGATAAATATGAAAAAATAAGAGTTTTAAAATTCACCAAAATAATACTGCAGGAAAAGTTCTTGTATACAGAAGACATCAATGGGTATCACGATTGGGAGATCAAAATATGAAGAAGTGGATATTGGCAGAGCCCCACAAGAATTCATCCTAAAACATTTAATAATTGCAAAGAAAGGCGATCACCTTATAATGAAAATGTCCAGCAGACAGCATGATAAGAAAGTGATCGATGTTGGTTTCAGCAGTAGACACTCATTAACGTGTTGTGTCCCATTGCACTAAATGAAGGATATAATATTCCTTCAATCATGTTCACGTTATAAAATATAAAACAATACACTGATAGGTGAGCATCATATAATCTAAATTGTTACTAAATTGGCAAGTGACTTTTATTTAAAAAAATGAAGACGGTGACAATAGAGCATTACTGAGTAACTAATACATAGGACAGACCAGGAATACATGTTATCTTACATGCAATATTAAGTCCTGAGAGATTTTCAATGAAATTTATTGTACTAACATATATTTCGATATGTCTTTTTTAGCTCCTACATACTATATTGTGGTAAGCTCTAGAAATAGGGAAATAGAATATAAAATTTATTTTAACTTCAAAAAAACATAAATTGAAGTATATAGTGATTAAGTGATTAGTTCAAGATCTTAGAGCCATATGATAATTTCTGGAAACATGATGTTCATATGTGTCCCTAAATTAAGGTTGATGCTTACCATTTTAGGTAATATTTGAGTTAACTGGAGAGTAAGAAAGGCAATGCTAGAGGAGTGAACATCTTTTGATCCTTCTCTATTTAAATGACATTTCTTTAAGAGCTATTAACAACTACTTTTTTTGTGAAGAAATATATTCACTGAAGTTGACAAAGTAGGAATTAATGATATTAAAACATCCAATTGTATCCAACTAATTCTCTTTTACCAATTGCCCTCACCTACCTAGGTCTCAGGAAAGATTCCAAAGCTATCAATTTTCTCTTTAAAGTAAATGAGCATCTTTTATGTCATTTAAATTATTAGCATTTTGTGGAACATTAGTAGGTCTGTTTCTTCCTTTCTCTCATGCCCCCTCTCTGATTCACCTCATGTTGAGTCAGAGAAACTAAGAATCAAATTGCTCTTAAAGCACTTTCCTTTGAATACTAGTTGGGTAGGCATTGTGATTTTTTAAAATTTTCCTGTGTTTTTATTTCATAACATGAGTTTACTATGCACAGATTCAACACCTGAGAAGCAAATTAGCTGCCCTCCTATTGACACAGCAAAAATTTTAAAAAGAGAGACTACCAACTAGCACATTTGCTGAAGTTTTTGTCTAGAATAAGTCACTTTTCCCTATGATATAAAACTTCTTGAATCTTGATTTCTTTCCTTATTTTCTAAGGACAAATGAGTCTACATGTTACACAAGCAAAAAACCTACTTAAACCCTTATTTGGAGAAAGAATAAAACTGATGTACTTTGAAACTTTCTAAAAAAAAGCCAGCTTCTAGGCCAAAGATGCAGCTACGTGGTAGAGTTTCAGTCTACTTTGGCTAATCTGACAGTCAGCATCCTGTTCATCTTCATTGTTGACCTGAAATGCCTTTCCTCTCTCTTTGTCTAAATCAATTCCAAATTTTCATCTCTGATATATTTTCTGCTTTCATGAAACATCATGCAGGCTCTTTTGTTTAGATCTTACAAGACATTCTCACTTGCCACTCTAATAACCTTTTCCATGTCGTGCTGTATGACATCTTCTTAGTCCATTCTTTACATTAATGTAAACTAAAAAGTCTAGCATGCAGGCAAAAATTAATGAATATTCTTCAATTGTGATATACTTGAAGGTAACTGTTTAAGATTTAAGAGGTTTTAAGATTATATGTACATACAATATGCATTATAATATAAAGTATATTATGCTATATTCATATATATTTGAGACATATATAAATATATCTGCATGTGTGTTTTATATATATGTCTACATATATATGTCTCTATCTCTGTATCTATACAGAGAAATGTCGATATGATTTGTCTTTGTACTGCAATATACTTTCTCCTTTACCTAAAATATACTTAGCTATGCCTCCTTTCAGTTTATAATCATAAACATTCACAAGGAAGACTCTTGAAGATTGTAGTAAACCCTGTAGTGACACAGACATTCTCTTTGATCAAACTTCAGTCACGTTCCTCTAAGTTTCTCCCAGATACCAACGTGGGTCATTTCTTTATTCTTCTCTCTATAGTTACAGCAAAATGTCCTTGTAAGTTATGTCCCATCTTCACCTTTAATATCTGATCAAATTCTTCATCCTTTATCTCTGATGTCCAAGGTCTGTCTTTATCAAAATCTTATTTGTTTAATTTAACAAAATCTCCCCTACCTGGGCTGTTTCCTCTTCTTAGTAATTTTCAAACACATACTCCCACAGTTCTTTGACTGTATTCCTCTTTGTCTTTGTGGTTTTCAAAGCTAAGCCTGGTGTATCTCCCCTTTTGAGGTAAAGGATACTCTAGTTGAAGGCTTACATATCTGAAGTAGAAGCTGAGGAATTTGGTCACATACCAGAACTGATTGGCTGCCAAGGCTGGAATGGTAGATTAGCTTATTATCTTTGTTAAGATTAGGCTGGGCAAGACAAAGAATGATAAGACCGAGGTTGAGGCTTGCTTCACCTCTGTTACAATCATCCTAAATCAAGAATATTTTCCATTTTAATCAGTTTCAGAATACTTTTTTCTTTAACATCATTTTCCCTATGTCTCTCTATACCAGTGTCACACCAGACACAAGTCCTGCATCTAATTTTATTAATACTCACTTACTTTTCATTTTAAAATATTCTCCCCAAGGTGGGATGGCTAACTAACACAGGCCTGTAATCCTAGCACTCTGGAAGCCTGAGGCAAGAGTATTGCCAATTTCAGATCAGCCTGGGCAACTTAGTTATTTGGCAAGATCTTTTCTCATAATCAAAAATTAAATGACAGTTGAGATATAGCTCATTGTAAAGTCCCTGGGCTCAATCGCTAGTACCACCCCCCCAAAACAGAACAATACAGAAAAACCAAAAATCTTTCCACATATTCAATGTTATTTATGTCTATCTTTTCTTCTATATATGGAGAACAGCTTTTATATTTTGATATTAAATCTCTTTTTCCTCCTTTGTTAATAATTACAATATATGGATTTTTCTTTATACTTCAATCTCTACACTCCCCTGCTTGGAAAAACTTATGCTGATATGCACATCTTGAAATTTATCATATATTCTTGCTCACACATTTTAAACTGTACTATGAACATACTCATTCACAATTATTGTGAGTCTCCTAGAAAAGCACTGAAGTGAAACCATGGTAGGCCCTTCGCAGTAGCAACTAAATGATACAGTGGATGAGATAGCGAGACAGAGGCAAACATCCATGTGACAATTGTGCGTAGTCTAGATATTTAGGCTATTAAAATAAAACACTAGGTTAAGGAAAAATGAAAACTTGTTGAATATAGAAAGTGAGCTGAGAATATCTCTTTCAGATTGTCCCACACCTGAGAAAAAAGAACCCCTTTGTGGCAAAACAATCACATTGATTCCCTAACCATCCTGGCACCTGTCATTTGACTGTCTGTGTTGCTAGATGCCCGGGACACAAATAACTAAAATAAGTCAAATGTCACATTAGACAGCACTCTGATTCATTGTTTTGTCTTCCAGACTTAAATCTGCATCTTTTCCCACTGGATACTTTCCTTTCTCCTGAGCTCTACCAACTTCTCACTGTGGCCATGGGCTTCAGGAAAATCATGTGTACTGCAATATCTATTTTATTTATTTATGTTTAGCTTTTCTTCTATTTTATGGAAAACGACCTTTACATTTTAATATTAAATGTATTTTTCTACTTTGTTACAAATTACAAAGTATGGAATTTTTTCTTATACTGCAATCTACACTCCCCTACTTGGGAAAACTTATTCTTTCAAACTTTTCCGTAGGGAATCATAAATTTCTCCATGACTGAAATATGACCTAAGTAATATTCACTGCTTAAATTTGCTGTTTCAAGCAAATGTCTTACAATAGCTCTCCTTTTTCTATAGTATTTATAACACACGAGACAAGATCCTAGCTAGTTATTTTAAAACTAGTGACAGATTTTTAGTTTATAAATAAAATGTAACAAGGCATCATGTAGTTAATAATGATCTTCACACTTATCAAAGAGTACAATAACAGTGACATTTAATACAATCGTTGTTTAGAAAAAATAGATCATCTTTCTATGCTATTGCTTCCCAATTTTGAAACAAGGATGACCCATACGAACCAAGGAAAATGAAAATACTCCTTTGAAATAAATGTTATCCATGAATCTACTTTTGTAAAAGAGTGGTATAGTTTGGAATCTGGAGTATTTAGCAATCTAGTAACTGACTAATGCATTTAGATGTTGTGGATTTACTAGGGAATTTATGTGTTATTAGGAGGTGGGGCCTGGTTGGGAGGGATGGATGATTGACTTTGTGAGCAGTCATTCCTTCCTCCATTGCAGCCTCCCATGAATTGACAGGCATTCTGAAACTGTGAGCTGTAATCAATTTTTTTTTTCTCTCTCTTAACTTGTCAGTGTCGGGTATCATGTCCCAGAAAAAAATAAATAAATAAATAAACAAGGAGTTACTTGTAGAAACATTTGTTGATTGGATTCAACTCCTGCTAGTAAAGATAACCTTTGTTTGAATGATTTGGTAATTTTAATATCACATTTAACATATTTCTTTTTAAGAAAGAGCTTGAGTCTTTAAGAGTAAAACTAAAATGTCTCCTTTATGCTTGAAACTTAACTTACTCTAGCAATACGTTTGAGAACCTTACATAATTACGATTGTAGCCACCTCTACTAAAAGAAAAATATGATATTAAAATAAAGAGAAGCTTTGATGGGTAGTTCTTCAAATCTTTCTCATTCTTAGGTGTTATATTTTATATTTTTATTTCCCAGAAAGCCTCGTGTTGTGAATTACGTATGGATTTCATATGCTGTTCATTTGCTGTTAGGGGGTGGGGACTGACCAGGAGGTTGGGGGTGGTACATTGTGGTTGAGTGGAGATTGCTGGGTGTGAGGCTCAGAGAGTGCGCTGGAAGGAGATGTCCTCTTGCCCTTGGGCTTCTGCGGAAGTCCTGATCCTTTCTCTTGCAATGCACTGAGCAGCTTTTCTCCACCAGATCCTCCTTGACATCAGCAGCCACTCAGGAATGAACTGAGAGCTCCTCTAACTAGAAGGTAAAATAAAATTTTCCTGCCTTAAATTGTGGATTTTTGGTATTGTGTCCCAACATTTAAAAACTAAGTAATTAGTTATCCTTATATCAAGTTAGAAAAGAAGTGCTGAAAAAAATATAGAAAGATGCTTTCCATATATGTCTGAAACTTAAAGAAAAGAAAATCCCTGTGAATAAGCATGACTATATCTCGATTCATTGATTTGTGATTTGAAATCTGTGATATAGGTCTTTTTTAACATTGATAAAATTCTAATTGACAGCCGGTCTCTATCTTGTTCTAGTCCAAAATCAACAGGGCAGAGAAGACAAGCAAAACTCAAATCATTGATTTCTTTGTAATAACACAACTTACAGTACGAAGCTGGAAAGAGAAGTATGTTATTGGTTTCAGTCTGAGAATGTGTGTTCAGGGTACTCTGCCTGGACCACAGCTCCTTCTAACCAAAAGAAAAAAAAAAACTTTAATTTGTACGTGGCACTTAACTGTGACACTTTGGCTTTTCGCGCTATCTCCACTTTTGTTTCCAACACTGTTATCTCATCCTAAGTCTGCTCCTGCCTATAATGGGTTCTTTATACATCAATGAAATCACTTTGAGTTGGTCCAGACCTTCTTAAAGGTGTAATAGAATCTAGAAGTCAGCCATTATTTATAGATGTCAGTTACATATGGTATTCTGAGTTTATTTTTATCAAAATACTTTTTAATTGTATGCAACCATTTTTCTTGAACAATATGATATGATTCCCACTTAAGTCATATTCATGCCTGGACAGAATCATTGCACCTTCTCGCTTGATTTTCTTAAAGTTTTAATAATCTTTGCTGAAAAGATTAAATGTGAATCAAGTAGAGAAGATTAAGGAAATATCTTGTCATGGACCTTTAATGAGTCTACAGGCTGACCTGAGTTCCAGGCAGAGAAGGAGACAAAGGACAGAAAAAAGAGGATAGAATACGGAAGGTTCTTTACAGTCCTCAAAAGAATGCAATATTGGAATTATCATTGCTATCAAGTAAAGAAAACTTGTGTGAAATATTGAAGGCCAATAGATGCAAAGAAACAGATTAATGGAGAAAGTAGCGAATGTAAGTAAACACATATGCAGGGAGAGAGAGGAAAGGGAGAGGAACAGGGGAGAGAGAGGGAGAACCAAGTCACTCACTTTCTTAGCCCTTTGATCAGCAGTATGGGAAGTCCCTTCCTTTTGGAAACTTCTCGATTTAAAAAAAGTGGATTTTTAAAAATGTATGCACCATTTTTGGTTAATGAGACCTATTTTTCTTAAAATTAACTTTTTATTATTTGCAAATAAAATATGTAAGATTGTAATATTGCATAATAGAAAGAAAAAACAATGGGTCAATAAAAAACTATGAATATCAGAGTCAAATGAAATCTAACCAGCTGAAATGTGACAATTGTCTCTGTCAAAGTCAGTGTTCATGTTCCTTCTGTTAGAAATGGCTTGTAGAAATCTTCCTGTCCAAACAAAGGAGGGACATGGGAGGCATGGATGACAGGGTATGAGGCTTTAATTTTCTTTTTGCAAAAAGGGTGACCTTTCCACATGCAAGTGGAGCGAGGCACACGAAAAATGAGGTCGGTACCGAATTAAAACCCTCGGCTACAGGTCCCTCCCTCTGCCTCTTTCTATTGGCAGGATTCACAGTCTGCCCGAGAAGATCTAAGGCATTGGCTCAGGGCCAAGTTCATCACAACGTCATTACCTTTATCCATCCTTTCCCTTTTTGCCCTTGTTTGGTCACCTGATCAGGTAAGGCACGAAAAGTTAAAGTTCCGCCATCTTGAACAATGTGCCACTGCTACTGCTAGGTGATGCTCACACTTCCATTTTGCTACAGTTTGCACAAATACTTACCTGTATAAAAGATAACAACTGTTGAGGCTAGCTAATGCCATTTCCTTAATTCTTGTATGTAAGGTAAAACATTTTGGCCTGGAAATTGTTTTTCTGCTTCTGGTATGCATAGGTACTATTTTACCTCCACAATCTTTGTCTGAAGGAAATCCTTAACCCTGAATCTTTAACCTTAAGCTACATTCTTACTGCTTTGGAATTTCTCTAATTTTCAGTAGATAATGTTTCAGGAAAAGATAGATTCACCACTGCTAATTCTCTGCATATGTTCCTTTGTGTTGACAACGTATTTATGTATATGGGCCTTCCCCAATCGAGAGGCCTCTGGCCTGGTGGGTGGTTCAGAGTGATATCGCTTAGAGCACAACACAAAGTTCCCAAGTCCTGACCAAATTAATGGAACTAATGACTCACACTGTGGTTTGACTGCACATATTTCATATCAAATGGACCACATTATTAGGCTAGTTCAGGCCCGCAGCTGGTCAGCTCATTGCATCAAATCGATGCCTAGGCAAATGGCCAAAGTGTCCGACATAAGCATGAGTAAAGAACATATTTGCAGAGTTGAAGCATTTATAAATATTGCTGAGTTATAAGAATGTTTCACTTCTTGATGAATGTGTGTATTACCCAGCACATGAAAAATGCTATACATGACCTATTGGCAATGCACTTTACATTGCACTTGACAGAATCGACTTTTAGCATTGGATAGATTACAGTAGTTAAACTAATTTGTAAATTTTAAAATAAAATCTGAACTCTGTTTACATTTTCTTAAACCTGTGTTTATCTTTTTGTGTGTACCATAAACTCAAGGAAAGTATTGACATTTTAGATAGAGTCATGATAAACTCTAAAATGTTGTTGTCACCGCAATCTCCTTCTACTATCTAAGCAATTTTAGATCTAAAAATATTAAGAAAGTAGAGCCACGGGCTTTAATAAAAGTAAATATCCTGGGGGTGATTTGTTTTAACAGTATCATATCCTTTGAGCAGCTTGAATTTCCTCTCTGTTGTGGTTTTCTAAAAATCACCTTGAAGATTATGAATTTCAGATATTTTCATGTATTATTTTTAAGACAGAAAAATAGCCCATGCACATGAATCTGCCAATAACTTTATTTTTAGGGTTTAAGTGGGAAAAATATCTATATCTATATCTATATATAGATATAGATATAGATATAGATATAGATATAGATGACAGAATTTCCCCAGAGGATGGTAACATGACATTAATGTGCTTGGTAAATACACTGGAGACAGAAGCACTGTATTATTTATTGACAGTTTGTAGCATTGCAACAATAAAATCTGCATCAAATTATTGATTCTTCTTTGAGTGATATTTTCCTTCTTTTATTTCTAAGAATGCTTATGTTCTAACACAGTATTTCATCTGGTAGTAGACCATTTTAAATACCCTTTGAAATATCTCTTTTTGACATAGTGTTATTAGAAAATAAGCCTAAGATCTTACACCTAGAATGGTTGGCTTGTGGTCTTCACTTAGCTCGTATTTGACTTTTTCTTGTGGAATTTGAGCCTCATAGGAATTTAATGAGGTTCTTTCTGATAGTTAATGGCTGCAAAGAAATAAGAACTCAAGCTTCTCTCATCTCTGTCAGGTGTTCATTCTGTTGAATAAAATGATTTAAAGGAATGCTGTTTAAAGCTTCCTGCAGAGATAACTTTGTTAATATTCTTAGGGTAATGATTTTTACTTTAACAAAATTTAGTCTCTAACCTAGAACAAGTACCTAAATTGAATAAACACAAGAACTTTTTTTTCATAAAGTCTTCCTGCAATCACTAGAGTTGAGAAATTAAGGTTCACTTTTTAAAAATTATTAAATGGACATGCTGTGTCTCAATTTTCTAAGTTACTGGTGATGAAAATGATGGTATCCCTTTGTTGACAAATAGTTTTTCTGCTTGGTCATGACCTACAAGTCATTAAAATAGAGAACATATTGGGAGATCATTTGGGAAAATGAACAGTGAGAATATTCTGTTGAAAGGAAAACATTCTAAATGTAATTTTGTAGTGATTTTTGTGTTTGATAAGAGCTTTTTTACCTACTTATGTATATATTTAGAGATATAATAGATTGTATACATTTTCTACTAAATCAAATTAAGAATGTATGTAATGCATTTCCCTTTCCACAAGGCAACATAATATTTTTCATATTGAAAATCGAATATTTCTTGACTTCTCCATCAGTCAGAAGGGATACTAAATATGAGCATAAGAGTATTTATTTTGGAGCATTATTGCAAAAACAGGCTTCAGCTCTACTTCGGTGCACTGCATATTGAATTGACCAACCAAGAGACTCACAACCTCTGATACCATCGGGGAGGTGGAACATCAGGAGACTGCTGGATCATTGATTTTGACATACTATTCCTTGTGAGTCAGTAGGTGTCCGAAGCCTATGAACTATACATGCACACAAGTCTCGCTGAATATTGGACCTGGAAACCCTGAAATAGAGCCACAAGACAAAGTCACAGTATCGAAACTTGCTGTCACGAAAGTACAGCCAAAATCAGCGAAAAGACAGCTGCTTCCCAATTTTCCCTCACAACTCTGATACGAATGTGTCTAGTTGATGTAGCCTCATCGTCAAGTTATTTTTTCCTTGACTACAGAATAGCTCTTTGGAAGGAAGTAGTCATGAATCCTGTCAATGGACCATTTCCAACACAGCTTTCTTACAAAGTTCTCCAGTGCATCTATAAGCTGTGAAGCTCTCTTCGGATTTGCTCATCTAAGTCACTGAGAGCCTGCTTTACTCCTTACAGTCCTCGAAGATTTGATTTATTGCTAAAGAAAAATAAGTCACCGTCCTAATAAGAGGAGATATGCATTGAACCACTCATGATTCTAAGTTTTCTGACACTCTGCTTTCAAATCTGACAGAGTATGGCACTCTAATGTTGCCCAAGATTTTCTATCTCATATTTAAACAAGAAACTAAAATATCCTGTTTTCTTGTCAAATGCAGTCATCTCTTGGAATTAAAAATGTAACATCTTTTAGTTTCAAGGATATATCTATTCTGAATTTGTAAGCAAAAAACTTGAGGAAAAACACCTAAATTCTAGCAATGTATTACATAATGGCATTTTGTCCAAGATGAACTGTATATTAGTATGTGGATGCAAAGATGTTAATGGAGCAGAAAATTCATATTTCCTACTAGCATAAACCTTGCCAAATAATATGGAAAATATGAATTTCTTAGTTCCCACCTTCTTTAGATAAATGTAAGCTGAAGAAAATAAATTGAAAGCATTTAAATTAAGCATTGTTTTAATATTATGTTGGTTTGGTAACCGTTCCACTTCAATATCAGTGTTTTAGTCGGAAGCAAATTCTATAGGCATTTGTGCCTCACTTAAAAATAATTCTTATTCTTAGCTAAGAATTAGTAGTTTTTGTCACTATGATGGTTTCATAGACTGCACCTACACAATCCTAAAGGATGTAGCCTATCACACACCCTAACCGATATTTCAGTCATTGGTATCACAGTTGTGTGTGCTGTTTTTCAGCATCTGAAGTGTCCTCATACCATGCCCCGCTGGGTATCATGTTCCTTGCCATGACCTTGCTTTGCATATAGATGTTAGTAATTACTGCAAACAGTATTGTAATTGAGTCAGTGATGTGTTATGGGAAAACTATCCAGGTTACCGCCCTTGTTTGTAGTAGTGAAAACAAATGAAGTTGTAAACTACCAAGCTGGGGCATCCCTGTTGCTGCCCTTGGTTGATCCCTCCTGGTTCTGACTCTCCTCTTCTCTTTCTCTTACCAGACATACAGCATACATTTCCTTTTGAGGTATTTTTCTTCCACCTGTAATAATGTTAATATAATCATAAACTTTGCTTTCAATTTCTTTATTCTTGGATAAACCTTAAAGCCTGTGTCTCTGTATATAAATCATCCATAAGCTAGACACTTGATATTTATTAAGGATATTTCAAAACAATAATTCCAAGCAAAACTATTTTAATTCTATTTTAATATTAGTAGTTTCCAGGAAATAGCACATTTTTAGATAATGTCCATGTTCAATTCGTACATTAGGAGGAGAAAAAACAATAACTGTTTGAACTTATTTTTTCTGAGAAACCAGCTACATTAATTACTACTGAGCTTTACTGTTTCAGGATGTTTTTGGTCAAACTGATAAAATATTTATACTACAAGGTAAGAGTAGGTCAAATATCTTCAGCTATGCTCAAAAATCGTTCAAGGCAACTATTGAACAGCGGGAAAATAATTTTATTCAAATAATTTGGAAAATGTAATGACATAAAAAGTCTGTTTTGGGATATTTCAGAGGATTGTCTTACTGGGATGTTGCTTTTACTGTAACCATTGATATTTGTTTCAGTCATATCCAATTATATGTGAGGCTTGTCACCTCAGAACAGAGTGGTGTCACTAAACAACCCAGTCTAATATAACCTGCATCCTGTTTTGGAAAATGATAAGCTTAGATGAAAAAACACAATTCGAGCTGAAGACAACATAATTACATAATTTTTAAATCATTGTTCTAGGAGAAATAAACCAGGTATGCCGAGAATAGGTTACCAGCATAAAAAGGCAATGAGAATTTCAAGAGAAAATGGCACTGAAAATCTTAATCCACTGAAGGAAGGCTTTTGGATACGTTTTGTTAATTGACATTAATTTGTCTAAAACTGTTTCTGGATGATATTTACAAAACCTGATTGTATTCTTTATCATTTAAGGAGTACTGGACCTGAGCAGTTTTCATGAAAGCTGGCTAAAAAAAAATGTTGGAAGAAAGCATAGTGAATCTCCCACCACTGGTAAGACTGAAGCAGAGATAGAATTAGTTGGGTGTTTTGGCTCTAGGTCCACAAAGACCTCTAACATTGAGATTTAAACAAACACGATGTAACTTATTAAATGTGTTATTTTATCTCTCAAATTACATTAATATATTTATAAACTCTTCTCGCATAATTTTAAAGCTTCTTTTCATAACTATGCACTGAACTCCAATTTCATAGTAATACTGGGGAAATTCAAAAAATGCTACCATAATTAATATTTCAGAGAACACTAAGAATTTAAATTTTAAATTTAATTTGGAAATGATACATATACAGTGTTACCATGGTGAAAAAGCTACTTACATAATTGATTTCAGGATTACATCAATAGCATTTATGGCAGAATCTAAAACTTTTTATAGCGCTCCACATTTTTGATCCTAAAGATACCCCACTTTTAATAAAGTAGTTGCATGAATCAGAAATTCCAGAAAGTTGATGTAAAGCAGTGCATTAATAGGCAACATGAATAATCAAAATTTTAAATGACAGATTAATATGGAAAAGCTAAAGTCAAATGCACATATAAAAGTAATCATTAAAAATGAAGTGAAATTTAGACTAACCTGTGTGCATTTGAAGACAGGAATGAAGAAAAAGCTACTTAGAATAGTTCACTCTAAATGTCAAAAATTAATAAACCAATAAATATTTATCCTGAATCTATTATACTCTGTATTTAACTTTTTAAAAGAAAAAGTTTTAGGACTTTAAATTTTAGTTTTATAGAAGAAAGAACAAAACACAACGTTATGCAGCTGAACGATGACTAACTTTGCAAGATGCAAACGTGGTGCTGAAATGTTTCATCAACTTACTTAGCTTATCTAGACTGCTGTATTTTTTAAATTAAATTTATATTACCAAAAGGTGAGACTTATGAGATTTAAGGTACTTTATTTTCTTTTACTAAAAAAAGACATAGCTGGCAAGGTAACATCTGGTAAAGAAAATAAATATTAAAACTCATTTTAAAAGCTTAAATTTGCCCCAAAACAATGAACAACAGAATCAGATGTAGAGAAAATAAGTACGCATTAGAAATTTAGAGAAAGTTACATATGACTTAGGGTATATAACTATTAATTATAAACAGTTGCTATATTTAGAGATGAAAGGTATAAGAATTGAATTGTACATATTAATGTATAAATAATTCAATATACATTTTAAGAATAGAGAAGCCTCAAAATTGTGTTTTGTGCTTGTGAAATTCTTTGAAAGCTCAAAATATCTCGGATACAGAAAATATTTAAGAACGCTCTTCATTTGATTTTTTTATTCAACATTTTCTTTTCTCTGCGAGCAAAGTTAGACTTTGTTGATGCACGCAGTCGATATTTTGATTGCTAATTTGTACTTGCATGCTACAGCAGTTGGGTTTGTCTAGTCTAAAAGCAGATTGCCTGGATTCAAATGCAAGTTTCATCACTTATTACACACCTTGCACACATATGTCAACTTTCATGCCTCAATTCTGCCCTTGAAAAATGTGGAAAAATAACAATAATTATTTCATCAGTTGATATGTTAGTTAGGGTTCTCTAGAGCAACATATTAATAGGAAAATGTGTGTTTAATAAATCCCTTGCCTGTGTATTTATTGTATATAAATATACTATTTGTTAGACAGACTAGATAGACATAGAGGAGAAGAGGCAATAATTTGCCTGACTGCATCAGAGACAGAAAAATCCACAAAGACATTCATGCATCAGCAAATTGGAGGATTCTGCAGTCCAGAAGCTACATAGCTCAAGACAAAAAGCCACAGCACAAGAGAATCATGCATGCCCCACCAGTCTGAGGTCAATGGCCTGAGAGCTCTCTGTAGAGTCGCAGCATGGGCGGTGTGTGTGTGTGTGGGGGGGTGGGGGGTGGTGGGGAGGGGGTTGTTGCATGGAAAAGCAGAAGCTTGAGGTGGATGTCTAACAGGCAGTGGCAAAAATAGAGATGTTTTAAGAAATAGACACATTTTCTTTTTTTCCTTTTTTGTTCCATCCAGGCAACAACCTTAATGGGTAATCCACTGATACCTGGGGTAAGTCTCCCCTTGCAGTTTGCTGGGCTAAAATTAAATAATTCACAAAAACCCAGAATGGTGTTCTAACAGTCTGCTAGGTAGTTGCCACTTAATTCAAGCTGGAATATTATGATTACTGGTCACTGTAGGCATACACAATATGTATCTATTAAACAAAGAAAAAGCAGTATAATATGTTCTTGAAGATGTCAGAAAATAAGATACGTTTGGAAGAGAAGAAAAGGCTAGACAAATTCAAACAGAAAACTATATTCTTATGAAGAACAAGAGTAAATTATTCAGGAAAATGGATTATTTCTTCTTCCTGAGCTAAATATTTTTTTCAGGAAACAAAATGAATAAAAATGCAAACTTTGTTTTAGAATGTTTAATTTCTTCACTCATGACTAGCAGGATGTTAAATATGCAACTCAGAAGTATTCAGTGTCAAATTTTAAAATAAAAATGGGTAAATTACAATTGTAATTTTTAATAGATAACTATCACCCAAATTTGGAACACAAAATTTAATTTTATCATTGATTCTATGTGTATATTTCAGTATTTTTAATAATCACATAAATTTTTATGAACACACAAATCTTTAGCTAAATTTCATTTAATATTACATAGAAATGAATAGTTTGCTATTGAAAATTAACACTAATTGTAATTTTATTACCTGACTATACTGTATTAAGATAATTAAGGTTAGTGCTTTAAACATTTGCACAAAAATGTTCAATCCATCAATATTTTTATAAAATGAAAGTAAAAATCCACAAATTTGTATAGTTTTTAATAATTTAATCACTTTCCAGATTTCAACTTCAACTTACTTACCTATCTGTCACAAGGCGAACTATTGAACATAAAGGGTTCTGCTTATATGGAGTTCACTTACCAGAAAGCATGAGAAATCTAAAATTAATCTAGGAATTGAATTGGCATATTATAAAGCACTGTAGTTCATTTATCAACCCGAGTGAATGAGTAGTTACCACTTTCATGTATTTTATGCAAAATAAGACACATAAGCAAAATGTTCTATAAAATAATAAAGGCGTATTTTATAGACCTGAACATATTTTAAAGATTGATACGAACATATCAAGTCACAAAATTTGCAGCACTTCCGTGAACAGTGTCCTTCCTTTCATACTGGAGAAGCTACAGAAACTTTAGCTGCCTCTCCTGCTCTGTCAATTCATTTCGTGAAGTATTTTTCCTTAGAATTTTAGACTTTGAGTGTATTTGAAAATAGGTATTTTCATAGAGGTATTTAAATTATAAAAAGTTCAGTGTGGTAGAACCTCCTTTAATATGACCTATATCTTTGTAAGAAGAGGTAAGACATAGGCACATACAAGGAGAAGACGTGTGACGTATGGGAAGGGGAAGATGACAAACATCCCAAGGACAGAGAACATGAAAACAAAACATTTTAGAAGTTGAGCTCAAAATTCTACCATTCAGAATTATGAGTAAATCCACTTATCTTAAGTCATCAAACATTTTATGTTGCCAACTATAGCAAGCTGATATGCCTATATGAGGGATTGTTATTTTATGTACCATTGGGAGCCATCTTTCTCTTCCCGAGCTTTTTCATTTATTTCCCTCCAGCTATTTCTCCCTTTCCCTAGTGCTTTCCACTGTTTCTGATTTAATTAAGCCAGAGAATATCCCCTTGTGCATGTTTTATCAGTAGGGTAATTTTTTTCATTTTATGAATTTGTCTGTTCACCCTGCAAAGGAAATAGATGTTCAAAGTGATTTTCCAAATAATTGCATTTTTTCATCTTTTGAATGAGATGGGTCCTATGGATGATAATATTATTCTTAGTTCTTGTTCTTGCTTTTATTAATTAGTAGAATGAAATATCTTCTTTGTTTTCTACTAATCATCACTGTTTTCCCATTACAAAATTGCATTATCTGACTTGTGTAGGTACATTTGAAAGGGATAGTTATACTAAAACCTGTCCTACTAGGAACTTGTTATTAATAGCATGTTAATACATCTGGCTGATATTTTCATTTTCACAAAAAATAAAACTTTCTTTCCAAGTTATCCAAATACTGTAGTTCCTTAAGGCATTACATTTGGATAGATCATTTAACTTACTCTTGTTTATAAAACCTAAATTCTTCCTCTGCCTGCAACTAAACAGTTGCTACCAATTAGTTTTTCTGTTGTAAACAACTATTAGACGGGGAAAAATGTGACAAAAGAATTTTTTTCAGAATTTGGTCAGTGAACTAGAAAGTTGCTTTTAGAGGAGGAAACAAATAAAATTAGCCCACAGATTTTTGTTATCTTATGTAGAGAATTTACAAGATCTTAGACTTAGGACAGAAATTTAAACACACTATGACCTCACCAAATTTATCTAAGATTGAGCAATTCAAGTGGTCAGCAGGTACAAGTACACCTCCAAAGGGAATGCATGTCTTTTATTATAAATGCAAACTGCAGAAACCTGCCTAAATATTTCTTTTGTGTCCTTGGATGAAAAAAATGAGCACATATAAAATGAAACTAGATAATTTTGTTGGGAAAATATAACTAGGATAAAATAATAGCTACTGGGGAGCTGGTAAAATGTTCAGTGACATTTTATTTTCATCTCAAAATGGAAAGCCTTTAAAGAACACCTGATATGTTCAATAGATAGGCCAAGATTACCATGCCTCAGAACTCAGCTTTAACTGGTAATGGTGTGTAGATTGAAGGTTATTTTAAGCCTTCAAAGAGACATTAAAGCTCATTCTAATATTTTATAAAATTAACTATCTGGCTAAAAAACAAAATCTGATAATAAGTAAAACTCAAAATATTAAAAACAAAATTTGCATACTGTATTGAACCCCATCAGGTATTATTGAACATAATACAAAGGAAATAATATATGGCCTGTGAACTAGAGAGAAGCTAGCCAATGAGAAGATATAGAAATAAGAAGCTAAAAAATTCGAAGAATTAAAAAAAAATGTCAGTTGTAAGGAATTGTAGGCAGGTATTATGAGCATAATAAAGATAGGGAGCATGCACACATGTATACAAACACAAACACACACACATATACATGTTCAAACATATTTTCTATAGAAACAAATATTTTCAATTTAAGGAAGCTTTTGGAATTCAACAACAGATTAGGATCTTGGTATAAAATCATAATGAATTTGAAAATATACAAATTATACTGAAACATGTAGGCAAAAATAATTGAGAAAATGAAGAGATACATAAAAAAATTTATTTTGTCAAATATGTGAGCAATACATGTTTGAGCTTTCCAAGACAACCACAGAAATACTTGAAAAAAGCAATGACCATTATCTCTTGTTTTATAAAAACTGTTAGAGGAACGTTACCATTAAATACCAGATAATAACAAATGCAATTCTACAGTGACCTAGGGGCGTCATAATGGAAGGCAAAGAGGTTTGTGAATTCATCTCTCAACGCATAGATGCCTTCCAGAAGACATTGGAAGGGTGCCAACACTCAGAGAAAATACAAAAGAACAAAATACATATTTTATCTACTCCTCATGTCCTTCAAAAATGAATAAAGAGTGAAACATAACAAGAGATGAGACATTTTAATAACACTCATTACCAAAGAGAATTAAAGATGTTACCAAAGTGGGTCCAAATTTCAGGTGAAAACTCTAATCTACAGAAAGATGAAAAAGCCGATTTAGGAAGAGTGTGAATTCACTTAATGTTTCCTCTACTCAAAAAGTTAATTTACATTCACATCTGACTGGTAAATAAATATATTGGGCAGATGTGCGATAGATCTTAGTAACCTGGCAATAACAGCACAGGAGGATGAAAATATGCTATTGCATAATTCTTACATAGGAAAAAGTATAATACAAATAATTCTTTTCAGCATGTTGAATAGTCCCTGATACTTTGTAAATTTCTTCGTTCTTTCTGCACTTCCTGTTTTCCAAGTAAACTTTCTTGAAAGGTTTTTCTACACATCATTTCCTTCACCTGATTTCTGTCTTCTCAAAATATGCTTCATCCAACTCTGAGATGAATTGGGAGAAAAATGGTAATTTTCTTTAATGTGAACAAGAAACATTTTAACATCAATATTTTGTAAAGATACATTTGGTCATAGTTATAATGATGTGTTTTAGAAGTGATTGCTTTTCATTTCTATTTCTGCTTTAATCACATCAATTAAAAAGTTTTTTTTTCTTTTTACATCCAGCAGAGGCTGTTAAAGTCTTACAGTTTACCTGCTTTCCTTGAACATATTTGTATTTTTTCACAATATATTTCTATAGTATTTTTTGTCTCTGACATTAGAATTTCAGATGTACTCCTATTTGTAATCCTCGAAAAAATACATTCAAATGCCACTATATAACAATCGTATTTTCTACTCTGTGCAAGATACAGAAAGAGAACACACTTGCGCGCGCGCACACACACACACACACACACACACACACACACACACACACACTCTTCCTACTTCTTAAGACCGTCCTGGAAGATCAAATAAACAAAATAGCACTTGAGTAGGAAAAATATTTAAGTCTCAATGGACTTAATTGGATACTTATATTGATCAAATTGAATGTCTAATAGCTGTACTTTATAGGTTGAAAGAATAAATTTAATGACTCAATCCCACGAGAGAATTTTGTTTAATGCAACTAATGAGAAAGAAGACCGTGCTCATTTTATTAGAAAGAGCTTTCATCATTCAACTTAATCCACTTAATGATAGTCAAGCACAGTTGGTGAGTATAGTCACTGCCTGTGCCCTTGAAAACGAGTTTGTAAAAGTAAGAAAAACAAAGGGAGAATCTCACATAAATCCATAGATACATGGAAGTACATCTATGATCAGTAATACATGAGAATAATTTTTATACTTATAAGATGAATAATAATGTTTCCTTCCTCTGATAATGATATTGTCCAAGAGCTCATTTTCTTCCAAATGTTTTATTGTTTTTTTTCATTTATATGCTAAACAATTAGCTTTAAATTTTTGGAAATATGTACTGGACCCTTTTTGAGTGCAAGAAATTCACTCTATTTGTTGAATTAATCTTTTCATAGTGAGATGAATGGACATTGAGAAACATTGCTGGTTCTCTGCTTCACATAAAAATTAGTGACTTGCACTGACATAGGAGTGTGTCTCTTTTTGTACCTTTGCGGTGATCTGACCCAGCCCGTTGCTCTCCTCAGGTACCTCAATTACAGAAAAGTGCACCCAGAAATCACTTTTTATTAAAGGTCAGTTTTAAGTAACTTCAGGAAAGATGAATAGAGATTCAGCATTGGAGGAATGTAAATTTTCTGTATTCAAATGCAATTAGGACTTTGCATTCAGCATGTCTTAAATCTCTTTACAAACATTAGCTTTTGTAATTAAGCCTTTCAATTTCCCTGTAAGTCATATTTCATTATCCACGATTTACAAACCTAAAACCAAAACACTAAGGAAATGGATAGCCTGCAATTTCAGACACATCCTTGTAAAACACTATTTTCATCAAGTTATTCCTGATATCTGAGCCTTTCTATTTTTTTCTTCTATTCCTTTTAAATCCTTCTACTTTTTTTTTTTTTTTAGAAATTTAGCTTCTAAGTATCCACTAAGTAGATTCAAATATTACCTTATTTACGATATTTGGTTTCAGAAGTCAAGTTCCTTGATTGCTCCATAATAACACTCTCTTCTTTATATAAATTGTCTATTTTATACATTCATATTCTGGTACCACATTTCTGTAGTTTCTTTCTTTTATGATGCTGCACAGTGAATTCCTTGCATAAGAAAATGTGAGTACAACATTCCCTACTTCGCACTTTTCCAGTCATTTGTTAAGTGTGTTTGGTGAATGAGTAGGAAAGTATTTTTCAACTTATTTTGGTATAATGCTGATTATCAATTATATGTTCAGTAATCCTTGGGGTGTTTTTGCCAATATTTTGTAATCATGATCTCATGGGATAGTTATCAGCTGTATTGTTTTATAAAATAATATATTTCAGATATGAGAATCAACAATTTTTATTATAACTAAGTGTTCAATCTTGACCTTTTTAAAAATAGTCTTGCAAATTTCAGAGTTGATGTGTCTTCTTAGAGTGATACAGTCCTTAGCTTGTTAGGTAACAAAATTCACTTTTGGTATAGTTATTTCAATGTTGCATTTATCTGTGATTTACATACAGCTAGTTTACCCAAATTTGCTAAAAACAGCTGGCAGTAAGGCCTTCACACCAACTTGACTGTTACAGATGTAACAGTTACAGATGTAACAGTATTTTAGGGCTTCATGGACAAAGGGCCACAGATTGGATGGATTAACCAGCAGTATTTTCTCCCAGTTCCGGAACCCAGATGGCTGCTATCAAGCTTGCCACAGAGTGGGGTTCTTCTGGCACAGCTTTCTTCGTAAATGACTCATCTCATCTCTATCCTTGTTGTTTTCTCTTTCGCAGATCCTACCTCCTGTTATAGTGCGTTGTGAAGGACTAGTGGTTAGGACAACAGTATGCAAAAGCTGGGAGGGTACAGCTAGGTCCATACTACCCTTGCAATACACAGTCAGTAGTTAAATATGGATGCAACTTTCTTCCAAGTAACGATTTATACACGGGGATTACTTGGTTAAATGCTTTCTCTGAATAAGCCCCACAGGTAATCATTTCATGAAATGGAGGCATGCCTGAGAAGGTAAAATTCAAAGATTAAGCTGACACAGGAAGAGTTAAATTAGTGGCAGGATAATTTCTCTTCAGTTGTCTACAGAAATATAGTTCCATTTGGCAGAAAGCCAAGTGAGAAGGAAAACACTTAAGATGCTATTTCGCTTTAGTTCATTTACCCATCTGTCTACATGAACCCTGTGACACTGTTTTCCAAACGGAGGCCTACTCATGCCAGAAACATGGTGCTTGGCCTGAAACTATAAGTGCTTAGCCAGTTTCAGCTTAAGGGAATATAATAGCACTGGCAAATTCATTTCCTAAATAAGATTATTTGATTTGCCAAACCTAAAATTTTCAGTAGCACTACTCATCACATATCTGAGTTTGTAGCAGTGCCTTTTGCTTCATAAAGAAGGGTTAATCTATTTTTTTTTTTGGTTCATTAGTACATTTCTGGTGTTATTGAACCCGTTACAGGGCCTATTACAACATTCATCCTCATAATGCTTTGCTAGAGATAATAATGAAGAATTTCTTTTTCATGTTTCTACTTTTCATATTTTCCTTAAAATTATTTTAAGACTGATACATATGTATTTTCCATAAAAATATTAATAATTTTTAAAAAAATGTATTCTTCATTCAGATTTTTCCAGCTTTGTTGAGGTATAAGTCTTATGTAAAAATGTGTGTGCATAAGGAGTACATGATATATATATATATATATATATATATATATATATATACACATATATACATATACACATACACACACACACACACAAACACATATATATATAATATATATATATATATATATATATTATATATATATATATATATATATATATTATATATATATATATGATTACCACAACCAAATTGTCTTTTTAACTCATTTGTGTGAACTTCTGTGTAGAGAACATTTAAAAAAATAAATAATCATTAAGCAAATTTCATGTATACAATACTACATTATTAGTGGCAATTATGTTGATGAACTTAGATCTCTAGAACTTACATTAATTCTGTAAATGTGGAACTTCATATCCCTTCTAAATCTGCTCATTATGTCCTGGTCCTCAGCTCCCAGGAAACCCCACTCTACCCTATTTCTCTAAGTTTCACCTTTTAGATCCTATTTTCTTATTTTTCCTACTTGGCTTACTTCACCCAGTATAATGCTTTCCATTTTCACTCACATCAAAAATGACAGTGTTCCCTTCTTTTTAGTGCTGAATACAGCTCTGTGTACGTGTGTGACGCTTCCAGCACCTCTTCCTCCACTAATGGGCACTTAAGCTGAGGTTGATTTCATCTCTTGACTGATACAAAAAAAAAAAAAAAAAAAAAAAAAAACTGCTACACTCAGCTTGGGAATGCACATATCTCTTTTACACACTGAATTCATTTTATTTGAATATGGTGTTGCAAAGTCATATACTAATTCTATTATTACTTTCTGAGGAAACTCCATATTGCTGTTCATATAGGCTGTATCAATGTGCATTTCTACTAACAGTTTTCACTTTTGCTAAGATCTCAGTTTTCTTCATAAATTTATATATTTTGGCTACTGCCCCAACCGCAGCATTGATACCAGGAAGGGGCTGTCCTCACGTAGTAAGTATCAAAGCACCCTTCTTCAGTTGTTTTTAAGAGTTTCAGGACTTTTCCTTGTTTTCCTTTAAATGTTCTGAAAAATCAACCAGTGAAGTTATCTGATCTTCAAAGAAAAATTCACTTCTTCTAGGTAATTCGACCATTTGGTATGTAAGTGCTCACAGTAATCTTTAATGATCTTTCACATTTCTTAGATATCAGATGTTTTGTCTCTTTCTTTATTTACAATATGAGTATCTTATCATTTAGTAAGTTGAGTTGAAGTTATGGCAAATTTGTTTAACGTGCAGAACATCCCTCTCTTAGTTCATAGATTTTTTCCATTATTTTATCCTTGTTACTTAAATTAATTCTGTTCTTTATTTCCTTCTCTCTACCAAATTTGAGTTTATTTCATTCCTCTTTCAAGTCCCTTTCTGTGTAAACCCAGATTACTCATTTTTTTCTTTTATTCATAATGTGAATATTTTTTATTTTATAATTCTCTTAGAACTTATTTATCTTCATCTCACACTATCAAATATAAAAATTATCTAAATATTGTTAAAGAACAGAATCTAACCACACTCAGCCAGCCAAACATTCGTTTCAGCTTCAAGAATAAATTCAGCCTGAAGGGATGGAAAAGAATATTTCTTGCAAAACATAAATAAAAGCAAAGGTTGCTCTTTTGAAAGACGATATAATTTTAAGTCAAATATTGTTACTAATGCCAAAAATTCTATAAAGTAATGACAGTCTACTCATCATAAGAATTTAAACGATGTGTATGTGATTTCATTAACCATTGTGACACCCTGATACATGAAGCAAGCATTTATAGATATGAAGAGAGAAAAAATCAGTATAATAATAATAGGTAACTTCAAGGCCCCAAATTGACAATGCATAGATTCTCCAGTCTGTATTAATCAAGCTTCCCTGGACAGACACAGAAAGTAAGGTTCATAAATAGAACAAGAATTAAAAGGAGATTCATAGGAGAATTGGCTCATGGTTATAGAAGCAAACAAATCCCACAGCAGATCATTGCAAGCTGGAGAATTTAAGATGCTGGTAGTATGTCTCAATCTGTGTTCATTGGCCTCAGAACCAGCGAAGCTGAGGCTTTCACTTGGTCTGAGTTCAAAGATCTGAGAATTTTCATGGGAAAGAGAAATAATGATGTTGGTAAGGTATGAGTTCAAAGGCTAGGAGACCTGGGATTTTAAAATCTAAACATGGGAGGAGACAAGCCTAAGTGAAAGAACAGATTAGTCTTTCCTCTGCCTTTTAGGTGATACCTCTTTGCAATGAGGATACCTCAGGGCACTGATCCAAATGCTAACTTCTTTCCAAACACTCTCGCAGATATCCTCAGGCACAATGTTTTACCAGGTACATATTTTGCAATCCAGTCAAGTTGACACTCAAAATTAACCATCACAAAGACAGAAAATCAATAAGGAAACGGTTGAATTCAGCAAAACTAAACCAGATCAAATGAACTTAACAGACACATTCAGAACAGTCCACTCAACAGCAAAAGAATACACATTCTTTGTTCAAGGCCATGCAGAGAATTGTCCAGGAGTGCACTTATGATATGCTGCAAAACAAATCTCAAAAAAAACTTAAGAGAATCAAACCAAAATATTTTTTATTTCACCCCCAATGTTCTGAAAGGAAAAAAAAATCATTAAAAAGAGGAAAACTGAAACATTTACAAGTATGTGAAAATTAAAGTGTTCTCCTGAGTAGTCAATGAGTCAAAGAAGAAATCAAAAGACAAATTTAAAAATTGTTCATGAGCAGTTAAAGCACCAAGGAACACCAATTGAGCATGGAGCTTGAATTTTTTAGTAATACATGAAGCTGAAAGAATAATGTAATTATGGCTATAAAATAGAGACAATTCAAAAATTCATTTGATATGATTTGCAGATTTTCAAGTATTAACATACATGTTATGTAGGAATAATGGTTATATGATTTACTCAGGACCAAGAGAACCAAAGATGAGCTGAGAGGAGCGGTTGCAACGTCCCCATAATAAACGCTGAGACATGTACTGGAGGCTGATTGATGAGAGAGTGGACCACCGCAGGGAGGATTCTGATGTGGCATGCGTTAAAAGGCCCCAAGGATAATAAATAGTCAGGAAGCAGCTTCCACAAGTCAAAACCTTTGCTAAGGTGAACTTTTACTGATGCAGTTGCTTTGACTCATCCACACTTCTGTGAAGTCTCACCCATATTCCTGTAAGAAATCTTAATAAACTCATTGGCTCACCAAATTGGACTTTGGCACAATCATTACCATTGTCTGTTGTCTTCACCAGGTCTCTCTGCATTAAAATAATATTTATTTGTATATATGTGTTATACTCATAGGGAAAAAAATCCAGTATTTTCTTTCCTGTGATTTTCTTCATGGACTTGGATACCACTTTAGATTATGCCATTTTCCTAGGTGTTTCATCTGAACTTTAAGTCCTGGGCAGATTTCTCCAATTTATCCAATCTCTCTGTGAAGCACATAACAATTTTCCCAGATCTGTGATGATTGACTATTTGATATTTGCCAAGGTAACCGTGCTTCCTTACAGTTAGAGGTTAGGTGATGACTTTGAAGCATAACCTAAGACAGAGCAGCACTGGTCTCTTTTCATCATTGTTTTTGTCCCTCAGAGCTACAGAGCAACCTTCATGCACATGATTATAGCTATTAAAAAATTGGAAGAAAGTGTTTTTGTTTTAATTTTTTTCTATAGGAACGGTGGCTGTCTTTCCTGTGTTGTATGCTTAATTTTTAATTTTTAAAAATATTGTATATGGCCATCAAAATTTAGTGTTGTATAAGTATTCAGTACCTGCAGTATACATTATAATTATTATTAAATTAGGAATATATTTCTATTAGTAATACATTTGAAAAAATCTTCAGCTTAAATTTTTAATCTTCTTTGAATTCTAACTTAAGAATATGTAGTTGTGAGTTTTGCAATTGATAAAATCTGGCAGATACTAGGGCATTTTTACTTCAAGATAGATACTTTTCAGGTAAACATTTATTCTTATCTTTCTTAATGCTTGGAGCTGTCAAATTTATTAAAATGTAAGTTATTGTTTTAACTTTATTTTTCTTCACTGGGATTTCATTGGCCACTCCATAGTCTTGCTTTTCCTAACAGCTTTTTAATTTCCTGTAAAGTCTATTCTGTTCTTCAATATCTCTATTTCCACAGTTCTTAAGCAGAGGTGTGATTATCCTTACTTATCATGTTATGACCATAATCTCTTCATTAACTTCTTTGAAATCACAATGGTAGTGTATGTCTTGGTTGGAATTAGAGTCATGTCTAATTGACTATATCCCAGTATTCAAGAACTTTAGCATTTGCAAAGAAAATCTCAGTAGAAATCTTCAGTGATGGACTGAAGCCACATACAGAGAAACTTTTTTAGGACTCTGTTTTCCTAACTAAACATGCCACTTCCCAAATATAAGTATGTGATATTATCATAACAAAAACATGGCCACCTTAAGAGTAGTAGAGAAATATAATAGTACCATTCAGTTTATATTTTTCTTTTTTCTGATAAAATTTTTATTAAATATTTGTAAACAAACTTTACAAATCCAGACCTAAAAAGGATTATTTTATTTTTAATGTAGGAGTAATACTACAAAATGTGAAAACAGTTTTGAGACCTCCACTGTTCCTTGTGTGTCTTTCAGTAAATGTGTGGCCAACCTCTGGAACTCAGAGGAGCAAGGCATCCTTCATTCACATTCTTTCAATTCTAGGTTAAAACAGGGACTTCTTTCAGGCCACTAAGATCAGAATATATCTGTTTTCCTAATAGCTCTTGTCTTGGAAGGAAATGATTCTGGGTAGTTCTTGTTTGAGGGTCACAAAATGGAATTTTCATGACAGGAAAATATTCCCAATTTATTGCTGTCAGTTATTCCTATAAAAGAAGATTTTAAGTTTCTTGTTTTTTTTTTATTGGAACATTTTATTTTTTCTCTTGTTGGACTGTTGGAGGAAACTGTAATAAGAATTTGCTCATAATTTTCAATAATTATACCATCTTTAAAGAATAAAAGCATATATTATTCTACTCTTGCAGAAGGCTTAAAGTAAAAGTTTCCTTGAATTTAGGTGGTATCTGAAAAGACAGCAGAATGAGTTAATAGAACAAAACTTCCTACACAACTTTGCTATTATCATGATGTGTTGGTTTGAAGCCATTTTGTGAATCTGTGGTTATTAAACTTCTGATTGTTGATATCGACCATTTATACTTTTACTTTCTTGAAAATACTAATTTAGTGCATTTCAAAACTGATACCAAATCTCGAAGGAAAATACATTTCTGTCACTGACAGTTATGTCTGAAGGTTTTTTTTTTAATCAATTGCTCAAAATTACATTGACTCCATTTTGTTATTTGCTTCGTTACTAATAAGAAAAGCACAGAATTAACAACAACTTCATTTGGTCTTTGCTGATATCATGTTGACTGTTTTAGTGTGTTTTTATTATATTTAGAACCAGAAGTTTGAAAGCACATTAATTTAAAATGTCTGTCCTGATCTCATTCAAAGTATGTCAAATACAAAGATAATTGCATGATAGCGTTTTATAAGATAATAAGCTTATGTAAAATGGCAAAGATATTAATGTTATCATTCCCATTAATATTCTTAACTCAAATATATAATCATTTACATAGAATATTTCATCTATGTTTGCATCACTTGCATTCTCTTTTTCTTCCTTATTTTCTATTTTCTCTCTTCTGTCTCTCTTAACTTCCCGTGTTTTCAATATCTATCTCACGCTGATTATTTCTCACCTATAGTCTCTGTTTACTCTTAAAAATATTTTATTTTAGCAAGTTAAATGAAGTGACAAGGCTTAGTTAGAAAAAAATTGAAGTTATGCAGAGTACATCCCAGCGCTTTTTTTACTTTAGTTGGTGTTTCACCTTACCTCTGCAGCTGTCTTGGTATCTTCTCCCTCATCTCTCCCCAGTACTTGTAGTCAATTAAAAAGAAGAGTTGGATTCACCTGTCAGTACTACTCTCTGATTGAATAGACACCTAAGTTGTGAGAATTCTTTACTTCTTGCTTAAGAGTTCCTAGCCACTTTCTCACACATTGTCATACTCTGCTCATACTTTGTCATACTTTGCTCATATTTCTATGAGCAAAGGTAAAATTGTAAGGGAAAGAGCATTGGCAAAGATATCTGGGCTTCACGTGGAAACCACAACACATTCAAGTTATTTCTTTACATAAATTATTTTAATTCTTTGCACATCAGTTTTCTTATTCATAAAATAGCAGTGACATGTGGTGTTGCATAACTGGAAGGACAAAATGAGGCGGTGTGTTCAAAGACATTGGATTTCCAATCTATAAGTTGAATAACATTTGAAAAACTAATAGAATGTCTAGGTTGTCCTCTACAAAAGGAGGGTTACACTGTTCTTCGGACAAACTTTAGGATTGAGTCAATATAGGTAAAACACTTAGAACAAGAACTGGTACAATTTTGTTACAATCTCTAGAAATAAATAAAGGTATTTTATCCTGGTGTATAGCTATATATAAAAACTGATCAGGTAGGTTTCATACATTATGGTTTCTAAACTTGTGTAGTTTCCTAGTTCTGTGTTGCCTACTAAATGTCGTTTTTATTTTTCTTTGCTTCATTTTCATACTGTCCTACATTGTTTACAACCATTCTACTGATGTGCCGTCTAGATTACGAGCCCTGAATGGCCTGGAAGGCATCACGTTACATGGTAAATTTCCCTTTGCTCCGCTCTGTTCATGCATCTCAGCATCGACTGCTAACTGAAGTCAAAGAGCAGTAACTACAACACGTTGCTTGCCAGTTTTTATAAACCTAATGTCTTCGTCATTTTCCAATCTATGGATGCAGAGCCTGACACCAACAACTGAAATGAAGTCTATTTTAGCGGTCGTATTCAGAGGTCGTAGCCCATGCATGGCTGACTGGGCAATGGCAGAAGGGCAGCTCCCATCAGGCCAGGATGGACAGGGTAGCGAGGGCGGGGCATTATTACGAGGTGGGGTTTGGGTGGAAAGAGGCTCCGCGTGCACTACTCCTTTCTCTTGCTTGCTCTGTTTTAGGACAGTCATCGGGCCCTTATGCCACACTATTTCTGGTTTAAAACCATTGAACCATGGACAGAATCTTCTGAAAGTAAGAGCCAAAATAGACCTCTCCTCTTTTAATGTGTGGATGTCACACATTTAATTTTAATAACGGGATGTACAAATGGTAAGTGAAACAATTGCCCTTTATGGTAACCCGAGGCAGGAAAGACGGCAAGCAGTAGAGCTAGTTCCGAAGAATATCTACTAGTGAGAATGTTTTGTTTTCCACCGGTCTCTAGGATGTGATGTTATCTTCTAAGGGATTCAGAAATTATTTTTCGGATTTCCTAAAATTGTTCAAGGAAAAATAAGTTGCATTCTTGATTTTTGTTTCATTCTCTCTCTGTGTAGGAAATAATGAATTCTCCAGCAAAAGGCATCATGTTACCAAATACGAACATAGAGGAACCACCTTAAAAAATGTACATAATTTATGAAAAACAAAATACATAGTTTATTCGTTTTTATATTGCTATTTCTAACATCAAAAATGCACGGTGGGAATAAGTAACACTAATTCATGGTTTAAGAACAATAATTATTCAAAATAAGTCCTGATAGTTATCTAAGTCCGATTTTATTTAACTACACAATAGAAAGAATTTAATAAATTTCATCAGATGTGTCATATAGTAAAGGTACAATTTAATTTACATAATGAGTAAAATAGGAAGCATTTCTTAGTGACAAAATGACTCATTAATTGTTATTTTTGGTTCACTCTTGGGAAGTTATTAGAATTAATATCACATAATATAAATTAATAGCCTTTGACTATTATTTCTAAATTGAATTACTATCTTAGATTATATTTATAGCCAGGCCTAGTAGCACAAGCCTGTGTTACCAGTATTTAGCCTGGGTAGCTTAGGAACTTAGACAGTTGCTGTTTCAAAATGAAAAATAAAAATCACCTCAAGATGAAGGCCCGGGTCTCAACCCTTAGTACAAAACAAAACAAAACAAAACAAAACAAAACAAAAAAATACACATAGAATGCATCTATGAAATTAGTTATTTTAATACATTAATTTTATTGACTTACTTATAATGTAACCATGTACACAAATTCAGAGTAGAGAGACTTGTGGCATAAGATTAGACTAATATTAGAGAGCTCCAGAGAGTTTTTGAAATGCCTTTGAACAACTCTGGGCAGTCTTTGAAATGACCTTCATATCTGTACATTACATTTTGAAATTGCAAAATAACAGGTTATTTAACACATCATGATCACCGTGTACACAAAGGCTGAAGGAGAATATCTCAAACCCAAATAAAAAGCCACAATGTTAGAAACCTAATTCTTTATCCTTCTAAAAATGTCACTTTAATATCCTTGGCTAAAGAACAAAGGTGGATGAACCAGAAATTTTAAAGCTTTCATGTTAAGTAAAATTCAGACACATCCTTCTGTAGGAAAGAAAAGGCATTTCCTTATCCTTTGTCCCTCCCTCTTCTTAGGATGCCACATTCCATGGGTTCATATCTGATGGCTTAGTTATCTGATGGCTCATCAGAAAAATAATCTTTGATGAATTTAAATTGTCACCACTTGTAACCTACACATGCCATATTGAGCAAACCGGAATTCTTAGGCAAACTCGGAAAAAAAGTGGCTTCTTTTCTCCCTTTTCAGAGGAAAAAAGAACAACTCTTTTTTGCCAGCTGTTATGTCTGAAGATGGTGTTCAGTATTCTGTTAGTCGTCTTTTAAAGATAGTATTACTGCTATTTTCTACCAAAGGCTGGCATTAAGAGTGGAACTGTAAAGATATTTTGGGATGGAGTATAAAAATAAGTTCTAGTTTGAGGCTGTGTTATTTGCTGTGAAAGGTTGAACATTTAAATAAAGGGTTAGTTAAAATAGGCTCTTCTAATTCCAGGAAACAACATTCCCTTCTCTCTTCATTTTATAAAAGGTAGTAAAAACAACAACAAAATCTCCAAAACTGAAAAGAAAATGAACTATAGTTTTCCAAGGGTGGTATTTGGACTGTTGGTAACCATGTTTAGTTTGGTTATTCTTTAGAAACAGAAAAAGAAAAAAAAAACAAGTAATATTAACTTGCAAAATAAAATGGCTATGTATAAAAAAATTGTCCCAGAATAATTTCAATGACAGGATTGGATTTCAGACCGTGAGGTTCAGAGCTGAAGCTTGTTCTTTGTCCTTTTCATTGACTCTTCCTTGCATGCAGAAGGGAGATCAGCGATATTTCTCATCCCCCAAAAAAAAAAAAAAATGACAACAAAGATTGTTTAAAAAGAAGGCATAGGTAAGAGCCAAAAATCTAAAACTTCTGAATATCTCAGAATCGAAGCTAGGCTAAAAAAAAATGAAAGCTTGTAGTCATCTGTTACTTCTCAAAATATCACATGGAAGACAGGGCTTGATCCCTGATGTGAACTTTTGCATATAGTTTTACTTCGATATCATTATCCGTGAGGGACAGTTTTGAGAACTTCCAGGGATACCCGATCTGTGGATGCTCAAGGCCTCAATGCAAAAGGGCAGTGTTTTCACACTACCTATGTTATCCTCTAAATCACCTTGAAATAAACTGTGGAATATTTATAATACCAATGCAACGTGAATGATCTATGCAAAGGTGGTCATATTACAATGCTTGAGAGGACTGACAAGAAAAAAAATACATGTGTTCAGATCAGAGAAAAGCTTATTAATTTATTTTTTTAGTATTGATGGTCAAATGCAAGGTCTTATGCATTCTGTAGGCAAATGTTATTTAATGAATATACGTCCATTCCCAAACTATTCTTGATCCACGAGGTTAAATTCTTAAAGAATCCACCAATATAGAGAATTCACTCTATTTTATTATAAAAATATACAGCTAACTGTAGTTGAGAAGTCTGATGGAGAAAATGAGAATCTTAAAAATCTTACATGAGTGTCTTTCTTTGAGGAAGAAGATTTAAATGTGGATGAAAGAAGCTATTTTAAATTCCCACCATAGAATAGAAAAACCATACAGCTATGTGACCCGAGGAATGTCATCAGTGCATCTGACAGAGAAGTTTCCGGAATAACTTGAACAATTTTTGCTACACTCAGGTATTTTCAATATAGGTTAACAACTGTATTTATGTTAAATATACCTGGATGGTATCAATGTCTCTCCATATTGGTGGAACAGTGAAAAGTAGATTTTCTGTTTTTGAAAACTTTCTACATTTATAGCCCAGAGTTGTAGGACCTAAATTCAACATTTGGATTTTTTATGTTTATTTAGAAAAAAATTCAAATGACGTGTAACACAACTGAGGATAAGTGAAATTTAGAGTTCATCTTATCAACAACGATTTCTCTCAACTTCCTGTGCTCAGGATGTTTGGCAAGTGATTTGAGTGAGCATATGCTATTTCTCTGCAGAACTCTCTAATTGATGGACTAAAATAATAAAATGCCCACTCTAAAATAAACCAATAAAAACAGAACTGAGAGGAAAGATGACAGTTGAGGAATCTGCAACTATCACCTCTTATCTTTTTCATTTCTTTTCTCTTGGAAAATAAAATAAGTAAAAATGAAATTTAAAAAGGTACATAATTTTCAATTATTTTATTAAATATGCATGGATTTAAATTAATATTTTATCTTTCTTCAGGAGACACAGAGAAGTGGCTCTGTATGAAATAAATAAAGTTAAATAAATAAAGGAGAATATGAAAGTATGTTACAAATAAATAAGCATACATCCATCAATTTTTAGAAAAAATTTTGAATGTAACAACTGTTGGCAAGACACCTATCTAGTATCCATATCGAGCATTAGTTCATGGGTTTTACATCATTTTTTCCCATAAATATAACACTATCTTTTGTCTTTGTGGATACCAGGTGTTCCTTATTTAATAATCAACTAATTAATTTTCATCTCTGAAGAAAATTCTTCTGACTTTCTACAGGAACATTAATGATTCCTCCGACTACAGTCTCATGGTGTTTTTGCAATGGTAAAAACTAACATCATTGTCTGTTTTTATCTGGAAGCATGGGTTTGCATAAGGTGGTGAATTCTCTACAGGAGGCTTCTTGATGTTATTGATACATAAGATCTGAGAAATTCTTTAGTTTCTATCACCTACAGGAGTTATTTATATGTCTTAAAATTAAATAACCTTACAAAAGTCTCATTCATATGTCAGCTGAGGTCTGCTCTGTTGATTCAGGCTGAGAGATTTCCAATAGTGTCCTTTTTGGTGATGAACTTGGTAGAGGCAGGGTAGAGACATAGTAGAGACATAGACGCTCACCGATTCCCAAAAACCCATGCTGCTAATGTAATACAGAATTTGAAATTCATGTATTTACCAAAAAATTAGAATAAAGAAAAAGAAATAGTGACATATTCTTTCCAATGTGAAGGAATGAACTCACAACTCAAAGTTACAAAGAACTTGAAGACCACTTTGAAAACAGATTGCTCTGTTGACCAAAGTAGCTAGTTTTCTGGGTTCATTGTTTTGGTTGAAAGTGAATTTTGAGCAAATGTTTTTTTATAACACTTCTAATAAAAACTCAGCATAGATATCATTTTCATGTAATACCTTCGAATTTTGAACAAAACAACAAACTTCACACCCGGGCTTAGTAGGAGTTCTGTTAGCCTATTGGCAGATTTCATTTCATTAGCATCTGGGTGATCAATTATTTTGACTTTCACTGACACAGAAAATTGTCGAGTACTCTTTACTTTTTTCATTGCATTTCTTGTACCTAAATTTTGAAAATCATAAAAGCAATGCTCAAGTAATTTCGGATTAAAGCCAAGTAGTTGGAGCACTCAAGTCTTAATCAAAGGTCCCATCTACAAATATGTGAATTTGAAATTATTAATAGGATGTATTAATAGTATTAATGGGATGAAGAAATTTTGGTGACCTTACTAACAAACATATAACCTACAATTTGTATATTATATAACATTTGATACTTTCTAAACTAGAATATAAAAGTATATAAAGCTGGCCTGTTCAAAAGACTCCCAAACATTGCTTTATTCCAGAAGCAAATGTTCGCTAGCACCTGGTGTCTATCCACATGGTAGAGGGTTGGGTGGGACATGTGGTTGTGCAAGAAGAGTGGTCATGCCCTATGCTATGTAAAGATTAAAATGCGGCTACAGTGAGAAACAGTGCTAGTTGCCAATAGGTAAGTAAGAGTGAAGAAATATTTGATAGACAATGAGCAATAGTTTTCATCAATGAATCGATGAAAATTAGGACAATCTTATAGAAATAGAAAGTGAAACATTTATCCAAAGTGACTTGTTCCAGTTTCTTAAAACTGAGGCTGACAGGGACAGAGATTTAAAGCAGAAAAACAAAAAACTAACGTGGAATCTCTCAGGGCAGCATCTGCCATCTCAGGTATATCTCAGAGCCTGGTGACTGTGTCAGCTAAGTGACATCTAAGTACAAACTTGAAGACTGTGACTCCGGGTGGTAGTGTCTTTCTTGAAGTTTGATGATTTTTAAGGACCAGCACACTTGGCGTGTTCTGGTAGCACGTGAATAGCAGCATAGCCAAAGCAGAGAAGCTGCAGAGTGACTGGAAATAAGGTCACATAGGAAAGGATCCTGCAAAATCTTGCAGGGTACTTAGGCCCTTTAGGTGGGAAGTCTTGGGCCAAGTGTCATGAAAAGGAGTCACAACCTTTCTCTGATCCCACATCCCCATTCAGAAGTCTTACATTTAACACAGTGAATGGCCCTCAGCTGGAATGGAGGGTAGAACATGTGCATGAAATGATTAAAGGATTGCTTCCTTCCTTCCTTCCTTCCTTCTTCTTCTTCTTCTTCTTTTTCTTCTTCTAATATGGCATGTCTGCCTGAGCTTTGGAGATTTCTCCAGAAATGAAAACATTCACCATTTATAGTCAGTGATTTTCATGGTACTTTATAGCTCTAAAACTTTTAAATAGAGATTAGAAATTTGCATGAAATAGAGCATATTATCTTACAAGATGTATGTTTTTATTTTTGTTACATATTTCTAATGAAAGACTCTAAAGTAGTAGACTTTATGTGACTCTATATTTATTGCCTATTTGAAATGAATTTTGATACTTTCTTTCTTCTTCCTGAAACTTTTTCTTATGTCCTTGAGGCTCACTTCCCACATATTTCCAAGTGTGCCGCATAGTCTATAATTTTTTTCTCCAATGTACATTTCTTTCATAAAAATTGCTTTTTATTTTATTTTAAAATTAAATTGTGACATACACATTAGAAATTATGCCTATTGTCGATGAGTGGCAAAATTATCACTGAGCAAACACAGCCACTTAATTAACATGCAGGCCAATAAATAATAAAACTATCAGCAACGAAGAACCCCCCCCCCCCCAAATGTAGGGAATTCAGGTTGGGTTAAAGCCTGTCTAGCACTAGACAGAAACAACACGGTAAATGCATACTTCACTGATAGCTCATGCTAGATGGCGTTCTAGAGGCACACCTACCGCCACCTTGCCCACTGACGGAATTGCTCATTGGCAAGCCACATCTTTCTTCCAGTTCTCCTTCCTCCTCCTGGGCGACCCTGCAAGTTAAGGCCTAGCTAACTGGCCCGAGGTAACTTCTGCATTCTAGTCTATTTTATCCGCTGCTGTGCTTCCTAAATAAAGTGGACTGCGTTTACAGAAATGGGCTCCCAGAGTGTGTACTCTGTCCTCTGACCCCCCCTCAGCTGTTCTGGAGTCTCCACTGGACGGAGACACCTACACCCAATTTGCCTCTATTTCTTAAAATAGGTATGGTTAAGATTTCTCTCACTGCATGATAATGTTTCCCTTTTTATAACTACATAAAACATAATTATTTAAAATAAATTCTGATTTTCCATTCTATTTCTAAACTACCTATTTTTATACACACTCTCATTGTTACCAGTGGTAGGACTTTATTAAGTTTTAGTTCTCTATAGCTAATTTATGGTATGCATTAGAATAGGAAGTAGACATGTCTCTCTATTCAGCAAGCTAATAAACGTGCTCCCAAGTCAGTCTGGACCAGCTCAAGACATCACCTAGCAAACATGGCCCTAGGCTTCCATCTTACTCAGAAAATTCGGTAAAATAGAACTTTAGTGTTTCATTACTCTTGCTGCACAGCTGAGAATGAGTGCTATTTCATTGTGTGATGAATACTTTTAATTAAATTCAATTATTGACACGTGCAAATATAACATTTCTCTTGTTTTATTTTTAGTTTCATGTGGATTGTTAAATGCTTGAAATATTTATTGGTAAATGTGCAAAGAATGAACTTAGCCAATACCAACTGAAGTTTCAAAATCTCTTTTATGATATTAAAAATAAATATGAAAAGACATAAAATCAGTGAGAACCTTTCCAAATATGACTTAAGTGTTTCTCAATCTCTGTTAAATGTATTTCCTTCTCTTTTTCTATGAAAGAAGTGTAGGAATGACGGAAGTGGGGGATGGGAAGGAATTTTGTAGGGCACTTAACACAACTATAAATTCTATTCTCTTAACAACAGAGAATATCGGCTATGTCTAAAGAACCATGGAAAATATAGAAATAATAGAAAATTAATCACATGTAATTTTCTTTCAGACATATAACTCGTATATGGGAATAATTTTTATGCCAAAAGAATTATAGCCTTCCTATGAATATGAATAGTATTCATTTTCTTCTCTTAGTTTAAGGGAACCACAGAACATTTTTTCTGAGGAAAATTATGGACGCGGGTAAAACAAATTTTCCAACCATTTTGCAGTAATTACCTTGCTATTTACCCAGCTTACTTAATATTATTGGAATTCTTTACTCATTTGAAAGATAGAATATTGAAATAAAGTATTGTAGAAGACATAACAATTTTTATCTACTTTAACATTTGGGAATTAATTGTGAATTTTGAGATCATAATTAGTTCAAGACTTAAGTTTATTGTAAAATAAAATTCAATAAACATTCATTCCACCAAGATGTTATAAATTTCTGAATATCTACATGTACACATATATCCATTTCATGTTAAATGTATATAATATGTATATACATACCACACACATCTTTCTGTATACATCTAAGGTGTATATGCACATATATATGTGTATTTAGAAACAAAATTATTTGGTATTTTTGACAGGTGGAATTTGAATATATAAAATTAACTGAAGCTTCCATTAAAATTATAACAGGCTTCATTAACGCAGCTCATTAAACAGTTATTGGTAAATATCTTAGAGAGGACCCATAGAAAGCAACCAATTGTTTATGAGACTGTGCTGGCATATGAGCAGAAATGTAAGAATATAAGTTAGAAAATAAATACAATTTGTTTCACTAGGGAGAAACAATCAGAATGCAAAACTGCTTGCTTATGATAGTTTCAGTTATCCATAGATATTTCTACAAAGTCTTAACTAAAAATTATCTCTTCATCTATATTTAGGGATTTTGCTGTAAGCTATCAAAAGATGATGTAGATTCTGAAAAGATTTTTGTGTATATGACTACTATCAACGTTTTAAATACTTTTTCGCACCTTTAATGTAAAATAAAATTCATACTATTCAAAACAGATTCTAGGCAACAAGTCTGCCTCTGTTAGCATGGTCCAGTATTTTCTTTACTTACCAAACGTTGTTAATCTTCTTAACAGAATCACATTAAAATCAAAGTAATTTTGTAAACATGCTTTGGATTTTATACTGTAAACTCTTAAACATAAAATAAAATTCACTTAGACTAAATCATATTTGATTACATAGAAGTGCCAAGTTGTATCTGGTACCATTGTAAGTAACCAAAAAAAATTGGTGTCATTATCACTAATAACAACATGAACAATGTATTTTTTTTTCAATTGCTGGTTCAATTAACAAAATCAATTGATCAATATAAGATTTAAGTACAAGATTTCAGCGGTGAAATAAATAATCTTTATACTTTGAATTCAGCTTCATGGCCACATTTTCATATGTTTTCAACCAATGAATTGAGTTAATTGATTACATTAACTCTTCACTACATGTGTGATAGTGCAAGTCATTGCATAATTATAAATGCAAGTAAGGTACGCGGAGTTTACTGATGTTGAACATAGATGCTTACAATTAGATATATATTGACAAGAAAGTATAAAAGGAAGTGTTTCAATTAGCTACACTGCATGCATTCATTCTTTTATCTGTTTTTTGGTCCATACTCTATCCATTAGTGCTTGGTAAGAACTATCATCAAAAATCAACTACTGCATTTTTAAGTAAATTTTAGAAATTGTTTACTCTTTTGGACTTATTAAATTATTTTTTAAATCTCCACAATTTGGCTATTAAACATCAAAATGTTACGATTGTATTAGGTATAATAATAATAATCACAATTAGCATTGTAAAAGGTCATTATCAACACAGTGTTTCCCTAATATTGAAGTCTCATATGTCACCAGATTTTTGGTGAATCCTTTTAAGTTTCTGAGAATGCATTATTTTCCTCTTGAAGTCATTAAGTGGACTCCATATGACCAGTGACAATGTGGGAGTGATGCTATTGCCGTCCATTGACTTTCAGTGCTTTGACATTGTATTTGCTTGGTTTCTTACAAAAGGAAGAATTTAGAGAAATTATAACAAGAAGTATCTGTTCTATTTGGAAGGCTCACAAGTGTGAGGACAGAGCCAGTCAAAGATGGCGGCCTCCACGTGCTGGAGCCTATTCAGCTGCGAGGCAGAACACTCCTCTGGGACTGCAGGACAGCAGGTGAGAGTCTGCTGCGGATCTTCGTTGTTCAAAGAACAATGGCAAAGACAGAAGACGAAGATGGGTGATTGAAGATCAGGGATGGTAGACAAGTGCAAGCTGAGACTGAAGCAAATCTGTGATAAGGATCTGCGGTGTGCAGCAAGTCATTGTTCTTACACACTGGTGACAATGAGAGCTTTCTCAGAAGAAAAAGCTGTAATAATCTTTCTTCTCCCTACTTTTATACAATTAGAGTTCCCAGTTGGGCCTCCTACATTTGGGTGAGTGTTCTTGCTTCATTCGTTGGCCCACAAATCACTCACATTCTAATCCAGGCTGAATTCAAATTGCTTGAACTAGGCACGGTCTCTGATCGCTTCAGGTAGACACAATCCCTCCAGCAGTCACAGCCATCAATTATATTTTCTTGAGAAATGGAATAGCTTTCCTGAAATTCGTGTTGCTACTTAAATTTTGTCACTTTCCCTTTGACTTTTAATAATCAAAAGCTAAATTTTCTATTAAATTGAATGTAGTTTTGCAGGTTAACAGTGCCATATATTATGGCATTTTCAGGGATATAAAAGCTCTTTAAAATTTAAAATATTCATATATGTGTATATCACATGTTTTCATGTATATTGTTTCATATAATTATTATGAATCAAATCTTGCATATATGTGATTTAATTATCATAGCCTTTAAAAATAAAAAAGTAAATATAAATTAAGTCATTAGAAAATATCTCTTATATTTCAATGAATATGCTATAACACAGCAGGCATTTCTGAGCTCGCAGGGCTGGAGGTTTGTAATGGTCCAGGCACTGTCAATAAGGAGTCTGCAGGGAGCTTTGTTATAAATGTCCCGATCTTTTCATTTGCTTTATTCCCAGTGCATGCTGGGATGCCTAACTGGGTGAAATCAAGCCATGGATTATCCATTTACTGCCAGTATATCCGTGGGGAAATGAACTTGAAAACAAATAGGCTACACTCTTTGTAATAAATTCACAGCACAATGTTTTTGTAATATAGAGAAAAAATGACAAGACAAATTTATTTTAAATTTGAAAAATTCCCTTTTTGGCTAAAGCATTGTAACCGTGTGTTGGATAAAACTGTGGAAACATAAACAAAAATGCATATATTGTGCTTTTATTTTATTTCAGGGAGATCTGTAACCAAGTATTTGTATTCATATTTTCTTATTGTATGCCTATCCTTTCCTTAGAGTAAGAAACCGTCCCAATTTTTTCTATTAAACAGCTATTCCTGATATAGAATGAGTTGATTCAATTGTTAAAACCTAACTCTGCATGAGTTTATCAATGTAGAAAACATTGTTTCTTAACAATTTCACAATTTGCCTAAATTGTCGCTGCATTTGGGATTTAATGTGAGATTTATTTTCTAACTGTGATTGTCATTACTACTATAGCTTATGTAAAACTGGAGGAGTCTATATCAACTTGCAATGCCGTTATATTAGTAAGATAATGTTCAGAAATACTAGTAAATTATTTTTTTAAAATAGTAAAATATGTATGCAATATTTTTCTAGTTTAGAGTGTGCTGGGATAACTTTGATAAAAGCAGATATTTGAAAATTGAAAAATTTATTACTGATGTCAAATGCGGTGTTCGTTATTGATGAAGTGGCTACATTATTAAATATAGTTTTAAACAACAAACAATGTTCATCTTTTCAATTAGTGCTAAGTGTGATTTGACTTATTCAAAAGTAAATTTCAATGTGACTTTTACATGATTGCTCCTTAAAAATGTATATAAATGAAAAAGTAAATTTTTTTCATAATAATCTTCATGTTTAAATTGCAGTTTTAACTTGACTGTAAGTGCTTTCTGACAGTTCTTAAAGTCTTTTATTTCCTGAATAGCAGAAAAAAACCCTAAAGTTTATGTTACAAAATCTTTAACTACTTCAATCTAATACTGTAATGTCTATTTCCTACAGATTAAACTATTAGGAAGAGTGAGAAATTTAGTACATACTATTTAAAATTTAGAAATTTAATTTGAAATATTAAATCATCACATTTTTTGTGACATAGAAATACTAAAACTTTTGTGATAGTGTGTTTGTGTTTCATGTCATTTAGACTATATTTTTTTTCTTTAAATTCAGGCTAAAGCTCCAAAGAAAGATTTAAAAAGTATTTGATGTATTTTTAAAGAAATTAACATGAACTGTACAATCCATGGGCAGAAAATGTCCACATTCCTCCAGTTGTTACTTGCAATCCCTACTTTCTTCACATTATGGAGTAGAAACTGAGTTCATACAGAGCTTTGTGAAACTTGATATGGCTTTTTGTTTCCTTTTAACCATACAAATTAATTGTTACAAAATTCATGAACAAAAGCTCTCAGTACCGATAAGGAGAACTAATATCAATAATGTAGTAGGCCATGTGACTGGGGAGAACATTTGTCAGTCTGTAACAAATCTATTGCAATCATTGCACCATATTGATAGACAACTTGAGTCAAGTGACAGGCTGAAAGGAGGTAAGTTATCCCCCTAACAATTAGCATATTATGTATTCAAATCGGTAAACATTACAGCTTATAATAAATGATTTGCTGAATTAAACAATTCCAAAGAAAATATTGCAATCTGACTTCCTTAGTTCACCAATGGACAGACACTTTCAAGGAGATATCTTCATCAATGAGATATAAAGCCAAGAAAGTTTACTGGAAGTATCTAAAATAAGACATGACAGAGTTGAACTTTAGGTGTTAGCACAAAAAAGTCTGCAAATGTTTTAAGTCTAATTCTATACACACTTGTTTTTGAACCTCAAGATTTAAACCACTCTATAGACTTCAAACTGATCTGGATAGAATACAAGTAATACAATAATATATTTCAAGTTCTATATGATTAATATTTGTCAATTAATTCAGAATAGGTCTTCAATAAAATTTAAAGTAATAGTAAAAATAACTCTTACATATAAATTTTCTCAGAAATAAAAATAATGACAATAAACACTCATATACTAGGAAACTAAATTTCACACATTATATCAGACTTATGAAAGTATAAATAACTGAAAATAGCTCAGAGACTATTTCTAATTCAATTAATCTCAGTATTTTCTGTTGCTAACAGCTATCGTTTTAATACTGAATAATTTTAGAGACTTTGTACTTTGAGATTAATTTTTATGATAAATTACTAGTATAGACTACTAAACGAACAAAGTCTTCTGAAACAGAATATATAGGACAGCAAAATTAAACCTATGCGATGATGTCACAATAATACATACAATGCTAAATATTTTCTACTACTATCAGCTCTATCAATCAACTAATACATAACAAAATCAAGAAAATATTTTGCATTTACATAACACAGTGTGAAGTTCACTCTCAAATATATCATATACATTTTATTTCATAACTTGTCTTTCATATTTATGAAGTCAAAATGTTTACGAAGGGAAATGGAGTACAAATTTTGCTAGAAACTTTTTAATGGGTTTCTACCAATTTCCACAGATAGAATATGAAGAAACACAAAAGAAACAAAACATAGTAGCAAGATCATTTAGAAAGGTCTTTTTATTTAAAAAAATTCCCAAAAGCTAATCAAAAGAAAAATATGTTTATGGATGCATTTACGTTCCCACACATATGTGCATGCAAACACACACACACACACACACACACACACACACACACACACACACATACACACACACACACACACACACACACACATTGCATACTTTCATTTTTGTAGACAGATACAAGAAACACTACGTTTTCCATTTTTACTTCAAAGCTTAATGAAAATATTTATCGCACAAAAAAAACCTAAGAAACTACCTAATAGAAATCTGAAATAAATTAAACCACGTCTTTTAAGTTAGTCATGATAAAATTAATCGAATTGTAGTAAATAGTTCTTTTCAGCTCTTGAATACCATCTCATGAGCTGTAATAACAGATTTGTTCATAGACAACACATCTGTAAATATTTATTCTTTCAAGATTGTGAACACAATTTACTTGTATATATATATATATTGAAAATGTTAGTTTGAATATGGCTCCTGCCAAAATTTTATTTACTGACAGCAGCACACATTTACCATAGTGCTTAATGGCACCTTTGGAAGTGGCTTCTGCATGATGCCATCTGTGCTTCAGCGTGTCCTACTTCTGGACTTGTATGTTTTGTATCAGTTTGTGAATAGGTACAAGTTTCATGATGACAACACTTGACTTGCAATTGCCCTGCCTAGGGGGGAAAAGTTTTTGTAATTTTTTTGAAAACGAACTATAGATTTTAGACTTTAAAAAGAAGACACAATTGTAAAGTAATGTGGGTTCTTCTTCATGATTACATATAAGAATGAGAGAATCCGACTAAACATTTGGAAGAATGTATAAAGTCCAAGCTAAAGTGGACACATGCATTATAGTTCCTGAAATAATACTTTACATTATATCCTGATTGCTTATTGGTGTTCTTACTCTAGGGTTTGATGTTTCTCAGAAATAATTATAAATGCATTGCTGTTTATATAAATGAGCTTTTAGTGTCTTAGAATTTAGTTTAAATAGCTCCACTTATGTTAAATGAATCTCACTGAATTCAAATAACCAATTTTGAAAAAAAGAAATTCATAAGGAAAACTATACTTGGAAGGAAGGGATTTGTTTGCCTTCAAGAGTGAGTAGCTACTCAATACTTATTTATGTTGTTTTATGAATGCAAAAAGCATAGTAATATATTTACAGTCCTTGAAAAAAGAAGTACAAGATTCATGTTCCGAAGAGCTTGACATTTTTACTTTCATGAGACAAACAAAATATGTATTTTAATGTCATATAATTATTTTCAAGAAATCATCCATTATTTTTCAATGGCTTTTTTTTTTACATTTGTTCTCCAATTCTAAAATGCATCTTTACTGTTTGACCTTGTGGTCATTTCATAACAAACGTCTACTAAAATCTGCACTCCCTGTAGTGATCAGTGTGTATTTTGTGAGCTTTTGAGATGGTTGGTGGAAATTGGGGGGAAAACGGGGGATGCTGTGCCTGAGAACTGGTAACCAGGAGAACCAAACATGGGAAGGGGGAAACTTTGAGTCTCACTTTCCAACCTCCAAGGAGGAGGGAGGGCTGACAGTTGACCTAACAGAGTATATTGGCATATAATTTTCTCAGTGTTGCCAACATCAACTAAAATGAGAAGTCAGATGAGTTGCATTGGGAGGACTTTGGATAGATAAACACACGGGAATCCCAAAGAGAACACCATGTCTCTTCTCTATTTTCTTGTTTTATTTCATTACTCAATCTGAGTTCACTTACATTTTTTCCTGACATTTTCTAAGAAAAATGAATTTAAAAAGTGTTTTCCTGAGTTCTGTGAGCTGTCCTAGCAAATTAATAAAAATCCTAAGATGAGTCATTGGGAACTCCAGTTTGTAGCTGGCGGGTCAGAAGTGCACTTCATTGTTGATACTGGTGTCTGAAGTGGGAGAGTTGTGGAGTATTGACAGCACAACCTGTAAGTTTCGGCAGTGTTAGAAGTGAACTCAATTAGAGGACAGCCAGCTGATGTTCATTGCTGAATTGATTGCTTGGTGAACAAGGATGTACCCTGATATATCTGGGGTCACAGAAATCATGTGAGTTTTTAGAGTATTGCAGGAGAAACATTTTTTCTTGTACACTCTTTCTATTAGGTTTATATTTATAAAATTGGTTTTGGCATTTTACACCCTATTTTCTTTTAAAGATCTTCAACTGTGTTATTTCACATTTGAAGAAATTTCATGCACCAATTGTTGTACACCCAAATTTATAAAATCTAACTTCAGAATGTCTTATGAAAGTGTTAAGCAGAGTTTGAAGGCAGATGAGTAACTTAAAACTTCAAAACTGCCTCCGTATCTTTAAGAGCTATTTTCTGTAAGTTTTTCAAAAATATTTATCTATTTCATGTTTATTTGTATATGTTTGTGCTAGATAGCGATTTATATACTAATTACCTACAGCATTCAGAATTGATGCATATGCAAAATGTATTTTGATCTTTATTTTTATTTCCCCTTCCTTTATCAGCTTGTCTTCTCGTAACCTTCCCATCTTCCAAAAATCTAACTTCCTGTTTTGTAAAGCTTCCCACTTATTTTTCTCTTTATTAATTTGTATTTTGAATTTCTTGTGTAAGTGATGCCATGAGATGCTTGATCTTCTGTATCTGATTTTTCATGTTATAAACACATGCCTGAAAGCTATTTCTTGAACATTTCCCAGTTGTAACAAGTTGACACAGTCTTTCCACGTCAAGCCCCAAGCAGCCCACCCTTCCATCCAGCCACGTCTCCTAATTACTGTTTCAGACACATGAGGCTTTTGACGGACACTCAAGATCCAAAGCATAACATCTAGGTTGTATATTCACTCTGTTTATAGATTTTGCTGCTGTATAAAGTGTTTTTTTAATGTTTGATATGATCTCTCTTGTTTACTCATGTACATTTGGTGCTCTATTAAAGAAGTCCTCTTCTCTTTCAACTTTCTAATTGACTTGTGAAATAATAGATTAAGCAAACACAACTTATAATCTATCAACTATGAGAGCCATTATGGATAAGTGTGTTTCAGGAAGTGGATTTTGCTTATATTGGCAGGCATGAAGTTCATGTTTTCTAAAATTAAATACACTTTCAAAAGTCCCACTTTCTTGACATTGAATAAAACTTCATTTGATCTCTTATTTGGCATTTTTCTATTTCATGAATTATGATCTTATCTTAATACATGTAGAAATATTAGCAAAGAAATTATGAAGAAAGTGGAATGTTTTTATCCCCAAAATGCTTGTCCATATTTACATATATGTACAGGTATTCTTTGCTTTTATAATTTGTTAATATTTATTGTTTCTCAGTTTATTTTTTATTTGTTTATTTTTTCTGAGATAGAGGCTTGTTCTGTATTCCAGGACAGGCTTGAATTTAATATGTAGCTTTCTTACCTATTTTTTTTTTATTGCTTCTCATTGGAAGGACGGAAATGCCTATTTTAATTAACTATTCACAACGACCCCAGTCCATTCAGTGGCCACTGTTATTGGTAGAAGCGCAGGGAAAAGGCTTAGCTGGAGGAAAAGCTGTTCACTGTGACTTCTGGTCAGGAATCAGAATGAGTATAGAAGGATAGAGCTAGTGTATACCTTTTGGGGTCATATACTCATGTTCTGTCCCTTCCGTGAAAATCCCTGGTGATCCACCACTTCTGGCCAGACCCCACCTCTTAAGAGTACATGGAAATCTAATACATTCTAAAATATCCAAATTCATGAGGCTTCTGAGGGACATTCCTACCTAAATTGTTACACTTCATCCCCTGGGCCCCAAAAGTCTCATGTTTATCTCTTTCCTTCTGGAGGCAGACTCTTCCTTTGTAGTGCAGGCTAGTTTGGAATTCTCTATGTAGCTCTGACTGGCCTCAAACATCTAGCAATTCTTTTGCCTCAGCCTCTAAAATTGATGGACTGCATGCCTGTACCATCATACCCAGCTATCATGTGGTGATGGGAGATTAAACCCTAGGCAAGCATTCTAATCTAAGCTGCTACTCCAGCCCAAGGAAAAAGCATTTAGTTGAACTCCAAATGTTGCTACAGTCATATCAGTTCCAACACTGCCCAAATGTTCAAGTCTAGCTTCTCTCAGACTCATGGCAAACTCTTTGCTGTGAGCAGTTGTGAAAATGAAAAATAAGTTAAACTGTTTCAGCATAAAATAGCACAAGATAAATGTTACTATTACAAAAAGGGGACTTAGAGGATAAAAATAAGTCAGACAAAAGCATGAATGAAACCCAGCAGGGCAATAATTACATCTCACAGTTTCACTAAATTCTGTAGCTCCACAACCAGAAGTTGGGCCTTGCTGTGTTAAACTGTGAGCTCCAAAAGCCTTGGGAGGCCAAGTCCCTGTGGTGTTACCTCTAGTTTCCACATCGGTGGCTCCTGTTTTGGGCTGGCTCCACCTATAGTCTGTGCCCTTTCTCAGCAGACATCACATGTTTCCAGTGTCTCCAAATTTCTAGGGTCCTCATGGCACTCTTGGCATCACCTTCACAACTTTATGCATTGCTAAAACAGTAGCACACGGCCCCAGTCCCAAGGTTTCTTTTGAAATCTGGGGGGGGGGGGGGGGGGTCTCTATGGTCCCACACCTGTGGCATTTAACATACTTGTGAATTCGGCACCTCATGAATGATGCCAAAGTCTGCCACTGCTGTGAGCATCTGTCCTGCCCAACTGGACCCTGGTTGCAGAGGCCTCTGATTTCTTAGATGGCTAAGCTCTTTGGGGATTAAGATTCCTATGTTGCTATGGTCCTGAAGGATTCCCTGGGAATCTCTTTTCAAAGCAAAGAAATTTCCTATGCACGCTTAAGTGGATAAAATATGGGACCTTGCTAATACCCAAGGAAACCTCAAGGTAACCCTCTCAGAGTCCTGACTCCAAGAACTATGCTTCTGTTCAGTGTTAATCTCATCACCCACCATGTGCTCCTTTGTCCCAACTTTGCTGTCATTATTTTTCTTGCAAAACTGCAACTTATTACACATTTCTGGTCAGCATTTTTTTCAGTGTAGAACTGACTCAAAGCATTGGACAGAGCCCATGTGACTGCCTGGACACTGCTGCCTTGAAGTTTCCTCTACCAAATGAAGTAGTGCACTGCCCTTAATCTTAGTTTCAGTCAGTCTCAGGACAGGGCAGAAATGCTAATGCGCTTTTGCCAAAGCATTGCACACACCATTTCCAGGCCAATTGCCAATAGAGATCTCCTTCGCATCTGAAACCTGTTGAGCGTAGACTTTACAATTCTCGCTTCTATTAGCATTCTGGTCTTCAGAGCTCTGAACAGAATCCTTTACCAAGGTTTGCTCACAGCTTTCTAAGGCTTCTATAATGACCCATCTTCAAGCAATTCCAAATTTCTCCTGCAAAGAAGTTCCAACGCCTTCCACACCACATTGTTGGGTAAAGTCATAGTAATGACCCCACCCTTGATATAAATTTCTGCTTGAATAACTTTTACATTTTTGGGACACAATATCAGACATTCACAACTTTAACAAGGAAAGATTTATTTTAGGGTACACTTGTACATGGCCGAGGTCTAGAGGGACAGAAGACATCAATAGCATGGTGGACAGGAAAGAGAGAGAGAAAGGAAAGGCAGAGCTAGCCTAGTTCTTTCCAAGAAATTTCCCAGTGATTCAGCCCTTTTGTCTAGAGATCTAGTGATCAGTTCATTCTGACCAGGCTCCACTTCTTAACAGAGCATAGACAGCAGAAATATCCCAGAAGTATAGGCTGGTCTCAAATTATGGCAATTTTCCTGGCTCAGTTTTCTGAATACTGGGATTATAGGCATGTGCCAACACACTTAATTTCCTTTTATCTTTTTCCCAGTAATTGTGTTTAACAAAGTTGCTATAAATAGTGAATTAGCAAACACTTGTCAATGTTACTAAGAGTAAGACAATGTTTTTCTGAATGTCTAATTGCTGTTTCAGTAATCATTCAAACGTAAGTCTTATGTGGGCTTCTTTGGAAGTTATCTCATTTAAAATACCGTTCTTGTAAGTATCTAATTGCATGAAGTATTAATAAGAAAGCCTTAGATAAACAGTTTTTCCTAACTGACATGCCTTGAGTAAAATGACCAATTTTTAAAATTTTAATTTTCAGTTACCTTCTCATGGGTGCATCAATTTTCCTGTATATTTTCATATTTTAGTCAAATTCTGTATTGTCTTTCAGAGAATTCACAGGTTAAGATTAGCAAAAAAGTTTTTTCTTTCTCTGAACAATGTGACGATGATGACCACGATGATGATGATGATGCTGTGTGTGTGTGTGTGTGTGTGTGTGTGTGTGTGTGTACTTTGTGAGACAGTGTCTCTCTCTGTAGTTAAGGTTGGTTCTGAAATCACCATGTAGCCCAGGTGGGCTTCAAACACATAGCAATCCTTCTACCTCAGCCTCCCTATTGCTGGGATTACAGCCTGTGCCAAAATGTCCACCTAAACTTCATGTGGTGCTTCGGGGCTCGTTCTTTTTTGGCAAGCACTCTATCCTCTGTACTATTCCTCCAGCCCAAAATATTGCTGATATGTTATTTTGAACTCATAATCAACAGCACTCTAAAGCTTGGATCAAGTTTATCACATATGTTTCCTCCATTAAGTACATCAACAACTTCTGAGATGAAATATTACATTATACATATTTAGCATTGTACTTGAAAGCGATATCAGACAACAAATTCACTGACAAGAAGCAAAAAAAAAATTGAATAGGATATCACTAAACAATGCATTATAAATGATAGCCATTTACAGTATGAACAGTGGAAGAAGAAAACAGAGCATTGCCTTGTTTATTCCTCAACTATGGACTTGAATAGCAAGTAACTCAGTTTTTCAACACTATACAATTCCTTAAAAGCCCATGAATTTTAGTTGGGACTTATAATATTTTTTTTTTGTTTAGTGAGCAAATTTGCAAGTACAGATTCTCCTGTTGCGTGAAACTTTCCCTGTGGAGATACAAAGAAATGTCCATTCACCCCTGATACGTCACAGCACAGCAGACAGACCAAAGTAATAATTACACCAACGAAGAATCATGGAATAGCTTCTACCTAAAGAAAGAGCAAAAGGCTGCTGGGAGTTGAGCCACTTTCATCAAGGTGCTACAGTCTGCCCTGCCCTGAGCCACTTAATGTACCCATCTTCATAAATCCAGATGTGATGGTCAGTGCCCACATCTTCTGGGACCTCTATGCGTACATCTAAATTTAATGTATCCTGAGCAGCTTTAAGTCCTCCAAGTTTCTATTGGTTGACATAAAAAACCCAGTTGCCTTGTTTTGACGTCAGAAGTAAATTTGTTTCTGGAACACAATCATCATCATCATCATTATCATCATCATCATCATCATCATCATCATCATCATCATCACATCAAGAACCAACTTGATGAACCAACAAGTTTATGGGGGTTATTTATAGGCATATGAGTGCAGGCTCACTTTATAAGGGTATAGATATGAGGCCACCTGTAGGAGCGTCTGTTGGGAGCCATTAATGGGACTATGGGACTACGGGACTATGGGCAACATAAAAAAATGAAACATCACAGGAAAGCCCACCCAGTAGAAATGACAACTCGTGATAGCTGCAAACTGCTTCCTGGGCTTCGCCTTTCCGACTAGGGCTCTTTTCCCTTCTGGGGACTCCCTATTTTCACTCACTCACTTGCTTTGTTCACATTCTCTTTCTCAGGATACCCCAAAATTCTCTTCTCTTCCTCTCACTCACCCGTATGTCACTCTCACTCACCGCACCCTTACCTTTGCTAGCCCTGTGGCCTCAGAGGGCTTAAACACCTTTAGGTACAGAGTACCCACACAAGCTTACAGATGTGCACCGTGTGTCAAGGGGCACTCCAGGTGCCAGCTATAGCACGCAGGGCAGGACACAAGCCAGAGGACATGTGCCACAGACCCTCTTACCTACCACTTGGTTGAGAGTGCCACCTAGTCATTCTTGCTACCTGCATTGGCCAGTTGTTCTTCTTACCCCCTGGGAGGGTCACAAGCAGACTTGTACCTAACAGCAGGATTGTTGTTTTGTTTGCTTTTTTTTTTTTTTTTTTTTTTTTTTTTTTTTTTTTTTTTTTTTTTTTTTTTTTTTTTTTTTTTTTTTTTTTTAGCTTTTGAACTAAAGACAGTCATCAGAAATCAGGGGCTCACATAGCTTCCTAGAAGGGGACACTGGTTCACAGCTTTTGTCACTCAAAGCTTGAATAGCTTTAAAATCTTCTCAGGGACATGGAGATATGGCCAGGGGAACAAAAACAAGGAAAAAGAGATTTTTCTTTTTTATAATTTCTAAAGACAGAAGGAAACCAAAGCATACATAAAACAAAACAAAACGTAAATGAGCTTCACAGAGGTGGATATTATAGGGATTAGAAAGAAAAGCTATTTTTAATCCACATATTAAATAGTTTTAAGTGGTTGAAAAGTTGTTCATTGTGTATGTCAGTCTATAATTTTTATTTGATAATGAGTGCGTCTAAACCTAATGTCTTCTTCTGGAAAAGAAAAGAGTATTAATAGCCCTTATTTAAGCTTGAAACAGGTTCAACAGCAGATTCCAAGCTCTGAGTGTTTGTGGTTTATAAATTTAACAGGAGAATATGCTAGCACTTAAATGAGAAACATAATTGTCATGATTTAGTTTTAGTATCCATAAAATTATGTTTTTAAGCATGAATGTATGACTTCTTTAAATTATAATCTTTTGTTTAGTTTTTAGGTATAAGTGGAAGAAAATTAGTATATGGTGATTTAGAAATAATAACAAAGTGGATGCTTAGAAACAATATTTCAAGACAATCTTAAAAGCCATAAAAAGGGAGAAAGGTCTTATAAGAACATATTATTTAATAGGAAATGAATCTAGGCCACATATTTTCCAGAAGGGAAAGGTAACTTACAGAAGAAAAATGATTATGAACTTTCCTTCATATGCATGCATGAGAAAATGATTTCAGTAATATTGGATAGGAATTCTTCAGTGAATTGTTACATTTTTTTTTCTAACTTTGACATCTAGGCTCTCCTCACTCCTCATCAGATTCGCTATTTTCTGGGTTTGGATCCATTATTCCAATTTCCTACCTGGGTCAGTCTTCAGGTATGAGCTTGTCTGGAGACATAAGTCCCAGGAATTCAATTTGACTTGCATGTTCTAAAGCATACAGTTGATTTTGTATTCATCTTATTGCCTGCTTTCTATTCTCCCTAAAATATTTGTTGTTGAGCACGAATTATGCTTCATAACCTCTGCCTTTTTCTGTTCTATTTGAAATGTCTAGATGACATTAAATGCATAGTAATAACTTATAAAATTTAAGAAATTGTTTCCAATTTTATGAAGTCTATATTAAAGTCTAACTGAAGATCAGATTATTTTTACATACAGTGTTCTATTCTTCTCTGATTCCTGTATTTTTTGCATATTTTTGCATATGTGTCTATTGCTTCCCAGACATCTCTGTCCCTAAATATAGGTCTTAATAGAAATCACTAGGTTGCTTTTCCTTGATTGTTCAGAGACTATAAAGATTCAATCAAGTGAAGGTTAGAACAATTATGTAATCAATCTGGGTAGGAAAGTGTAGAACACACATACAATGGCTCTTTCTTTAAGTCAGGTAAAATAGCTTTGAAACAAATCCAGAATTTGCTAATTATGGTTAAACCTTGTCCTTAAATTAAGCAGAATAACTTAACAGGCAGAGTTCACTTTCAACCCTAGAGTTAAATAAAAAATTTCATTGTTAAGGATTTTAAGGGGAACTTTACAGGCTTACAGTTAAAATAATGATTGATACAAGTTGGCAAGATTTCACTTCTAATTCTTCCAGGACTTATCTCCATTATAATAATTCTAATTAGAGAAGTTATGAAAACTGAAATACATTCTTCATAGTTCACAAGGTGGTACATTTGACGTTCGTGTCAAAATATTATTTTAAATATTATTGTGAATAATTAATTTAGCTTTAACAAGTAATGTTCAAGCATTATGTATTTATAAATAGCAGGCCCGTTTCTCTTATTTCCAACACAGCAACTCATTACCTAATGGAGCGGAGGAACAGGAATGATACCTGATCTCATCTATTCCCAGAGTCCCAAAGCCCCTTGTCTGTTCTGTTCTATACTAAGAACATAAGTTAAATAAAAAGAAAGTTTCTTCTTGCTGTTAATTTGAAAAACTGATGAATAAAGAAAATGAACAATTTTAACGTTTTGGTTACAATACTGATTGCCTTTAGAGAAATTCAATATATCACTTTACTGAGCCCTTCATGTCTGTTTTCCATCATGCATAAAGGGGGTGGCTGTATTGGCACTTTTGCAGCCTAACTCAGGGAACCCCAATGCCTAGGCAGCAAGCCATTATCTGTGGCCTTCAGAGGACCAGGCTGTCCAGATAGAGGAGTGAGGAGCAGGAGGTGAGTGGAGCCCGAAGCTCCACCTCTAGGCGGCCTGCTCCCCGGGACCTGACAGAGGTGGGGCCTCACTCCCAGTAACTCTTCTGCTGCTATTCACTGTTTCAAGCAGAAAACCGTTCTAAACACTGAAGAAAATCTATAATAAAAGACATTAAAATAAAAATACATTGCTTCCTTAAGTAAGATGTACGCCATTTTTAAAGGAAAAAATAATTAAGAATACAGTAAAAAAAAGCAAAAGAATATGTGTAAGTGAAAAACTAAAGTTTACATTGATCTTGAATATTTTGTGCACATACATATCATGGCAAAGTTACAAATCCTTCCCTTTTCTCTTTTAGACCCCTCCTTCTCCTCCAGTTCCCATTATTCCCCCAAATAAAATTCCATGATCTGGGTTTCTCACATCAGAGAAACCATTCAATATTTCACCTTTTGCTTCTGATTCACTTAAGTAAGCATGATGGTCTCAAGTTGCCTCCATTTATCTACAGAAGCTTCCAATCTATCTATCTTCATAGATACGCAGTATTCCCTTGTGTATAGATACCACAGTTTGTGTATTCACTGGTCTGTTGATGGGTATTTTGGTGTATTCCACATTTCAGCTGTTGTTAATTGTGCTGCTATGAACATGGGTATGTATGTTCCTCTGTTATATGTTGTTTATACCTCTTTTGGGAAAATTCAAAGGGGAGTTGTTTCTATCTCTGCACATACATTTTGAATTCAATAGCATGAAAAAGTAAGTTCTATTCAATCTAGTAGACCCTTTAAAATTCTGTTACATTTATTTTATATTTGATTTAAAAGAAATGCATGCCCACCTGAAACAGTCATTTCTGAATTCATGTAAACATTTTATACTGCATTCTAGTAAATCTATTTGTAATGAAAAGAAACACTTCTCAGTAGAATTTTAACTCTAAGGATTCATTATTTGTACTTGGATTTACACAGAATGTTCAGTTGCATTAATACCATGAGATGTTGAAATAAGAAGCTCATAATTCCATCTGGAGAACTTACTCTTCCTTTTTCCGGAAAAAAAGTTAATTTGTGCTAAAACCAGAATAGCTCATTCTGTTTCCCTTATTGTCCTGGAACTAGGGAGATGTCAAGCAAGCATTCAGAGATGGGCGAAATCACACAAGTAACATGAAGCTGAATCCCTAAGCCATCTGTGTCACCTGCCTGCCATCCACTGGTTTTGGTTTTATCCATAGGTTTCCCGATTTTACTTTATGCCAGTACTCACACTAACAACTCATTCTTAAATCTTATGATATACGGTGGAATCAATATAATAGTATAAAGAAGCTATTTTATTAAATTTTTACCTGTTTGGCCATGAAGAATTTCAAGTACCGAAACATAGTGTGAGTTAGGAAATAGAGAAACTTGTATCTGTTTAACACATTTGACCTAAATATGTATTTTTGTAACGATAAAAATAAATATTGTATCACATGAAGAAACAAAAGAATGTGCTAGTTAATAACTAAACTGACAAAACAGAATGTTATTCTTTTAAATTCAACTGATTAATGTTGAAAAAACAATTTAATAATTAATACCGACCAAAGTTCCAATGGAAATATCACTGCCTTTTTATTTAATATTCTTGAGGCTTTTTTATTATAACAGCTTTTTATCATCATCTATCTTTCACTTTCATGTATTACACTTTTTATCTTTGTCCACTCTCCTTAAGGATATTCAAAAAGTGTCCTACTGCATGCCTCAGATAACACAAGCCATTTAAGTTTAGATACTTAAGGCAAAAATAAAATAAAATAAAATAGAAAGAAATGAAAGAAACTAGATTATTTTGAATACTATATTAAGTGATGTTTTTTTCTTGAACTTGTTTTTCAACTTATTTATGTTTTAATAAGAAACAAAATTCACATTTCAATATCAGTGTATGTGTGAACATATTAAAAAAATCAATGCAAGCAATAAAAAGCAATTATCACAGTAAGAGTCAACCTTGAAATTTATTCTACCTCAAAATAAAAAAAAATCTAATAATATTGCATTTTATTTTAATTATAAAATACTATAATTAGAGTATTGCAATTATTTTTAAAATATTACATACAGCATAAAATCAAATTCAATATGTCAAAGCAATTTTTGAGTGTATATTTTTAAACTAGTTGTAATTACACATCAATGATTCTCTAGTGACTTTTTTCAAAATTACTTGAAGAATGCATATGACTTCATAAGACATTATTTGTAAGAAAGGACTACTTGTCATAAATATAATTTCTTATTTATACATCACAATTAATAAGCACATTTGCCAAAATGATAAAAATCTGATTTAAGTTAGCAAAACATAAAAGTAATTGATTTGAAAGATGCTGGCAAAATTCAAAGAACAATAAGTCAAGGTCTAACAGGGAAATTAATGAAAATCTTTGAAATGGAAAGCCTTCCAGATTTCAAGGAATAGAGAAGGAAAGGTAGCTTTCTCTCTGTATGTGAAATGATCCTTTCCTATCATTTTTTATTTACCCTAATGCCTTATCCATTACACTAAAATCATGTCCAGAACTTGTGTGTGTCAAATTCAGTTAAAAATTATTAGATGAAGATTCTGCTTGCTTTGTATTGATGGGGACTCTTAAAACTTATTTATGAAATGAGATGAAATATTGGCACAGGTATCCAGCTTTCAATATATTTTTCTGTATACAGACAAACAGCATGCAGAAAAAGTCAGGCTCCCATTGAGGTGACTTTAGGGCAAGATTGCAGGGAAGCCTGGAGACAGTAGAGAGAGTAGGGGTAGTATTCTCAAAAAAACTGGAGGTGTTAGGAAATCAAAACAGAAGTTTTATCAATAGATATTAAGAATATGGCGTCCTAAATTAGATTTAGAAAATATTTGTAGTTGAGAATATAAATAAGATATAGTAAGAGAAAAAAGTGAGATGGAAAAAAAATACATTTTCATGGAAAATAAAATTACCATAGTAATTTAATAAGGAGAAACGAGTTTACCCATAGCTAATGGATGCCACATCATTGAGTGTGAGGCATTTTCAAACTCTGCAAAAAAGTAAGGATAACTGTCCATTCCGTGCTTCTGACTTCTGGCGCAATAGAACCTATAGGGAACCAGCATCTTGATGAAAAGATTTGTCTGTCAGGCAATTTCATCCTAACCTATGTGTTTGCTTACGTCATCCAGTTGTCAGCTTTTTCTGTTTTTAGTCAAGAAATTTGGGATTTTATGAACAAAATCTCAGTTATAAGAAGAAAAATCCAAGAACAAAGGAAATGGAAATATGAGTTTCTAAAAATATAGTTCAAATATCAGAAACACATAAAGAGAAATGGGCAGGATGTGTGCTTTGATTCATTCTTAACATATATCTTACACAAGTTGAAACTAAAATTAAACCTTAAGGAGTATGTGGGAATGCTGTATATTCTGCTAAATTTGTTGTAAACCAAAAATTGCTCTTGAAAAACAGCCTATATAAAAATCAAATCTTGCTTATTCCATCTCTACAAATCTTCCTAATTCAAAGATCATTTTATTCTGATTCTGTATGTTCCAAAATGTTTAATGTATGTATATTTATATATACTTATATGTATAGTTTGTACATAAAACAGTACTATAATTGTGAATAAGATAATAATGTACAATGTGTTCTATATTTTACATTTTTATTTGAATGTTTGGATTCTTTTGAAATTGCCTCTTGATTAGCCTGATATATAGAAAGCTTGATTAATTAATCAATAACTATCTTACATTTATCAAACTTATCAGTTGTGTTATGTTTTCTACATTAAATGCTTCCATTTTTCTTGCATACTTTTTCATGCACAGTAAACAACTAACATTAAAATTGATTTAAAAAGTTTATTTTCAATTTCTTTGGATTACTATTTTATTGAATGAGTATAACAAGATACACATGAGTCAACCAGAGGAAAAGTGCTCATTCAGAGAGGTGTAGTGCACTTTGAGGGTGCAGTCAGTGGTTAAAACACATGCTTAGTGTGTGAAAGGACCTAAGGTCCATTCCCCATGCACCACATAAAGATTAGCTGGATACAGTCATGCACACCTGTTATCCCAGCACTCTGGAAGCTAAGGCATGGCCTTGCTATGAGCTCCAGGCCAACCTGGGCTACACAGTGAGTTCAGAATCAACCTGGACTACAGGGAGAAACCATACATCAAAACAAAAACAAAAAAAACCAAGAAACAAAACAAAACAAAATCAATGAAAAAAATAAAAAGAAAATACATGACTTCACTTAAAATTTGTGCTTGGAATGATACTGAAACTCTTTCCACACCTAACTTTCACTTACTTCATAGAGGGTGACAGCAGCCAGAAAAATCAAACTGAACAATTATGCTTTATGCACAGTATTATCACATTTATTTTTATTTCATGGTCAGTTATACGTGTACCGAGAAATGAGATATCCATACTCTAAGCCACTTATCACAAACAGCTAAAAATATCAATACCTTAAGGATGTTAACTTTCACCCAAAATAACAACAAAGTGTCTCTTACATAGAAGGCATGGCAATGAGTCAGTAAGAAAATAAAAATAAGTTGTAGAATGAGCCTTCTTCATATAATTTTTAAAAATTGTGAAAAACAGAAACATAATATTCAGTCACAGTGCGGTAGATCTGAGAAAAATGCAAGATTCTATCGGTGTATTTAAGAGAAGGTATAATCCCAGCATTCAGGAGGCTGAGGCAGAAAGATCGCCATGAGTCAGAGGCCAGCATAGAGAGTCACATAGTGAACTACGTGGTGAGCTCAGGACCAGCTTGGACTAGAAAGTGAGATCTTGCTTCAGAAAACAAAAAACAAAAAGAAGAAGATGAAAAATAATCATCCAGATTTATATAACACATTGAAGCTTTGTAAAAAAAAAAACATGATGTTTGTACTAATCGCCAAATTTTAACATAAATAACTCTTGTCTGTTTAACATTTCACATTGTATTTTACAAGTAAAATCCAACATTTCCATCTCTACCATAAATTATGATGCTGCCTCCAAGAACTTCCTCTACAGATAATCTGGAAGGCCATGCTACTTAATCTCAGAATTCAGGGATAAGCAGGATTGCTTCAGAAGCATGTTGCTAGGGGAAACGGATAAATGTGGCATGGTACTATGAAGAGCGTGAGAACCTTCTACCTTCAATAGAACTGAAAGAACTGAGCATGAAAGATAGAAAGTGAACGGGAGGCTATGAACAGATCAAGCAGCCAATTCAATTCTCTTTAGCATTATGATCCCAAAATCACATTAGCATGGTGTCTAACGGGATCCAGTGAACAAAGTAAGAAGTTCTATGTACGAATTGGTAAAATAATGCTATTTTTTAACTTTAAACATAAAAGAAATTAATATCAGAAGATTATCATGCCTTCTATTCCCTTTGAAATATTATCTTTGGGGGAAGAGTTGGTACATACTGAATAATCTATGAGAAACCCACATGGTGGTAAACTACAATATTTATACAATAGCTGGTAAAGAAAAAAGGCACATGACGAAACTTATAAGTGAACCTAAGTGTGGAGATTTCAGACTTAGCCCATAGGTAGGTAGGTAGGTAGGTAGGTAGGTAGATAAATAGGTAGATAGATAGATAGATAGATAATATATATATTTTGGATAGAATCTCCTTCTGTTGCCCAGGCTGACTCTGAACTCACTATGTAGCCCAGGCTGGCCTTCAACTCATGGCAATCCTCCTGCATCAGCCTCTTGTGTACTGGGATTACAGGCATATGCCACCATGCCCAATTTGTATGGTTCTGAGTAGTTAAACTCAAAGCCTTGAACTTGCTAGACAAACACTTTAACTGCGGTGCTAATCCTCTGGGATGAAATGTAGAGATGAGAGAAGAAATCGCAACTATTCTGAGGAACTGTGTTCCATAACAACTCAGTTTCACCACTCCCATCTTCAGAGGTCACAGAAATTATGGCCTAATACATATTACTTTGAACTGCCGTGCTTTGTGGTAGTATATTGCATAACAGTTGATAATTAATGCACAAAGTTTGGGTCCATCATTGGAAGAATACAATGAGATATTACCCATCAATAATCAAGAACGATGCAGTGCTATACCAAAACCAGTATGACTGCATCTAACAAATCTCACCATTGAAACAACATAAAACAGATCAGCCCCCAAGAAAACATATTGCAGAATTGTTTTTATGTCCTGTGTAAAAATATCAAGCAAATCTATTCATTTTGATAGAAGTCAAAATAGTGACTACCTTGGAGGTTGTTGAAAAGGGAGGGCGCTGAGGACCCTTTTGAGAAGATGGAAATATTTTAGGTTTGAATCTTTAAGATACTTATGTGTGGTACATACTTGAGTAAACAGTCTTCATACATAAGATTTGTATGCATAATTGTATCTATGTTCTATTTCAATAACAATATTTTTTTTATATAAAAACAGCCTAGGAGGGAGCGGATACTTTAACATATTATAAACATATATTGTACTATATTTGATCATTAATTCAGTACGTAAATATACTGATGGGAGAAAAAATGGGTAGTTATACCCTGAGGAAAACCAATGTAAGAGGACGAAAAAAAAAAAAAAGATTTTGTGGATTACAAAAGTGTTAAAAGGAGGATGGAAATAGCACCATCTCATAGAAATCATGCCCATTTTCCTGGCTCTCTGGGAGGTTAAGGCAGGGGGGTCACAATTTCAAGCTAGCCAAAGAAACCTATCAATATAGTAAAATTTTAAAAAGACTGAGATTGTAGCTCAGTGTAAAGCCCCTGAGTTCATTACCTCGTTCCAAAACAAATAAATTCAATTTAAAATATAAAGTATCCGGTTAATTACATAATCAAAGACTGATTACTATTCACTTAGGACATTAATACAGTGATCGCTTAAGCCTGTGAAGAAAGTAATTTCCTGAAGAAAAGGTGAATTAGGGTCATCCCTATAAAAATCTTGTGTAGAAACGATTTTCAATTCATGATATAAAATAGAAACAAATTTAAGTGAGAGTCTGGTTGTCACAGATCTCTAATTATATATTGCAGGCCATCTGAACACACAAGAACCTGTCATCCTCATATCAGTAAAATAAAGTTGAATTCCGGCAAACAACCTGTTATTGTCAAAATGGTGCCAAATACCTCTTTAGAGTAAATGGAATATTTTGCAAGGAGTTATATCGGTATCATATGGCTGTAGTTACAAAGTTTCTATCTCAGGCATATACAAATTTTAAATAATCTTGTAGATATATATTTTCAACCTCACTCAACCCTGTGGAAATGAATCTTCCATAAATCCAGGGAGAATATGGGGAATTCAGTGCAACTGTATTTGCTATTGCTTGTTACTTTTTCATCTCAATTATAATATAATAAGGTTCTCATTGAAAATAAAAGGAGGAAACTGTGTGGAACCCTCTCTTTATTTCTTAATTCTTGAAAATTGCTTCCACAGACCCAGAGTTACACTGCATTTATTCAGAAAAACACTGATCCTATTACAGGTTCAAATAATTTAGAAATTGATTTTCACAATCTGATACCAAATCAGACTATTTCACTTATGACACAAAAATAGGCGATATGCAAAGGACTGTCTCTAGCTTGCTGGGCAGAAGACACATGCTTTTATGAGCCATAACCACGGGAGGGGGAAAGAGGAGGAACGAGCACTGCATTCAATCACAAAAGTCTGTGATACGGGGTGAGGGTACCTACTGAAATGATGAAGGTAACTTGTACTCAGTTTTATTGATAATGAAGTAACTAATGAATTAAACTTCTTTTAGATGAAGCTTATGGCTAAATTTAAGAGAAAAATAATAATTTACTCCTAAAATCCGATCCACAAGGCATTCAAATCTTTTGGCTTTGTGCTACATTAGTAGGGCAGATTTTGGGTGCATCTTTGAACTCCTGACAGTTGGCAAGAAAACTCCACCCAGCTGTAGGGGGCGCTCAACAATAGACTGGTTGCTTGATTTTAATGAAAAAGGAAGGATGAAAAACGGATTCCTATCCTTTGAAAGAGCTCCAACTCTCACCATCCCCCTGAACCTAAAGTGCAGATTTCTACCCCCTGTGGAGCTTCCAGGTCTTGCCGGTCAAAATAGTGTCCCTTCTTGATCTGTGTTTTCTGTAGCAGACCTACTAAACTTGTGTTTAATCTCAGCTCTTGTCTTCTGACCTCCATCTTGGATTATACTTGTGCCTTTGGTTCCTTCATTGTGAGGCCTCTTTTACCTTCTTGTCTGAGTAACCGCTGAGTGGCCACTTCTCCTGTGTGTAGAAGGCCACTTCGTCTCTCCCTTCCGATCTTACAGAAGGCTACTTTGAAGTGTCACTTCTCTGGAAGCAGAACTAATACACAGTTTTAAAAGGACTTTTCTGTGCACATGAGCACACACACACACACACACACACACACACACACACACACACAGAACCAATTGCTAACATTATTATATTGCTGCTGACTGCATATATTTAGTATTTCTCAACTTTATATCTATGAAATTTGTTTATTCATAATTTTTATCAATTACTAAAAAACTAATATTAAATATAATTAGTAAAGTGTTCAAATTTTATAATGTTTAGTAAAGATATGTTATTTTATACTTCTTTCCATGGCTTAGTGGTTTTTAATATTCTTAATATTGAGAAATTATATATATATATGTTTAGATGATAAATCTAGGAAGCTCATCCTATCTTGAAAATAAACCTTAGGTACATGAGGAAAATGCTGATGACTTGTCTAAGCATATAGATTTTTAGGTATTATGAGAGGAATAGATATCAACGAAGTAACGCTAGTCACTCTAAAATTCTATATTTAAAGAATACTTTGAAGAGCCACTAAATAATTTTTATTCATTTTGAGTATCGAGGAAGGTGTCCATAAGAAAGACATTTTTGTAACATTATTCCAAGTCAAATGGTTTAGCTAGGTGAAGAATAGGGGAGTTGGGATGTCTTTTTTATGTGGTAAATTCTGCAAGTTGAGTGGTGTTTAAGAGAGAGAAACATTTGCGGATGCTTTGGATTTTCTGGTATTGGAAGGAGAGAAGTGCCATTTGTTGTAACAGTTTGTCTAGAAAGGAGTTGGAGGGTTACAAACTCTTGAGTTTAGTACTGGTTTGTTAACTTCCAAATGCGTTTCATCAATGAGATGTCATGGAGTAGTTTTATATATAAGAGCTTAAAGGTCAGAGCCGATATCTAAGATGTAATATAAATTTAAAAGTCATTTGGATGCAACAGAAGCAGAAGGCTTTGTTGTGGATAGGATCAACTTATGGAAGAAAAAGGGTGAGATGAAATAGGAACTTCAACTAACATTTAAGTAACTGCAATATTCGATACCTGAGCAAAACAAAACGAGTATGTCAAGAAGATACACATGAGTCAACCAGAGGAAAAGTCCTTATTCACAGAAGTGTGGTGCGCTTTCAGGAACTGATTGACGGGAGGAATGTTTATTGCCCAAAGGAATAGTAAAATAACAACTGCATATTATAATATGTGTATTTTAGGCTTCCTAACCAAAAGTTGTTTTAGTGGGATGATTAGGCCAAGTTTGTTGTAGCCTAGTGCGGTGAGCATAAAAATATCCTGCACAGATCTGCTACCGCAGGTACATAATTGGATGGTGATTCCAGACACCGGCCATCTAAGTCTACCAAAGTATTTACATTGAGTACAGACTGATGTGGGTGCTCCCATAAAGTAAGTGGTAAAGGTAATAAGATAAAATAATAAAAAAGCAGTCAGGTGAGATGAAGAATGATCTCACAGATAACTGCCTTTTTTATAACTTTCCATTTGACCTTGACTAGTCTGAATCTTTATCTCTGATTCTCTTTATCTCTGTTCCATCCTCTCTGTCTCCCCCAACCTCTTTCTCTCCCTCTCTCTTTTTTTGCTGAAATTATGCCACCACTTAACACACTTTTTTTTCCTAACCTTTCTTAATCTATTTCCTTCCACAGGTGAGAGAGTTGTAGTAGTCGGAAGTCCTGTGCAGTTGTCACTATGGACAGTCTGAAAAACACAGGTGGCAGCTGAGAGTTGGCTTAAATGTTGCCTGACAATTGAATTGGGATCAATTTTGAGCGGTACATGAGACAAAATAAAACCTGAGGAAGATGACACCAGTTAATACTGACTACATGAACAATGACACAGAAAAACTTACTGTGGAAGCAAATGTCCTCATTGGTGCGGAGATTTGGAAATTGAATATGAAAGAGAAAATAGTATGCACAAAGATTGTGTTTTTTTCAGTCTTTGTGGATATCGATTGCTAAGTTGCATTTATTGACAGCAGCCTTAGGAGATCTTGATCCTGTTTATGTTGATATGTTTGTTACCCATATGTTAGAAATACATTTAAATGTATATTTCCTGAGATGCTAGGTTGGTTGTAGTATCTTCACGATAAGAGGTTTGCTAACTATCTTTTCACTATATTCTATACTTCCAAAAATGGGGCTTACTAACTTTTCATTCTTATTATTTTTTAATACTTTCAGAAGTCTGTAGATTCTCTTTTTTAGAGAACAAATTTGTCTTGAGGATAAAAAAGAAGAGCTAAGAGTATGGCCAAGATTATTATAAACCATTAACCACAAATTGATTTAAAAGCAAATTATCTAATTTAAGAGTGTTGAATTTTTTTTCTTGTTGCTTGATAGATATAAGGGTATTTTTTCCTGGGCAGATTGTGTGATTGTGAGTAATGTTTCACATCCCACAACTTGAAATGAAAAACAAATCCTAAGTATTTTGATCAAGGTGGTACCACTTTGCCTAATTAAAACAAATGAAATAAAGCCTTACTGTTATCCCAGGTTCATAAAACTGATTGGAGATAAATATTATCTAGATGATATGATTTTAAAATAGTTCCTCTGAATTGAGGTGGAATTATCTTCTGTCTTTACAAAAAAAAAAAAAAGATAAAATTGAACCAAATGGGACAGAACATTTAGAGAACTAGGAAGCATGCATATGCTTTGAGACAGTTTATTACCAAAAAAAGTTTTTAGAAAAGCCCACTGCATCGATAACATGTAGTGTATTTCCAGATTTACAAGAATGCATTAATATGAACATATTGATTACACTATTTTCAGATATGCAAATATTTGTTGATTATTTTTGTCTGTTATATATTGACAACCTTTGATACTTTACCAAAAGTAAGGATAAGTGTATAATTGTGACAAAGATGTATTATTCAAATGGGGATAATTCAAGAACTGAAATAAAAATGGTCAAATCCACATGTCAGGTGTAAAGTAAACCAGCTCTGAGAGAAACGTATAGATGTATATATGTTTGATAGTGCATAAAGAATTCAAATTGTATCAGATATTGATTCATAAAATAAAAATGAAGTAGATATCAAAATTATAATCTATATGCTTCTTATTTCAATATTTAGTCAATATAGGAAAAATAAGTAATGATCATCATACTATATATCAAACTATATATTTATTATAAATGTTATATGCATGTAATGAATGGTTGAGGCTAGATCTTGACAGTCAAAGCATGTATATCTAATGAGATTTAATGTCTCCATATTTTTCTGGAAAAGAAATACATATCAAATCATTTCTTCCAATATTTTGGCACATTATGAGGCTTGTTTCACAATACCAAAAACATATATAGTACTCTATGTAGAAGATATATTACAAAACATCTTGTTTTTTCATGTCTTATTCTTGCCTGATACCTCTTAAGAAAACCTCTTAAGTTTTTCTTTTCTATATGTGAAGTCCAGGATGAAAATTAGGGTTCATGCAAACGTGTCTTATGTGCTGTATCTCGTGTCTTATGTGCTGTATCTCTCACTGGGCACCCCTATGGATTCTATTTCATAGATTTTACAATGGGTTGGTGATATTTACATCAGCTATTGCTATGGTTTGGGTCTGAGGTGTCCCCCTAAAACTTTCTGTGTTTGGAACTGTGCTCTATCCGGAAGTGTGGCCTGACTGAACAGAGTGATGGTGGGCAGAAGAAACATTGTTGCACCCTCTTCCTGGAAGGCCCTGGACTTGACTGGGTCTGCAGACACTAACTACCTCGTGCCTTGCGGTTACTCCTGCTTCACCTTACTTTTTTCTCCAGTAGTGTGAAAAGCTCTCCAGTCTCTGTCGTGAGCCTCCACTCTTGGCGGCTGCCTGTGAATGGGCTAATGAAACTTTCTGAAATTGTGAGCTAAATTAAATCTTCCTTTGCTGACTATTTTTTTCCATCAACCAGAAAGTAATTAGGACAACCATTAATATTAAATTTATAAAAACTCAATTGTTCAGTCACTTAACTACATTTTACATGTTCAGTATCCCTGAGTACGCACAATCTTCCAAGTCAGATAATTAGACTATACTACTTCTTTAAAGTCAAAAGACAATTCTACTAGAATAGGTTACTACGAATAGCCAATAACATATATTCATAATTTATTCTCTTAGGCACTCATTAACCCATGTTTTATTAAATGTTTTAAGTACTTCAAGCATTATTTTAGTTCCTGCTGAAATCTTTGGTGCTGTTTGTGGTGGGGCCACCTAGAACCCTGTTATACCCAGTTTGAAAGCCTAGGAGTTATGGAAGTGGGACAGCCTCGTTTTATGTTCAGGAGCACAGAGGTGCGGTTAATTTAAGATAAACAAGGTGTTCACAATTAAACTATGTCTCTCTTGTTTGATCACAATCATTGCTTAGTGGCATCAGTAGTAAAGATATTAGAACACATTTTCCTTGTTGAACCTTATGAAATGACTTGGAATTTTGGCAGATTTTGTATATCTGATTTCTTCATTTTAAGACTTTATCAAAACTGATGGGAACAAATGCACCTAAATTTGTGTGTGTGTGTGTGTGTGTGTGTGTGTGTGTGTGTGTGTGTGAATGTGGATCAAAGACATATGTTGAAAGTGACATATAACAGATAAAAAAGGCAAACATATTTTTATTGGGTGTATTAAAAACTTGATATTCAATGGGTTGAGTAATAAACTAGCAAATATTTTACAGACTTTCAATGTAGAAACATTGAAAAGAGTGCCTGGATTTACTTATAGAAATTTAGCAGTAAGAAAAAGTCTGCCATATATATGAAGCCATTAGAAAGAATTCTGCGTCACGGAGCAAAATAGTTACCAAAATGAACCCATAAATATCAACTGTGACTTAATCTGCAATGAGCTATACTTTCCAGAATGAGAGGCTGGGAAACAAAATTAGTTCTGAAGTAATTCTGAAATAAATTTACAGTACAATACAGTAATATAATACATACATTTGACAAAACAGTATTTTCACTGGAATGTAAAAAGGACACCTTTTAGAACTCTTCCTTTGGAAAGTGTATCTTGGGGTTTGAATCTTTCACCTTCTAAAATGACTTAAAGAAAGCGAATCAATGGAAGTACAAACAAATCTCCAGAACTTCATAAAAAATCAACTATTTCATAATCTCACAGAACTTTACATACTTGAATTCATACAAGAAAAGAGTAGAAGGCTGGGGTGAGAGAGAGAGTTGGGGACACGTTATTTAAATGATAGATAATTGTTATAGAAGATGATTAGATTCAATAGATGTTTTATTTAGCGAGGTGGCTATCGCTGATGATAATATATTACTGTGTATTCTTACATAAAGCACAGAGAGTAGATTTAAATGTCCTCACTCTACATGATATAGCCACATGCGATACAATGAAAGGCAAGGCAAGAAAGACTTTGCTCCTGAATCTCTGTCCACCTCTTGAGCTGGAGCAGCTTAAGGTACTGCTCTCCTTCCGTGTTAAATGTTAGTGCTGGTTTGGAAGGTCCCCTCAGGCTCTATCTAGCTTGCAGTCTGGGCTTTGGCTGATCAAGGTCCGCCCGTGCTGGAAAATAAGCCAAGCCAATTTTTCAAGGCTCTCGCTCATCTGGGAAACAGTCTCATGTGTTAACTCTCCTAAAAATTCAACCAAGCAATCAAACAAAACCAAAACAAATAAACAAAAAAAAAATGACCCTTACTGCTCCTCATAAAGCCCTCTAGAGTTCATGTTTTTCAACCTAGGTCTGGTCTTTATATCCTCTAGGGTAAAATTAATTTTTCTTCATATTTTTCTAAGATGATTTTTTTTAAGAGAAGCTCTTACTCTGTGGTCCAGGCTGGTCATTAACTCAAAACCCCCCAGGCTGACCTTGAACTCAAGACGATTCTTTTTCATCAGCTTTCCAAGCACTGGGATTATAAGCAGTTGCTACTGTGCCTATTTTATGCGTTGCTGGGCAATCAAAGGTAGGACCTTGTACTTGTTAGGCAAGCACTTCAACCACTAAGACACATGCCCAGCCACGTGTGATGACTTAGAGTAGTGACCCCCGACTACAATATTCCTGTTTCATTGGGAAATAAGTGAGAGGTTCAACTATTCTGTTATTAAAATTTATAATGACTAGAACTTGGCAATCTTCTCATGCATGGCTTCTATCGGTAATTCATGCAATAAAATTTCTTTCATTATTCAATACCATGAGCATCTTGCACATCTGGTGACAAGGTATCAATAGAGAAATGTTTCCTAATAAATTGAGACCTAGTGTATTGCCATAACAAGTTGGTCATCAGTGCCACACACACAGGCACTGCATAAGCTCTGAGAAGAAGGATAGGAAATTGTGAGGTAGTGGAAAAAATATTTTGCTCTAAGAAATCCTGACAAGGTTACATAAAGACAAAGGAATTAATGAGATGACAAATGTGACAGCCTCTGTGGTAAGTAACAAGATATATTATATTAAAATACCAAAATTATGTAAATTGCTTTGACTTTATATCTTTCTGAAACCATAGATCACAACTTAATTGAATATAAATGAAAAACATTAAGTGATGTCATATTGCAAAAGTAATATTTTCAAAGAATAAGACTGTAACAATTGCTTTTGTTTTCAAATTTAACATAATTTAAAAATGCTATTGTAATATGTGTGCTTCATTGAATATAAATCAAAATTCGCCAAGTGTGTATAATAAATATGTTGCTCTTCATAAAAGCATGATGAAAATAAATGCATCTATTATATTTAAGAATTCCAGGTGAATGTTTAAAATTGTGTGCAAAAATGGATCATATCTCCGTGTATAGGAAGACTTGAGTTCTCAAACTTTTCAGTGGATTATATGTTTTTAAGTTAATATGCTCTAAAAATAAGATTTAAGCAATATTTTATTGGGAGATTTGTAATGTCACTTTTTATCTTTCATATGTAGTAAAGAAAATTTATTTTTGATACATAATAATTTTGGTTTTAGAAAAAAAGTTCATTTTGCATTTTCACTATGAAATGAACATTATTACATCATCACAAATTGTTTCAAAAGTATTTTGGACATTCTAATTATACTCTGTTCACAGTGTATTTTATGACAAACTATGATGTGTGATAGATGTGTGAAATACATTTCTCAATTATGATATTTTTAGCTTATGACGGTTTTATAAGAAGATAACCTCATTGTAAGACAAGGAGCATTTGTACGCCACCACCACACCATGATATTTTACAAGCTGAGTATCTCTTAAAGAAAACAAAGATCTTCACATCTATAAAAATATCCACCTTAATGATTTCAAGTTTTTAGCTTGCTAGCTTATGCTCTCTTTTAACATTTAAATGTTAAATTATCCTATTATGTGAGGTGGTAAACAAGTTTTTTTTTTTTTTTTTTTTTCCTCAATACTGCCACAGATTTTCTTCAGGTTTAAATTGCTCCTTTTCCCCCCTTAGGTCCTTTATATTTCCCTTAAGTCTATTATTTTATTTTAGTTTTTTTTGGCACAAGAGATATGCAGAATATGTCACTGTCTCCTTCTTCTCCAAAATGACAGCTTTAAGAAACTTTCATCTAATGGAGTAAGTCTGTTGAGCATACAGCTCATCATAAAATCATCTTCTGTTAAGTTCTACTACTTATAAGTGTGGACTTGTATGTAAAAAGAGAAACTATATGAAATTCTGGCTTCCCCAAACAAGAGTGTGCCTCAGTTCACTTATATGTGAATCAGAAGGTTCCATTTGCTGGCACATTGTTTTATCCTCCCTCCCTAGTAATTTGGGGGTGTCCCAGATTCTTAATATTTCTATTTTATCGTGTACAGTAAGCATTCTTTTTGGCTTTTCTTCCTAGCCCATTTAGGCCATGATTTCTGAATTATATTTACAATTATAAAGGTTATGTAGAAAGTTCATTAAACCAGGACTCAGCAAACATTTTTGGTAAAGGCCTAGGTAATATTCTAGGCTTTGTAAGCCATGAGAACTACATTAAAATTACTCAAGCTTGCTGTTGCTACATAAAAGAAGCCACAGAAAATACATGAACTCTTGGGCAAGCTGTATTCCAATACACTTCAGAGATAGAGGAAGCGGGTAGAGTTGGGCCAAATGTCACTTTGACTATTCCTACACTTACTGAAATACGAGCATGTTTGGTGATGTAAATAACCCCAAACGAAGCACCATTTTTCCAAAGTAAAGGCAATCTAATATTTTTTTTAAAAAATTATAATCATACAATACCCCATAAGTATACTCTTTTATTCTATGTGAATGCACATGCATGTCATAAAACATGATATAGAGAGTGCTTGAGCAGCACATAACAGAACTGTTCAGTAGAAAATTGTCAGCACAGACACTTGTTTTCTAGTTGAATGACTTCTCTGTTCCAGCCTCTCCTACAATTGCTATTTATATTTGTGGAAGAAAAATTATATTTGTGTTTCTTATTTTCTTGGTTTTATTTTCATTTTTAACTTTTTACCACCACTTTTGTTCTGCAAAATTGAATTGAATACACCGTTAGAAAGATTATGTCACTTTAATAGGATAAGGAAACACTCAGGTGAAGTTTCATGTGCGTGATTGGCTTGTGGGCCAGGGAATGAAAGAACAGCAACACCTGTATGTGCGTAGTCCCAGTCGGCTGGAACTGAATACGAAAGGAAGATCATAGCAATTTCTTCTCCTGGGAGAGATCTGGCCATTGTCCCCATCTCCATACATTGACTTGGTCCTGTCCTCACATCGCCGATTTCCATCACAGACTTCCTATAGTCCTCAAGCCTTCACTATCACCTTGGGACAGTGATTGGTGGTACAGAATCATGGCCTCCGCACTCTCAACATGCTGTAATTGTGAACATCCCCTGGATCCTGCGCTCCTGCACAACCATGTGATCATCATGGACTCTGTCTTCTCTGACTTGGAAGCCCTCCAAATAAATTCCCTTCTTATTTTTATAGAAATTCTATTAATTCTGGCTCTCTTAGAGCCTTAGCTAATACAAATTGGCAAACATTGAACATTTATTATTTGGAGGAATACACATCCATACAGAGATATTTTCATAAATTATGATCTTCAATTAAAGAAAAAGGTAAACCTTCAACTTGGTAGGTTCTACATTATTTTTTACATTACTAGTAACAACATTTGAAAATATCAGTGAATGGCCAAGGCAGCTCATTTACAGGTGTCATAGTTTTGTTGAAAACCTTACTCAGCAGATCCAACAGCTGTGTCTTTTTATATTTTACTGAATGAAAGGAAACACAACCTCCATCCTAGGCCAATTCTATATAAGAGATGAAACAAGACAAATCTACTCTTGTTCCAACTAAAATACTGAGTCCTTAAACAATGAGGACTGTATGTAATTTTATTAAACAGGTATACTTTAATTTTTCATACTTCTCAGCATATGTAATTGGTTACATACCTGCTAAGTTTTTTTTTTCAATAGTAGTGATAAGACACATACATCTGAGATTGATTCGTTTCTTATTATTGTAATTTTTACTTACTCTTCTGTTTAATAAATTTTATATTAGAGCCAATAAATGTATTTTGGGGCATTATTTATTTAGAAACAGAGTCTCAATTTGTAGCCCTGGCTGGTCCTGAACTAACCTTATAACACAGGCTGGCCTTGAACTCAAGTCAGTCACTGTGCCTCAGACTCCTGAGTGATGTGCCTGGCTTTGGTGGTTCTGGGGAATTGAACTCTGGGCTTTGCACTTGCTAGGTAAGCACTTTAATCACTGTGCACTTTCTGCAGTCCCCACTATTTTTTAACATTTCTGTATTTTATAAAGAATCCAAGTATGGGTTCTTAAATTCTTGACTTTTCTTCCTTAAAGATTTGATCTGGTAACTTTATTCTCACACATTTGATCATTTTTCTCTTTAGATACTTAATTAGAAGACAATATTAATAGCTTTCAATATTAATATTAATAGAAGTCAATACAAACTTTTGTAACAGGGCAAAACTAGGTTAATTAAAATCTTTATATTTTAAAAATATAGCCTACTTCAGTATTCTAATGCATTTGTTAAGTGCTTTGTATGTGTCTCATGAATGAGAGTTGGCAGATCTTTTTTTTTACATTGTTAAATGTAAAAATGTTAAAGAAAATAGATGTAAAATTAATACCAAGTATGCTCAGTCCTATGCTTTGCAAAATTAATTATTTAAAAATTGATAAAAATATCTCTTGTTAATTTTGTATAAATACTGCTCTTTAGCATTTTCTTTCTCCCCCTTTTTGCTTTTCTCAAAAATGTTATATTTATTCCCAAATGGTCCTTTGGCATTCAGTTAGAAGGTATAGCTTCTATTTTTGGTGATTTTATATTTGAAATTTTATATGAGTATTAAAATTTATAACTCAAATAAGTTTTAAGGAAATTATTGCAATTTATTGACAATCATTATCTTCACCAGGCTGATACTCTATCATGACACAAACGTTAGATATTGCTGCCTTTTTGATAGAATACACTTCCTCAAATTTAAATACCTAGTTAACAGCAGTATATCAGCATAAAAACACGCAGAGACTCGGATGGAATAGAACACAGTATAAACAGTGGAAAACAGCAGACAGTGAAGTCAATGGGACTGAACGCTGAACACTGCAGTGCTATGAAGCTACATGAGTTCACTTCTTCATAATGGTATCAAAGGCGTTTGAAGGAATAAAGACTCTTTAACAAAACATGCTAAGAAAATTTTATCTCCTTGTTGGCAAGACTGAAACTAGGTTGCCATTTCTTACTTTATATGAAATTCAACTAAATTGATAAGAGATCTAAATATAAAATATAAAACTTTAAAACTACTAGAAGAAAACATGGGAAACAGTTAAATGGTTATGGACAGGCAATGGCTTCCTGAATAGGACTCTAACGCCTCAGGAAACAGGAGTAAGAAAGAATAAGTTGGATTGCCTCACATCATGAGCTTCTCCACGGTGAGGGAAACAATTGACTGAAGAATCAGCCAATGAAATGGGGGAAAATGGCACATTGGTTCAATGTATGACATATTTTGCTAATAATTACTTCTCCATTAGTCCCTTGTCTCCTACTTCATTCTCTTCCTGATTAGTCCCCCCTCCACTTTCATGTGATCTCATTTTCCATGAATATTAGTGAAAAAGTTTCTCCTTTGGGGGAAGAAAAAAACCTCTCCTTCTTTTAGCTGAAAAAGCAAAGTGGACACCATTTTTTTTCGGTTAGTAAACATACATTATTGTACCTAACACATGCTCAAATGAAAGCAGTGAAATTACTTGTGTCCTCACATTTATTTATACTGGTCAGCATACTAGATATGTGATGTGTTTCTATTACTTTATCATCTCGCTAAATTACATTGTCAGTGTATTATTTAATTGGCTTTCGAAGACCAAATACATGAATACCTATTTAAATAACATTTTGTATACTTTTTATGAATATGGGTAATATAGATTTGATTAAAACAGGTGTCTTCATTGTTTCCACTTTTATATCTACTACATATTTATGTCTTTTTTCGAGTGATGATAAAAAAACTTATGGTATTTCTACATTTAAATGTACTAGTAGGACAAGTGACTTAAGATAATATGTAGATGTGTAAGCAATGGAGGCAAATTTATTATTAAAAATAAAGTAAATATATGAAAGTGCAATAGAGCTCTGAAACCTGAGCAAATAACAATTTTTTGATTTAGTGAAAACCTAAAAAGAAAGACAATTTTTTGCCTCATCTACATTTTTTTACAAAGAAAGGAAAGGTATTTGAGACCATGCAAAACATACTGTAGGTAACAACTAGCAACATAAAAAGTTACATATTTTGGAAATTATGATTCATATAATTTGCCAACCTGCAGATGACAATGAAATCGTGGCAGAACATCTTCAATTTCTGGCTTCTCTCTGTGCACTGGAATCAAATGTTACTATGTCTGAAACATTTAGTTATTGTTTTCAGCTATAATTAGTAAAAATAGTAAGGGAGAAATATTCATATGTAAATATACAGAGAAATAGTGTAGTCTTTTAACAAGAGACGGCTAAGTGTCCAAGGTTTATGGTTTTGTTTTGTGACACAAAACAAAAGTAGAAAGATCTATCTTAAATTAAAATGACTGCAGTTTTCCAAAATGGAAAGAGAAGTATATGACAAAGTTTAACAGACAAGAAAATTGTAGAAGGTTTATGGGTGATAGATCTCGTTAGAGGAACTATTTGTGCAATCAAGCAGGCTACGATTAGAAGTGAATTACTTGTTTTTATAGGAGATAATTTATATCAAAACATACTGATGCAGTGATTTCCAGAAATCTAATCAGGCTTTTAGTTTAGGTAAGAATTATCAGAACTCAAGTAAAGAAACTAATTGCTTTTAGAAAATTGCTAACACAATACTGAACAGACAAGAATTAATTGCATCCTAGTGAATTATTTTGGAAGGTTTTTGTAGTAATTCAACGAGTACTGAATTTTTTGAGATAAGCAATGTAAGTGGATTCAACAAAATTGGCCCATTCAACTTCCTAATGGTTCTGTTTTTTTTTTTTTTAATAAACAATGCAATTCACCTGATTTTGAAAAGAAATCTGGCTTTTAAATGAATATAAATATAATTGTAAACTCATAGACCACCAAGGTAGCCACCCAGCTCTCCTAGAACTCTTGAAGCTGTCCTTGTTAAAAGGCTTGAATATGATAACTCACCATGAAATGAGAAAAACAATAGAAATTATGAAATTATATCATCAGGATGACTGTTTTCAGATGTCAACACAGCTTTCATTAAATCAAAATTCACCATCTTAAGAAATCAATAAAAATTTCAGGTGGTTCATTGCCATCAACTAAGGGACCTTGAATCAAGATTACTTTGCTAATATTAAGGTTTGTTTTCATTATTCTCTTTGTCACATTTTCTATGCTGTCAAATCTCCCCCTTTCCCTTCAGGACAACACATGAGACCACAGTTTGTGGATGGCCATTGCTATAGTTTATGTTTTTCCAAGAAACCATAGTGATTATTGGGTCTGTGAATGACACGAAACAAAATAAAACAAAACAAGCAAACAAACAAGAAGCTCAGAAGGCCTTATCACCCTGACCTCAAACAAAAAGAAAACCTGCATTAATGCTAATACCTCTATACAAGCTGAACATTTCCACTTACAATTCTTCATTGACTACAATTAATGCTAGTCTTTTCGATTGCTAGCCAGACGGTTTGAAGAGAAATCCTATTTGAGCGACGCCTGCATGAAGTAATTTGAGTATCCAACCAATGCCTATTTAACTTCTGAGCTCCACTTGTGTGGGTATTAGCAATAACTTATACAATGTCACTGGACATTATAGCGTATGGCATAGAATCTATGTAAAAGCAAAATTCCCCTTGAACATTGTTTAGCAATTATGTAGATTTATAAGTAAGCAGATAAAAATGTTGCTCTCATCCCTAAGCCTCTAGACAGCATTTTCTTTCTTTCTTTCTTTCTTTTTTTTTTTTTTTGAGACAAGGTCTCATTCTGTAATCCAGGCTGGTCCTGAACTTGCTCTGTGACCCAGGCTGTCCTTGGACTTTGGCAATTCTCCCTCTTCGCATATCTGGACCTTTTTATTTAGCCTGGACCATTTCTGCCTTCCACAAAGTTTTCCTTAAAAGTCCCCAGAATACTTTCCTTAAACAGAGGTCAAAACAATCAATGACCAAAATTAGTACCTATTTTGGAGTAGATGAAGATTAATTAGTTCCCACTTAGGAAATTTTCCAATGGGACTCTTAGGGACTCACCTTTGACAGTAGTGGGAAATCGGAATTTAAAGCTAACTCATAAGAGGACTGGGATTTCAGCCTTTGCAGCCAATGGAAACATTTATAAGCAGCAAAACGCTTAGTAGAACATCCTGCAGGTCTTGATCTCCTTTTTTAATGCCTTAGACAGGAATTTGTGCATGGAACTGCACAAAAATGAGGACAGCATTTATCTTCCCCCTAATTTTAATACTACAGGGAATTTAAATTAAACAGTGGATGATATTGCTGTTTCTCTGGACTCTGCCACCGAATTCATTAAGGGCATTTTTCAAGGGGAAAAGTACAAGATGTGTACTTGGGAACAGTAAACAACCTTGTCTTAGTTACTTTTTGGTTGCTGTGACTCAATAGCCGACACCCACAATTTAGGAAAGGTTTGTTTTAACTCACAGTTTCAGATGGTCACAATCCATTCAGGGGCGACCGGCAGAGAACAGAATACAGGACAGAGGCAGAGGTGGAGGCAGCTTCTCAGGACATCGCAAACAGGAAGGCAAGCTGAGACCAGCTGAGACTACTCCCAGTCCTCCAGGAAGGCAGGTGCAGCTTATATATCCTTTCAGGTCTCCGCCCAGTAATTCGTCCCTCCTGCATCCAGGTGTGGCCACTACACACCGTTAATCCTAACTTAACTGCAATCCACCCCTCCAGACTAGACCCCAATCCACCAACATCACATGGTTCCATAGAAAATCCACAGCATTAAGATACATGCGACTTTTGGGGGACACTCCAGATCCTAACCACAACAAACCTTGATTCACAAACATCTTGAATAGTGGATTGCAAACATGGCTGTCTCAGAGATTTGTGATTCTTTACTTTGATGATGTATGTGCATTTGTATGTGTGTGTGCATGAGTAGGTACGTGTGTGTGTGTGTGTGTGTGTGTGTGTGTGTGTGTGGGTGTGGGTGTGTGGGTGTGTGGGTGTGTGTGGGTAAGTAGGTACATGTATGTGTGTGGGTGTGGGTGCTGTGTTTCTTCAGACAAGGGTGACTCTTGCACTAGACAAACTGTAAAAATGACTGCCTTTTTAGGTGAGGCAGCACTGAGACACAAAGCATGATCAGCCGTCATCAACATAACCCTTCCCCCTACCCAACAAAAAGACCAATGTGACTTAAATCTTGAACTGACTCTCATATTTTAACTGTGAACTGTTTGATTTTTAGGTATTGATATTACTGGCATCTTCTGTTTAAGAAAATACTTTATAATTTTTTTCTTTTGATGCACTTATTCACATTATTTACTTAAACATTTAATACTAATATATAATTGTCATCTATATATTGAATGTTTTTCATAATAGTAATAAAGCATCAACATAAGTTATCTAATTTGACATTGTGAAATTATAAATTCTATGATGAAATCAAAGAGACTCATTAAAATAATGGTAATCGCCAGCATCTTTGCCTAAGCCCAGGGTTCAGACCAATTTCCCTAGACGGAGAAAGTGATCAAATGTGGGTAATTGTGGGCAGAAATAATAGCCTAAACTGGCCTCTGTACTTAAAAGTTGGTCTAAAATGCTTCCAAATTAACTGTATCTAACTTCGACAAGTAAGCAAACCATAATCCAATTTAAGAATGCACAAACTAAAGCAGCTGTACTTGACTTAGTCACTGGATTTTAGCCAAAGATTTTCTCATTCAGGAACATCTTCATATATTATATTCAATGAAATGTCTGAAAACTTCATAAACTCTTAAAACATAAATGTAATCATCAACAATTCAATTTTGAGCCAGTGTTGTCAGATGATTTATGTTTAGAAACAAATGTGTGCTCTAAGGATGAAACGTGAGTCAACTGAAAGTATAAGGGTAAAACCAGAATTATTATTATTATTTTTTACAAGGAAGGCATACTACTAAAATATCATACAGGATAAAGTACAGGCATATCTTAATTTCTTTTAAACAGAATTGGGGTACAAGCTGTGAAAGTACTGTAAGATTCAAGGATGAGGCCAGAGATTTTATTTAGAAAATAGAAGCATGGAGCTGTTGAGCTGACATGATTTGACTTTTCACAGGAATTAGGTAAGACTTGGGTGGGAAACAAATTTTATAAAGGAAAGTATGTATTACACAATTAAGGTTTTTAATTGTTAAGGTATTTGTTAGTAATGAATTAAAATATTCTTACAAGTTTAGGAGCTCTCATAAAGACATAAAATGTATGCATACATGAGAATAATTTAATTAAATTATGAACTGGAAACACATGATGTTTTTTTTTTTCTTTTTCTTTCTTTTTTTTTTTTAGAGATTGTGTCTGGGACTTGCAAATTATGTCACACAGTTGGAATCTCAGTTTCAGTGTAAATAGCTTGCACTTCTATCCAATATTTCCCAAGTACACAGCTACATGTGGACCCACAGAACTATACGAACATTGGCTAAACTCTTCCAATAGTATAGAAAACTTGGGTGGGGTTAATTACTTCCCAATATAAGTAATAGTTTTCAGGAGGTATTTGTTTTCCCACACACATCAATTAATTCTTGCTAAGGTTTTTTTTTAACCTAATTTTTATTCTCTAGTTATTTTTTAGTATATAAAAAGCTAGTTTCCCAAATTTCTAATCTGTACTTCATCCATTTGAAAAGCATCAATTGTTCTCTTCTCTATAAAGATTTCTCAATATCAAAATAATTGAATTTTTTCTCTAAAGCTGTGCTATAAGTTTTGCAGTTTGGAGAATATTTAAAGATAAGTATGCGCACAAAATGCTCAACTCCATTGTAAACTTTAAATTTTGTACTTGTACATATCAATAAAGTGGGGAAAAAGTCTCTCATATAATATAGTTTGCTATCTGCTTTTTAAAATAAAAGTAATATTTTTCTCAACATAAAAACAATAAAAATATCATAAGCATTTTCCCTTAATAATTTACATGTAATTGGTCCTTTAGAGCTTATGAGCATTTATTTCTTTCAATTGAACAGTTTTCTTAGCAGCCATTATTGAAGCATTGAGCATGAAACATTTTTCATAAAGATATGAAAGTTCAAAAATTATTTTAACTTGTCTCCCATGGAGGCTAGAAGCCATCAGATGTTGTGGCATTTATGCTAACTGTGAAGTATAAGTTGATGCTCATTTCTATAGTCCATTGTTTTTCATTCCTTACTGTTAAATTTGACACATTATAGGTACATAGTAAGAGAAATCATCGATGTAATATTGACTAGGTCTTAAAAAGCAATTAAATAGTTTATTTATTGGTAGGTAGAGGTATTACTTAAAATCAACATATTGATGCATATTACAGAGCAGAATCATGAAATTTGTATGGTTTGGCTTAAAAGGGAAAGATATTTACCTTTTTACTCTTTTTTATTGGTGTCATATTTTCTATGCGAATGATCAATATCATATTTAGAATGGGCTGTGGCATCTAAGAATTTACAGTCTTACCAAGCCATGATACCAGAGTGCTTCAGTTTATTATCTCCTTTTCCATTGATACTATTTATAAAACTAAAAGCAATCACCATTAAGGACTGAATGAATTATTCATGGAATCCTTTTGATTAATTGTGTTTCAATAGAAAGTAAATTAATAACTGACTTTTTTCCAAATTGTTGAAATAACAAGACCTCTGTAATTATTTGTTGGATACGACAAGAAAATAAAATGCTATACCATGACCACAGTCATTAGTTTGATAGCATATATACTCTATATCTGCGAACTGAAAAAGTAAAACAAAACAATTCTGTCTAATCAGTTAAAATTTATGTCACAAATTTCATACAGGAAAGTTGATATCCATTATTTTTATAACGATTCAGTCCTTGGGTTAAAACATTTTATTTTTTTAAGTCACTCTTCTGGCTGGGCTGTCTCTTGATCTCTTGTAGATTTATACCCATAACTTCAAAGCAGAGACAGTCTGTAAAAGAAAAAAAAAGTCACAAGAAGAGCAAAAAAAAAAAAAAAAAAAAAAAAAAAAAAAAAAAAAAAAAAAAAAAAAAAAAAAAAAAAAAAAAAAAGTCACAGAACTTGAAGACTTCAATAAGATTTTCAATAATGTTTCTATTGGAATGGATTCATGTTGTTGTGCTATTATTTCACACAATCTTAAAAATGTGCTATTATCATTCAGACTATTTTAAAAGTGCTCAACTCTATTGAGCACATAAGAGTGATGTTGTATTTAAGCTTGTCAATAATTATCCTGAGAGAAAACTTATGTCAAAAAACGTTTCAATTGTTTTCATATTGGTTTCTCATTTACTTTTTGTCACGAAATTTGACTGCAGAAACTCCTTATAAATCATAAATGCTCCTATATGAAAAACCCCTGGGAGTCAGTTTAAGATCCGCAAACCTAGAATGTATTTCTCTTGATCTGTTCACTGCTGAGCCCACTAGAATAAGGAAAATAACTTTTGAGTCTTAGCTTTTGTATATACAAGAAAAGAGAACTAGTGTCAGGTTTTTGATAATCCAAATTTTCAGGATTTTGAAAAATATATTTATAATGAAGTAGAATTGATTTTCCATTGAATAAGCTGACAAGTAAGGGTATTTTCATCTACAGGAGAAAAACAAAAAAAGACTACAAGATACATATAATTCAGTAAAAAGAAAAACACGAGCTACACAAACTACAAATTGTATCTTCAAGTAAGAGCAAGCACAAAGAGATGCTACAGATAACTCTGTTTGTTTCTGAAGAAATCATATTTTGTGGAAATTCAGACATTAGAAAATATGAAAGAATAGCTACGTTCCTAAAACCCCTCCTAAGAGGAACAAGGAAGACTTCAGCTAGTGATATGTCTTTTAATAGTGTTTAGGAGGGAAAAAAGGCAGTACAACAAACACAAAAACCATGAAATGAATAGGTGTTTATAAATCCAATCAAATATGCTTTTATTTAATCTGAATGACATCACCTAAGGCAATTATTTTTTCTGGGTTTGCTTACTCACCCCCTCATCTATCTGTTTGTGGGGAAAAGGCACCAAGAGGTAATAGCCCAGGGGCAGCGCCTGCGCACTCTGTGCAAGTGTGATTCAGCATCCAGCACAGAACCATAAGTTTAGAATTGAGAACCACAGCTCAGTAGAGCTAAGAGTGGGGCCAGCATCCTCCTGGGCACGTGACAATGATGAGCTCACTACCCTCTTCTGCTCGAGCGTGGTAGGAACTGAATACAGTACATAAGACAAGTGTGTATTAATAAAGTTCAACTTGAGTGCTGAACTGATGTTGGCTCCATGGGTGATATATATATAGATAGATAGATATAGATATAGATAGATATAGATAGATAGATAGATAGATAGATAGATAGATAGATAGATAGATATAGAGAGAGAGTCAGGGTTTCATTTGGCAGTCCAGGCTTGTTCTGAACTCAATCAGTAGCCCGGGCTGACCTCCAACACATGGCAATGCTCCTGCTTCAGCCTCCCAAGTGCTAGAACTACCGGAATGGGTAACCTGGGGAGTTGAACTCAGGGCCTTGAGCTTGCTGGGAAAGCGTTTTAACCACTGAGCACTTCCTCCATGGAGTTTCTTACAACTAGGTGTCTCACCTCCCATTGTCCCCCTCACAGTCACCTGTCACTGACACTACTCATTTACTCTTCTAGCAATTTTCCACAAGTTTTAACTTTTTAAAACGACCTGCATGGCTGGTCTTTCTAGTACGGTGCTATGCTGGAACATATTTGCCCTTTAATCCTCACAGGCACAGTGGCTGTTTTCCTACTTTGCTGAGTATTAGTGACCATAGCTGTATTTCCTTAAATTTCCGATTGTCTGCTGATAACAGTTTCTAGAAAGTGTTGCTGGAAGATTTCCTCTTGGAGTTAAGGAAGAAATACATCATTTTGTCTAGTTTCTTTTCTATCGTCAATCACAGAGGAGAACAGGGGTACAGCCTCTTTGGTGGACGTAAATTCCCAGTAAACTTACAATGTTTTCTGTCTTCTCTAGTCTTATCCTAAACCCCGGTAAAATTACAAGTTAATGTCAGTAGAAGTAGCTACACAGTTGCCAATTTCTGAGCTAGTCTCTTCTCTTAAATTTAAAATCTCAGCTTTTCAATGATTAATTATGTTTCATTTAAACATTCAGGTGGTTTCTATTATCACATTAAATCTTGGTAAATGCAGCAATACAAACTTTGGTGGTTGGGTTTCTTCGACTCCAATGACTCCACTGGAATTGTTATCAGGTACTTTTCTAACCCGATATAAAAAATAACACTTGATTTCCTCATCTAAATGGCAAAAGGGGTGAGATATTTTAAAAGAAAGGAGCGTATAAATCGCTTTTGTGTGTGGGGAGAAAAGATGATGAAGAAAAAAATTTAAAAATATTACATTGTGTTACATTTATGGTTTCTGACAATGCAGGAAAGGACTTCTTTTGAGGCTAATGTCTGTGATCCTGTGCCTTTGAACAGACATGCCACATGGATTTTTCTAGACAAAGTTTTTTACACTGGAAGTAGTGATGGTCCTTTTCAAAAAGCTTACTTTCCTCCATCTGTTTAGCTTCCTTTTTGATCTTCTGTTCATTTATTGTTTCTCAATTTTAGTTTTCTCTGACAGGAATAAGCCGGGTGTGGTGGCGCAACACTTGTAATCACATAACTCGGGAGCCTGAGGCAGGAGGATTGCTCTGTGTTTGAGGCCAGCATGGGCTACATAATGAGTTCAAGATCAGCCTGAACTGCAGATCCTGCCAAAAAAAATTATACTGAAATAATGATTCATTTTTAAAATGATTTGAACAATAAGATTGGCAGATTGCCTTTACTTTGTTTGGACTGCATGACAGACACTGGGGTATATCTCTCATAAATATTATCTCATTGAATCCTTACAAGCATCCTGAGATTCACCAACATTTTTTTTTCTTCATCTCATATCAGTAGAACAGATCTAAACTCCAAAAGAAAATGCTGCATAATTCAGATCTGGAACTCATATATTATGATGTACAGAAAACATAGAACTTATGGAATGTTATGGAAATATATATGAAATGGGAAGTAATTAGTTAATTTTCAAATTTCAACTCAATACAATATAACATAATGCCTTTCAAGTACCTTGCTAGTAAGGAATGGTAAAAATTCCCTCTTAGCACCCCTGTTTAACACTAGATACGATTTCCTTAGGAAAAGCAGTATTTCAAGATTTTCAAATGCCAGTATTTGAGAAAGGAGACAGAATGCAGAAAAGTAGATTAAGTTCAGTGACTATAGCTGATTACTTTCTGACTCACCCCATAAGAAATGAAAATTTTCTTTGCTTGCTTAATTTACATAAATACAAATAAGATCATAAAAATTTTGTATCATTTCATTTTTATTCTAAACACTTGTCAAGGTTTACACATGAAAAATTTGTTGCTTCTTTCTTTTTATGAATTTGTTTACCCCTGAATTTTTTGGCATACCATTTATTGATAAAAATAAAACTCATTGCAAAATTATTATTGACTTGAAGATGACAAATGTACATAAATCGTTGGCATCTTTCTGAGATTTGTTTCATGCTGAGCTAATGGTCTAATCATTCAGAGTGATATTTTCATACCATGCAGTTAAAATACATGATTATCTGAGATGCAATTTTTACTGTGAAAAATAAATCTATTCTTTGTTGAAGTTAAAATGTAAAACCTTTTTTTTTTTAATTTCCATTTAAGGCTCATGTGTGTGTCTAGCATTCTGTTTTCATTTTGTTTTCTTTTTCCGTAAGACCCATCTCACTGTCCTCTTTCTCATCTGTGTTTATCTTTGTCATTCTATCTAAGCATAGCCCAGTACAAATTCTTAGTGGAAAAATCTAAAGCTTTGTTTTATTGCTGTTGTTAGTGAGTATTCCTCCTTATCTTTGGTCCTCATGGTCAAACATGCTATTTTCTCTTATCTAGAGATGATGGTACCCACAGTAAAGAAGTTAGACAGCGCTAGGGATATAAAAATACTTTGCTTGTCTATAACATAAGAAATCTAGAAGCCAAGCAGAGCCTCAAGGTATCTAAATATTTTGGTGAAGCGTTAGCCCTACTTACATGACTGTAAGTTTACCACTCTATTTCCTTTCTAACTTATCCTTAAATCTTATTGTAGGTAGAACTGTTCTTTCAAAAGGATTCACTGAAGCTCTGGGAATTGTTAACTCCTATAATAAAGATAACAAGAGGTCAGTAGGGTGGGTCCTGATACACTAGGGCAGCTGTCCTTAGAAGAATGAAAAAATGGTCCTGCAGGCACATACAGGAAATAAAATATGATGTGAACAACTGCCATGGGGAAACAGAAGAAGACACTGAAGAATACCTGGAATTTCTCGAAATGTAGGTTGACAACAGAAAGTATCTCTTCTACAGATTTCAGAGAACACCTAATGTAACCAACACCATGCTTTTTGACTTTTAGGTACCAGAACAGTAAAACAATACTTTAAATTTTTGATTAAGTTGTGGTATTTTTTTATAATAGTAGGTGTCTCATATTCACCTTTATTAATATGCAATCTATCTTGAGCTTAAAAAACTTCAATTTTTATAGTGGGCATTACTCTGTCATTACAGGTGCCCAAGTAACTGCACACAGCTCCAACCAGTGACAACGTCATTGGGTCATGAATATGGATGTAAAAAGTTCATTCACTGTAGCTTATGAATTTCATTCTGACATTGACCTTCATGTCCTCATTATTACTACTCTATTTTCATATCCAACTCGGGGAAAATTAGTTCTTCTGATTCCCCTCGTTCCATAGGTGATTAGAAGCAGCAAATTGAGTGGGAGGGAAGGGACTCAAGAAATAAAGTCAAAAGAAAGACTATTAAAGAGCCATAAAGTGATAAGTTTTAAATTTACATTAGAATGTGAATTCTACTGCCAAAAAACTTTTGGAAATTATGAACTCATCTTTCTCAAGATTTACTTTTCTTATTTGTTAAAAGGAAAACAACAAAGTCATTGTTATGATGATAAGTAAGGTTAAAATATTTGATAAAATCTCATCGCCTTGAGTTATATAGTAGAAAATGATTGTTAATTCAATTATGCCTACTGTCTTTCATAAAGTATAATAATATAGCATTAAAAATATCAAAAAGACTAGCCTCACGTTTTATTTATTGCTATATTGCTGTGCTTGGATGTGGCCTTGAATCTTCAATAAATTATTAAATTAGTGCCTATAATTCATGGCGATTTCTATGATTGATTTTGAAAACTCACATCTATTAATATTTATTGGTGGACACTTGATCCTTCACATGTCAAGCTATTCTTGTTAGTGAAATATTAAATATTATATTAATGATTTTTATTACTTCTCTTATTTCGTATATTTTCAGGTGTGATATCTTTTCCCTGTAATGCTTTCTTGAATCAATAATATTTCTTTATTTCCTATACTAATTCTAAATCACATTGCCAAAAGAAAATATGTGTGGGAAAGAGCCTCTTCCAGAAATGTAAGTATTACAAAAGAAGTAACTTTTTTTCTGTAAAAGTAAATAAGAGTTATCTATTTTATTATTGATGGCAGGTGTCTCCCACTGACTCCTTTGTGAATTAAAAGCAAATCACTAAATAATAATATGTACTTACGTGCTTCTTTTCTTCCAAAAAGAGGAAATGATTTAATTATTTTAAGAGGGTTTTTATTTTTTGCCAGAGCAAATATATCTTTCCTCATACCATTAACACAAAACTCTTAAAAATAATTTCAGACACTTCTTATAAATGAGACTTAATAAAACTATTATTATTATCAATAATGTATTATTAAGTATACATTTATCACAGGATGTGAACATTAAAGAATAACCTAAAGTTTTGAAATCTTCCTTGCTGTTTTGTACAGAAATAGTATTTTTTTAGATGGAAGACATTTATTTTGAAACTTCAAAAACAAAATGTCAGATATATACAATACATTTGTTACACCCAGATCTCGAACATCCCTAAGACACCAGGCCACGGATCACGCATGCAAAGGCAACGAGTCTTTATTTGGGCTTAAGCTCGGTTTTCAAGTCTTCACGACCATAGTGGATCCAATCCGAGAGCCTGGTGCCTCCATGAGGCAGATTTTTATTGGTTACAAACAAAGGGAGGTGGGCTTTAGCTTGGTGGTTACATGATTGGTGAGCATACAGCAGGGGAACAGACTTGTTACATGGTGATTGGCTAACTAACATTAAGCAACTGCCTCTGGTGCCCAGACCCGATTCCCCATCCGCAGGAATGCAACCCTCACCACAGGAATGTCAGCAATGTTTCTTAGGCAGTGCGAACTTTCTACTACTTCTGCCTGGTCATCCTAAGAGAGCAGAATTTCTGGCCTGCTGGTTTTAAGCTGAATTTGAGACCTGTCATGGAGTTCCTTTAGCCTGGGTCTTTAGCATTTATGTGGGACCTAAATGCAGAGAGGAAGTCGCCTATTCCACTCACCCCTACTCAATATTTTCTTTGCACAGCCTTTTTTTTTTTTTTAATGCATCAATTTATTCCTCAGGTGAAGTGTTCATTTAAATGATTGTTGTGTTTAAAACAATTTTGAAAATGTGATGGGACGGCCATTCCCCATGTTGTCTGGGTGCTTCAGGGTGATTCAGATGGCGTCAGGAACCTCTGTGAGAGGGAGCACCACTGCAGGGAGTAGCGCTCATGCAGGAGGCCATAATGCCCAAAGTTACTTTTTTTTTTAGCCTTTTTTTTTTTTCAGCTAACGTAGTTTTTGGTATGTTCCAAATTCTCTAAGCCTGGGTGCTTTTTTTTTTATTCCTCAGATATTTATTAAAATAACTTATGCAACTTTTCTGATGTTCAGATATTCACTAATCAAACATAATGAATAGTTTAAGTTGAATTTTCATTCGTGTTTTTAGAATTATTAGACTCTGGGTCATAATAAAACATAATGATCTTTGCCCAATTAAACTTAACTGTTTTACTTTAAAATTTTTTGTTCTGTTGTGGTTTTCCTTGGGCTGAGTTTTTAACCCAAATTTCCGGCTTCAATTGTTGGTCTCATTTTGAAGCCAAAATAGTAAATCATTTAATTAGTTGTATTATTACTGATAGAACTAGTATCTAAATAGTTCCTAGATTTCAGTATACCTATAATACTGAGCCATCTGAGTTCATTATTTATATATACTGAGACCATCTATCTCTTCCATAGACATTATTTACAACTCTCTTGGGTGAAAATTATATTTGATAGTTCTCTAATAATGTCTAAAGTGAACTTATTGCTTTTGAACTGCTCATATCTCATTACAATAATTAAATGCACTTGCTCATATATTTTATTTTAATGTAATCTTATGTTGTACTTAAACCTTAAATTCCTCCTTCCTTTTCTCAATGCAGACTAAACTGGAAGTCCTTTTTTTCAATCAATGATATATATATATAAAAAAACCTTGGACTTCAGAACAATCTCCCATCCCTTGTCTAATCTCTGGCATCGACTAGCACCCACGTTTCATGAATGGGAAGAGTGTGTGGGAAAAATAAATGGTTCTTAACTAAATGAGCAGCTGCTGGTATCAATATGAAAAGCACAAAATATTTTCCATTAAGAGAATAAAATGTCTTACTGAAAAAAAGTATAGTGAGGAAAGATAAGGATTTGGAGAAGGGTAGTTTTGAGAGGTTGATAATGATGCTGCAGACTGCACTGTACTATTAGAGTTATGCTATTGATTACAATAGTTAGTGTCAGTCTTACTGGAAAGAGACTGATCCAAAACATGAAAAAGCAAAGGGTTACACAGTTCCAAAAAATTTTGGTGGGTGTTGGAATGGTTTTTAGACAGTGAAGAGAAACAAGAACACTGGGCTTGACTCAGGTACTTAGTGACTGTGAACGTCACCTAGCAGTAGCAGTGGTATATTGTTGCAGATGGTGAGTCTTTACATTTTCGCGCCTTACCTGATCAGGTGACCAAACCAGGGCGGAAAGAGAAAGGAGGGATAAAGGTAATGATGTTGTGATGAACTTGGCCTTGTGCCAATGCCTTAGATCTTCTCAGGAATATTATAAATCCTGCCAATAGAAAGAGGCAGGGGAAGGGACCTGTGACCTAGGGATTTAAGTTGGTACCGACCTCGTTTTTGGTGTGCCTCTCTCCACTTGCATGTGAGAAGGTCACCCTTTTTGCAAAAAGAAAATTAAAACCTCATACCTTGTCATCCATGCCTCCCATGTCCATCCTTTGTTTGGACAGGAAGATTTCTATGAGCCGTTTCTAACAGTGACTTAAGGACCTTAATACAAAACGAAGGTACTTCCTGCCGCTTATCTTCAGCTGTTCACCCCCATTCCAGAGTCAGACATGTGACAGTTAACATGAGCCTCCTTCCCAGTGTGAAGGCCATGCCACACTCACACTGTCTTCATGTGCTCTGGCTACTGTAACGGAAATACTATACATCAAGTGGCTTAAAGAACCATTTGGTTTTTACATTTTTGGGGCTGAAAAGCCTCCAAATCATGAAGCCAGCAGAGTCACCATGTGGCACAGGTCACCTTCCTGTCTGTAGGCAGCTGTTGTGCTGAACGTTCCCATGATGGAAAGAAAAAGAGCACCTCTGCCAGAGGTTTTTCTGTAAGACCTGGTAATCTCATTGATGAGGACTCCACCTTCATGACCTAATCACCCTCTACAACCCTCACACCTAAGTAGGGTCATGTTGGGTATGATGGCTTCAATATATAGGTTCTGCGGAAACAAATATTTAGCTCATAGAAGGAAAAGAAGCACGTTAGTAGTATCTTAGTGTCACTTACATTAATACCAACCTTAATGCCTAACCAATTGTGACTTCTTCTTCTGTAGGAACATATACCTATCCAAAATATCTATCTAAAATATTGTATGGTAGATAACAAGTGCTTTCTAAATGGAGCAGACAAAATCACTAAATATAGCTTGATAATTTCTATTTAAGAAGATGAGAAATTTAACACCATCTTTCATCTTGTTTCTACAACTAAATAGATGTAAAGTTTCTTGGTCATTGTCGTAAGTCTTGCAACCTGTAAAGTAGGTGATCCTAAATTGGTTCTTTCACAAAGAGGATATTAGTTTTCAGGCACTATAAAGAACTATACATGTACTTTTCATCCTCTTATTAGTTATGGTTTAACTTCTTCTATAGAGAAATAATAAGTTTTGAAAATCTATCTATCTATCTATCTATCTATCTATCTATCTATCTATCTATCTAATGAAGTTTACAACAGCCAGTGTGCGATTTAAGGTACTATCTGCTATGCTAAAGCAGGATTTAAGAAAGGTCTTGATTGACATGTTAGGTGAAGTAAGCAATGTTATGTTCTAAGATTTTAACTGGCTGAATCCATTTAAATGATACCAGTGTAGGAGGTCTTTTCTTCCTTCCATTGTTTTGACCTGCCTTTGGTCTCAATTTGGTAGGGGGAAGAAAAAGAGTGTGGCTCACACTTGGCCTTGAGTTTAACTAGTTTTACGACATCTGGCAATTTATCTGAGGCTCACTGAGATTCATCATCAGCACCGGTAAATCGATACTGCTGGCCCATATAATGTAAGGGGGTACAAAGGGTAAATTAAAAAGTACATTAGTGGAAAACATATTTAGAACCCAAATAAAGGCTTATAATGCTCTTTTTTATAGAAACAGATATAAAATTCAAAGTCAAGTCAGCCTCACTCTAAGGTCAGGGATTGAGCAACTGTGCACAATGACACTGGCACTGTTTTCCAGGAAGCTCACAGCCACTTCCTAGTGTCATTTGCACATTCTTTTTTTTTTTTTTTCCTGTACGGCTTCTCTGTTTTTTTCTGTCCTGTGTCTTCTATAGGACAGCAAGGAAGAAAACTGCGAATAAGTGTCCCATTAAAAGATAAAGACTGTTTACTGCTGTGTGTGTGTGGAAAATGTTCTCTCTTCCTTTTAATATCTTGTGAAAAGACATTCAATAACCTATTCCCTCAAGCAGCTTCAGTTGACCCAAATTCCTGGGAGACTTTTTAAGGTGAAAACTTCACTACTGCGTGTTTCCCTTGAAAGAGAGTGGTGAAGAAATGGAAGTAACTTGACTGTTGGAACTTGTTAAGACACCTGTGGTGAAATAATTCTCACCATCCTTAGACATCACCCATAGTTTTTACAAATGCAGCATTTGACAGTGGTCTATTTTGCCCTCGGTTCACATTGGGAGTTAGATTCTGAGAACACAATATGTATTTACACGTTGTGTTGAAGGGGGGTGCAAGTGGGGCAGCCAACGGCTTAAACCACTTAACAGGCTGCTGAAGGATCAGTTGTTCTAAAAGACCCCAATGTCCAGGCTGAAGGTAGATGAAACATCAGTATTTTGTACCATGCATTTTAGTAATAAAAAGTCAGATAGAAAAACACTGAATAATAATTTTAGTAAGATAATTACGTAAAACTAAGATGTCTTATAAAAGTTCCCCCTTCAAATCTTTTCATAGCTTATAAATCTTAGAGAAAGTGATAGAAATGGAATTATGTAGTCTAAAGTTGCTGCTTTTCAAAATGTACAATATTTTGTCACAAGAGAACTACTTCTTACACTGAATGTAAGTAGTTCTTAATACAAAAAGCACAGTAAATAGGTGTTTTTTAACAGTAGGTTCATTTTATAAGTGCAAATTTTAATCATGTGTACATTAAAGGTCAATCCATGAAAATAATGAGTCTCTTTTGGTAAATACAGAGTTCTGGTTGTTATGAGTAAAAATTCTGGTTTACATTGATTTTTACTTTCTGATTTATCTCCTTTTTTCAGTTTCACCATATTGAAAAACTGAAATTCATCAAAGCAACTAGAAAAAGTTTTCAATAAGACTTCAGAAGAGATTGCTAGACTGTTGGGTATGTAGCTTTTTGCATTAAATTTTAAGATATGCACTTTGTTATTGTGGTCAGTTACTTAATGGTACACAAAACTGATTGATAAACACAAAATTCATCTTTCAAATTCATTAATAGTGAAGGAATCTCCTGTTATTTTAAATTAACAGTTAGTTATATTCCTTGACTTAACTGGCATGTACTTAGGTAAGCACTCCTGCTTCCTAGAAAGTTTCTTAGGACATGTTTTCAAGGCTGAGCATTATATAAAACTCTAGCCTTTCTTCTTACTTAAATGTTTTTAAGAAATTACATGCATAGTGGTAAGAAGGCCAGAGAGTGAGTTTCTGGAGTCACCACAAAGTTTCTTAGTGGCATAAATTGATACCAGTACTTGACTTATTTTAGAATTTACGCTTGTCTAATTTTTTCTATTTTTCAGTTTTAAAAACATATGAAAACTGAAATGACATATGTGGGACCACTGAATACCTGTAGAACACAGTTGAAAAACTTTGTGCCATTTTAGTGCTATCTTGGGGTGTTTTGGGAGAGCAAAGGGAGAAGGAAAGAGAGAGATGGAGAGGGAGAGAGAGAGAGAGAGAGAGAAACAGAGACAGACACAGAGTTGAGATATTTTAGCTATTCAAGAAATTGAACAAGAACTGAGAATCTCTCTCATTTAATTTAGTTTTACTTATTCCAAATATGTTAGCCTATTGTTTTCTGCAAGCATAATTTTGACCTCCTTGGGAAATTTGGCCATGAATGAAGAAATATTTTAATTGTTACCGTTATAATGATGTAGAGATATTATCATGAGATGAGAAGATTCCTAAGATGCTATGAAACACCCAGCAATTCACAGGACACCTCCTATGACAAATCAATTTTTAATCCAAAATGTCAATGGTTACAAGGAACTCGGGATCCATCTACTCATATTAAATAAAAAAAAATCATGATATTCTACTGGGAAATTTCTGTATATATCTTATTTTAGTACACTGTCACATATATAAATAGAAGTTCAAAATAACCCTGAAACCTACACGATGTTTGATATCTAAATGTGTTGAAATGACAAAAGTAACATTTACCACGGATGTTTTGAAGTTTTTAGGAATGCTTGGAATAATTTCCATCTCACGGTGAACTCTAATGATAATGTCTTAGTTTGACAGACAGAGCAATAATACATAATCACCTTGTCCTCATATACTTGCAAATTTACATGAAGACTAATCACCCAGTTTCTAAGAACTATGCTTTGAAGCAAGGTCATGAAACTTCATATGCCCTACTACGTTGTTTTTAGAGAGGTTAAACCTGAGAAGAATTGTACCAATAAAAATTTTACTTTGATTTTTTTCTAACTTCAAAATTATCTAGATTATTTACATATGATCTTATTTGACATAAGATTCTGCAGGCTATTTCTAGCACGATACATTCTCATCCCAAATTATGTCTCTGAAAATAACATTCATTTTACAGATAGTAGGACTTTTTTTTAAAAGAAAACACAGCACTACAAAAACAAGTGTAGTATTTATTGTATGATTTGTATCCTACATAATTACAAATCTTTGCAAATGCATATGCCATGTTACCCTTAATAGTAATTCATAAGAGAGGTTTTTCAGCCATCGCTGAGCTGTGGAACACTGGGAGTTGAAATTCACAAGTTAATGGCTTGCCCTTTCCTGACAGCTCACCAGATTTTCACACTATAGCTAACACTTTGCCTCATTCAACAACTGAACTGTTGACAAGGGCACTTAAGCTAAAAATATCAAATACATCACAGACCAGTGAATAAAAAGAAAGTAACAATGTTAAAGAAAACAATGAAGTACATAACTCTTGACTTTCCTAGATGTTGATATTAATATTTCAGTTGTTTTTTTTTTCTGTCAGTGAGGCTATCTAATAAAATAAATTATTTTTCTTCTTAAAGTATTTATTTTAAAGTATTCAGATGGGAAAGATTATATTTGATTCCAAATATTTTCAAAAGTTCAGAATTCTTATACATAAAGTTTTAATATTGCAGTGACTTTGTATGTATTGACTTTGTCAGAAAAATGTTTATGCAGATATTGATTTTTATGACAACAATGAATTTTTTGCGCACATTAGTCACTTCCTCTAATTTTGCCAGATCTGTTCTTTGAAAAAAAAACTGAAACAAATTTCTACATGGACTTACGTGTGTCAGTTAATACATTTTATTTGAAAAACTGGCAGTCATCTTACTTTCCATGGGTTAAAATAAATGTTTCAAACTAAAGTTTATTTGAACTTGTGAGTGCATAAGTGACCTTAAAGTCAAGTTTTGATTCAGTTCTTTTAAGTTTTTTTTTGTTAAAAAATTTACCTAGAAACATTAAATCCAAATGTGTAGTTTTTAAATCTTTAGAGACCGATGGGTGGTATTGTTGGCACCCTGTAAGCTGGGTTACACCTTGTAGATTACCCCTGTTATCGATCAAAATATTTCAAAAAATTACACTAGACTGAATATAGTGTATTATCATCGTCACCATTGCCTCAAAAATATCTCAGTTACTTTGCAGCATATACATTTAATTACTTATTAGAAATAATCCATAGACAAGTTAAAATTTATCACAGAATGTGTACGGGTTATATGCAAATAATATGCAGTTTTATATGAGACTTGGGTGTGCATGATTTCCCTTCCCCAATTCCCCCCAAAACGTTGTAGAATGAAATCATGGACAAAAGATGAGAGATATAGCTCAACAGCTCTACACTTAAGAAAAAAAAATACAACAACAACAAGTAATAGGAACAAAGGATAGAGGGGAGAACATTGCCACTGTTTAAGGGGAGCTCCTGAGTGGCTTGCTGCCTCCATGAATTGTAATATCTGCAGGAATTCTGCAAATAGTATGGGAAAATAATTCTAGATGACCACATTTCATTTGCTTATTAAAGACATGCTTATATTAGATCAACACATAGTTACCAATATGCTAAGTGATAGATTCTACAAGAACATACTCCTTTCAACCAATTTTTAGAGCTTTTGTGAATCTCAGGCATTCTTATTCTATCTTAAGACCTGCTATTCTTATCAAGAAGACTTTTTATTCTTTAAAAATGAGTGTATTATTAAATGGTTTGATTCTCTACTAAATTAACATACCTAATGAATATCCTTAGCTGAGCTTCAGTGTGTAAATTTTGTCTATAGTTCAACTAAGGCATTCTTGAAGCTATCTTCTATTTGATACACAATTATTGAGGTTTATTGTGCACTATTCAGTAGTTGAAAGACATTGAGTATATATGGTAAACAAGTTTGACTTAGTCCCATTTTTGAAAGCCCTTCAAATTAAATGGATGTTGACTTAGTGAATATTACTAAGTAGAATCAGTCTTGAGAACAAAATTAGTGTGTACACGTTGTTTAAAGTGAAAAGATGGAAGAAATGAAGAAGCTCAAGAGCAGGGTACATAACGTGTGAGAGAAAGCTTGCAGTCACGAGCGGATGTGGCTCTATGAAGGAGTAGACATAATTGCGGTGTACTTGGAGACAGATATAGTATAGCAGAGTCAGAGGAGTCAGCAGGCACTGGATCAAGAAAACAGGTTAACTGTGAAAGAAAGACTGTAGCATCAATTCTCAAATATTATGCCTTTCAGAGAGTAAGCCTGCTGGTGTTAAATCAACCTGCTTTTATTCACTTATTCAAAAATATTTACTGTTTAATGTTTCACATATACTGAGATATACACCGTGAGTAGAAAATCCCAGCAGGAGATACTGCCTGAACATTGACATAATAGGTATAGTAGAACTTATTGCAAGAAAAAAAAATACTAGTAAGCGATAGTAATCTATGTGAAAACACTAAGTAAAGTAACAAGACATGGACTATGAGGCATCGTGGTTTTCTAAGAGAGGATTAAATTTTAGGCGGGGCTGTGCTTGTGTGCAAGCTCAACGATGAGGATAGACTTTCACAGAGGAAGAGAATGACTGTGGAGAGATGGGAACTTGACACCTGTGAACTCTGGAAGTAGTGAAATGTCTAAGTTACTAGGAAGGCTGACGAGACACATACTAGGGTGGTGGTAAAGAGTCTGAATGATTTATCTTATTATTTACTACCTTGAGATTAATAGTAATGTCAATGAGAGGACACTGAGGTGTTTTTAGAAGATTGCCAATACTCTGAAATCTTATTTCAGAAAAAAAAAAACAAGCTTAAATGCTGCATGGAGAATAAAGTACAGCAGAGTAAGGTCTAAGGCAGAAAATCTGGAGTGGATTTCTGCAGCAATGTAACCCAACGTGCTAGCAATGTAATATATTCAGTAGAGGAAAGTAGAAATGTTAATACATTGTTTGGCCAGTTGTGATTCTCAAAAATATACATACATACATATAGGTGTACATGTACACGCGTGTACACACATGTACATGTACATGTGTGTGTAAATATCTACGTTGTCATTTAAATATATTGCCAAAATCTCAAGTTCATTTATCATTGTATTTTTCTAGAATGTAATATTTTTGAGATACTATTGTAAAAGATGACTATACAATTTTAAGTGTTTTCAAAATCTTGGTGACGTATCAAAAACAATGCGTATTTTTATTTACTTTAAAATTTAATATAATAGTATAAAAAACAAAAAAGGAAAATGCAAGATTTTTATAACAAGGTTTTGCTTTGTTAGAATCTAAATTTCTCTTTGAACTGACTGTGACTGAAATGTCCAGGCGCCTGCTGTATAATTGTTGTATAAATGAGCTAAGGATAAAGATAAAAATGGACATGATCAAAATTCAATAAAAAATATAGCCTATTATTTGTAATTTAAATGAATCTATATTAATGTTAGAAAGTGGAAACTTTAAGAAGAAAGGTAATAATTGTTATAAAGTTTAACAATAAAATAAAAGTTATCATGAAACTTCTCAACTAATAAAATACTACATATCTTTCTGATATTAGGGACAGAGTGACTATGTCATGATTTAATAATTTGTTTAGTGGTGACCAAATAAAAAATCTATCTTGTCCACCTCCTGGGCTTGATCCAGCTTGAACAAATCGTAATGAAAACAAGTATATGCATACATTAATTTATTCAAATGCAGTTTAATTTTAAATAATCCTTAAGTTTCAAGTGTCATTCCACTTACTTTCCTTACAGAACTTACTATCAGCGATGTAAATGAAAGATCGCTCTAAATGAAAATGAGGAAACATAAAAGCCAGACAAACTCACTTTGGAGCCTTGGTCATTCTCAGTCTGAAGGTATTAATTGAAGTGTGTGGCACCAAATGTGGGCTTTGGAATCATAGTTCTAATGTTTAATCCTGTTATCCTCACCTATGTGTCTCTGTTCTTGGAAGAGTTGTTTAAACCATTATGGAGTTTATTACTTAGAAAACTAAATGATATAACGGCATAAAGATACAATGTCATTGGCAAATGATGGATTCCTGTTGTTTTGGGCTCACAGGAAATCCGTGTCTAAGACAGAAATTAGCAGAAAACATCTTTAGGAGGAAGTTAAAGAAGAGTATTGGCTAGCACAGGCTGCAGGCTACCACGCTGCCGGGGTGGCATTTTATCCATCAGACACCAGGGGCTGCCTGCTCCCAGCCAGGGTCTAGTTATTAAATTGACAAGAGGGGTCTCCAGACACCAGCAATTCTCAGAATGGATTAATGACTGAGAGGCACCATTCCCAGCAGAGGATCTAAGTCATGAAGTTCTGGATGGGGGCTTGTACTTTCTTCGCTCTGAAATTTACATCTACTGGACGTTGCTATTCTCCTTTCAATTTAAGTGAACTTCAATTAGATGAAGGTTAAACTCACATAAGAACGTACAAGTGATGAGACTTTGGCGATGTTATAAGCACCAGTGGTGTTCAAAGGAAGTTTTGGAAACACTGGTCCATTTTGATTAAACAACTATATTCTTAAGATGTTATCCTGTAGAAAGGATTGGATTACACAAAATTCTTCAAATTTGAGATTGTTTAATAAAACATTAAAATAGAAGTATTAATGAAAAAAAAACATTACTGTCAGAAGCAGAGAAATATGCAATATTTATTACTGAATAGATTGCAGCAAATTCATAGAATAAAATGCTCCTTGTTTCTTAAAATACTACTGCTAACAAATTTTTATTGACATATAAATAGGTTGATAACATAAAAATGGGGAAATCAAATTAAAAATCCACAAACAAAATATTTTGTTAACAACCCGAAGTGTTTTTTATGAAAGTTGAAGTCATAGAAAATTTTATTTTAATTTTCTGTATTTTATTTTTGTTATCTTGATTATTAAAAATAGTATAAAACTATTAAAGTAAAATTGCACTAGCACTGAAAAATACACTTTTCCAAATAAGTGAAAGGAAATTAATGTCACACACAAGTGATACCATATTATACACTGCAACAGTTACCGAAATACAATATTGATACAACCCTAACAATTTTACGTGTCAATACTGCATTTAACTTATTAAAACTAGAAAACTGGCTATGTCTTTAATAAGGAACCTCTTACATTGGTCCAGAGGTAGTTTTAGCTAAATTTGTAGACTTAGCCTAAAGGAACTGAGAGGCAGCGTAGTCTCAACCTGAAACGTGCAGCCTGTAAAGCAATTTTACTTCAGATATACTTCCTTCTGAAACAAAAATGTATATATTCCCTGAGGGGGACTGAGTACATGAAGGGAGAACAATTTTTTAAATATATTTTTCACTCTCAGTTATTTTACCTGTGCTTGTACAAGATACTGTGTTATATCATGTTTTACCTTATTTTTATTATATCTTATTCTTGCAATGCATTTTTAAATCTATGTGTTAGATACATATGTTTGCAATATAGTACATTAATGTACTGTAATATATTAATAATAATCGTACTAGTTACAGCAGTTAGCTATTATGATAATAAATGTTTATAGTATTATTAAATAGGTTAGCTAATTCTCTGTGCTCCTTGGTCTCTGGGTATTTTTACAAGTGATGCATAGAAAAAAAATATATAAGACTGGAGTTTGGACTCAAATGTAGATTGTCTCCATATCTCCACTCTAGGAACAGGGTTTCCAACGTTGGGTTTTCAACCTTTGAGATTTAAGAAGCCTGTTTCATTCACGTATTTATTCAATGATCTCCTACTTAGAGAAACTTTAACCTTTCTACTTAAAACTGACCCCTCTTCTTCCTGGTCCTTTCTTCCTCTAATTTATTTTCTTCCCAAGATATCCATCACCAGTTGAGTGGTAGAGATGGGATTCTTAGCTCTGTGGTGGGCTGGCAACTGTGTGGTGCTGGGGATATTTCCAGATTTCACTCAATACTATATTTGGAGGATATGCAATGCTGCATAATGCAAAGTAAGTGTTCAATAAAATTTTACCTAAAAATGCATGAATGGAGAGGGAAAGAATTAATTAGCCTAAAATAGTTTAATGACACAACTACATTAAAGGAGATGCATCCAATAACATTCAATATTATAAATTTTAGAGTATCTTTTGAAATAATCACTCAAATAATATTGTGTGGCAGTTACTATATTTAAGGCAGCATTTTTAAGTACTAGAGACGCAATCAATAGAAAGTAAGAAAGCCTGCTTTTGTACCAAGACAATTTTGGCTCACATTCAAGCTCAACAATTAAGGCATTACGTTGTCTGCATAGAATGTTATTGCACCAATGTCATTGCAACGAAATTCTACTTTCCTATTCGTTTGCATTGAAAAATATTCTGTCTCGAAAGTAGGTTGTGTCCTAAAAAATCAATATGATTTATTTTCAATATTTAAGTAATATTTATTGACCATGCAAATCACATAAAAATAAAGAATTATGTTAAGCTTTTCTGCTATTTAAAAGTGGCTTAAAATCTTAGAATTTTCCCTTGATGACTTATATGATAACATAAAACATTAATATATACAAAATATCACTGTTATTTTAAATTAATTATTAAATTCAGACTTTTAGAGTTATATGCATATTTCTTGAATGAACATCTCAAATGAAATATTTGAAAGTTATTATTTCAGCTAGTAATATTCAAATTTGCATATCCTTAGCATAATAGCATAATTTAAAAATGTTTTTCATTTTTCACACCATTTAACAATTTCTCATATTTTTAAGGGTTGTGTGGTGAATTAATATGAGAATATTTGTATTATCTTGTAAATAACATGAGCATTAATAAACACAGGAAGGGAGTCTAGTCTAAACATATTAAGATATACTTATTAATCATTTTATTATGTGTCTTTTCATGTACTTGCTATATTTCTCATTATTTCATGCAAAAAAATGACTACTACCAAGATGCACAATGGACATCTGCTGCCAAAATAAAACGTCCTTGACATAAGATGTTGTTATCAGTGCACTTTCTAACATTATGTGTGTGAACATATTTTTTTGTGGAAAAATTCTAGGGTTTTTGAGTTTAAAATTGCTTCATAATCACAAATATCACACGGTCTCATTTGTATGAGGCCAAACTATAAATAAATAAAAGAGCAAAACTGTAAGAAAGAAGGAAGAAAAAAGAAAGATAAACATTTTAGACTTGGGAACGGGGCTGGAGTATGGGGGAAGGAAAGTGGATCAAAAATGATATGCATGTACACTAATTTTCCAGCTGTAGACAATCAGCATGTCCATTAATAAAATAAGTTTAAAAAACTGAAAGAATCATGGTAAATACAATAAGAATAGATAAATTTGTTCAGCTTTGATTTTTTAGTATGCAGAAAATAAAATCATTATGAACAGTGTCATGTAAAATGTTTCTACATTTATATCATGAAAAACCTGTATATTACCAATAATGTCGAGAAATTTGTCACTGTGGTATGGAAGCTTGTGACTAAAGTAGACAAGACTAAGACTGATTAAATGATCAGGGAAAATGAGAAGATATCAAAAATCATCAAAGGCATGACTGTGTCACGGAAATCGCCCCTGAGGCCTACAGAGATTTGTATGTAGATTTTTGTTTCCTTATTTGCAGCACTAATTCCCCCCCCCCCCGCCATTTTTCTTACTAGTATATATTTTCCATACACAAGGATTCCTTTAAACTTGAAAAATTTGTGCACAAAGATTTGACTGTTACCAAAACCAGTGTACAGTGTATAAAGTATTGGAACATACCTGACTATCAGATCTAAGTTTCCATTTTAATCTGAGTTTGGCATTGAACAGGTAGCTAAAATCTGTTTTTAAAAATAAGAATACTAATAAGACAAATTTTACAAATTTTCTAAATATTCAGTGAAGTAATTTCTGTGATTGTATTCATCGTTAAGGCTACAAAATTAAACAATAAAATGAGTATTATTGTCATCATTACTAGAGCTACCCATTGTATGCTTAATAATGTTTTCTCTTATGGCTTCATAGGCAGATGTTGAAGTATTTGTTCTACATGATCCCTAAATTGGCCGTGCCTTGGGTACAGATACTCCAGTTTAACGCTGTGCTCAGTAATGCAATGTGTCATTGGCTGCTTGCCATTTCAAATGTCACTCCTATTGATGTGTCACTGACAATTTCCCAAATATTGAACCCTGATCTTTGTTTCAAGATCATTTAAGGTTAGAAATACAGCTATAATTAATGTCATATAGCCTTACAATTTAGATTCTTCAGAATCACAAAATAATTTTGAATGCAGGCTGGCATTACCGAGTATTGTTAGGAGATGGTGAGCCTAGACGTTGACAGCTGGATCAGATGAAGAAAATACTAGAGAAAGAACCGTTAGGAGTTTACAGCAATTGAGAAAAATGTAGAAATCAGGATTCGAGTCAGAGTTAAAGTAGAAAGTAGAAAGAAGGAAGGAAATAATAAGAAGAAAAACAGCTAGTAGAAAATAACCAGCAAACCAGCTGTAGCTTCAGAAGCTTAGGGATTCAGTAACAGGAGCCATTCACACACTGAATAAACTGATTCTTAATGTATACTTTTTAAATTCACATAAAAGCACAGGAAAAAAGAAAAGCATTTCTTACAACTCTGTAAAAAAGATGTGATGACTTCTCATTTATTTTAAATAAAATACCAAGGGAATTTTCTTCTACTGAGACAGAAAATGGAAGTAAGGAAGAAAAGAATGACTTTTTTTTCAAAATTACGAAGAAGAAAAGAAAATTAATGGGTGTACCGCTTGTCAGTCACATGTAGTCACTTACAAAGAATAATTTTATCTTTATGTGGATACACCTTTGGAGGCCTTACGTCCTCTTTCACACATTAACTACTTGTCTGCTCTTCAGCTTGAAGACTGGTGGTGTTGATCTTTCTAGATTTGTGAGCTCTGGAGTTAGGTGCACTGAAAGGAGCCAATAAATTAGGTGTTCTCACATAAAGATGAGAAAGAAAAAGGCTATCTATCAGTCCAGTGACTGGTACAGACTGCCCCGCTGAGGTGATGTTCTTGTAAGTGATACTGATATTTAGGGGGAAAAGGAAGTACATATTGACTACATGGCATAATTTCACAGATACAGTGAGTGGCACTAAATAATTCTCAAAATAGATGTAATAACTAATTTTTATAACTCCACTGTTAACAACGTATTCCTTTTGGTTAGTGCTTCACTTCATTATTTTAAAAGTAAACATCTTATGTATAAGCGTACATAATATCAGAAGGATAAGACAGAACATGGGTAGACAAAGGGTGCCACAAGTTCCATTCTAGACAAACTTAAATGAAAGATAATTAGAAGCCCAACTTCGGGATTCCACAAGGTGAAACAGCTGTAACAGAGTAAGACAAATGGAGCCAAGTGAGGTAAGGACAGAGATCACACTAACAACAGAGACATTACAATTTTCCAGAGCTTTTCTGAGTCAAAAAAATGTAGATAGCAGATAGGAAATATAAGAAGATACCAAAAACTAGTATCTCCATGGTCCCTGTGCCACGAGGCTCATAGAATTTTATTTTCTATGGGAAGAGTTTTCTCTGTATTCTCTGAAAGGCAAAGACAGCTACTTGTTAATCTATTTATTCACTACTCTCTGTCTCATCTTGAAGGCAAGAAAGACTTATGCCAGTGACACTGAAAGAAACTCAGAGCTCTCTTCAAAAAAAAAAAAAAAAAAAAAATGTTTGTCAGAAGGAAGAGAAGAATGACAGAGATGGAAACTCCAAGGATAGAATGAGGAGGAGTAGATAAGTACAAAGAAGAAGGCAGTGGTGGAAAGGCAGTGAACACTAACAGTGGCCCGGGCGTGCCGGCCTGCAATTCCTGCCCTGTGGGGGAATTAAGCTGGATGGTAGGTTTGTGACGTAGTGAGATCTTTTCTCAAAATTAGAACTAAAAGTGGGCTAGGAATGAAATTCAGTGTGAAGACCATGGGCTCAATCCTTGGCATCACTATATATAAAAAATCTTTAACGCTATTGCATTTGCCTAATTATGGGAAAGAATAAATGATGAGCCTGACTATGTAAATATGCGTGAAGACACTAGCATTGGGGTATTAAATTTACTGCGCATTGCTATCCATGACTTCATTCATTGGTGTGAATTTAGTACTTGTTATGTGTGAGGCTTTGTTTTAGATGTCAGAACAGTAAATAATACCAAGACACGACTCCCAGGCAAATTCTGAGCACAAGTTTCCATGTGGATCTACCAATTGTCAGTTACTCAACCAAAGTCATTACACCACTACCCTCATGAGTATGACTTCACTGATGGTTCATGCCTGATTCATGTTATTGTAAGGGATTTAGTGCTACTATATGTATTGTTACTATAATCCACACACATTCCACCAAGAATTTCTAGATCTATATATGATTTAAAGGATCAAATGGGAGATGTATCCATTTTATTCATAACATATAATATTGGTTTGAAATGCTCACTGAAGAATACATTTTGGGATTCTGAATCACAATGTTGGTGTATCAGCAAGCTACATTCTTCCCTGATTTTTATTCCCTCAATCTTGTCCAAGCCTGGGATTTCAAAGTTCTATTGAAATATGAATTCATGCAAGCCTTTACAGTTAGCATATTTTTTATGGAGAAAAATGTTACTATTCTTCAACCTATCTTGGGAAGACATTTTTAAATTCTAAAATTTATAAAATAGTTAATACTGGACAAATTTCATGCCCTTCTGTTGAACTCACGACTCAATTCTTCCTCACTAGTGGCCCTCCTTAGGCTGTTCCCTCCGTGAGTGAGGGCCTGTCAATTTGCCAAGGTCCAGTTCAATTATCAGCATCTTGTACAGCTGTTCTGATTTTCAATTCTGCCATATTGTGAAGATTCCCTTTCTACTGTCCTAAGATCTTCTCCTTTACTTACACGTAACTTCCTAGAAAGCAATGGGTTTGCTCTGTAGAAGAATGGGGTCTTACGTGGATTACACTGGTGAGTGGAGGGCTCATGACCCCATTGAGAAACTGACTACAGATTTTATTTAAAAAGTTGTAGAGTCTTAATACAAAATGATAAACTAAAACAATGTACTCATGGGAAGCAATGAGATGGATTTGACACATAATCAGGAAATACAGAACAGAATAAAAAAAAAAAAAAGACTACACTAAGACCAATGAGGATAAACTAAGCAACACCAAAGATAAAAATAAAAATATAAAAATAGCATAGGCATCCTAAAACTAAAAAAAATGAAATGAAATAATTTAGGTGCATAAGTACAAATTGATCACCCACCTTGTGTAATAGTTCAAAAGGGAAAGGAGAAACAGCTGAGCACTAATCAGAACAAGAAACTGGTGATGTAAGAAATCTAGTCATTCTGAATGAACTAAAATCATACTTAAATTATGCACTGAAGTATAGACCAAGCTGGATTAGAACTTGTACCAGGAGCAGCTTATTTTTATAGGCCCAAATGAATTAGACCTGATTAAGAAAATATTAAATGAAGAGATATGTGAATCAACGTGAGACATCAAAAGCTGTACCTACCACAGGACTGGTAGAACAGCTCAGGGATTGTGAAGCTTGCCTAGGACGTATGAGGTTTCAGTTCAATCCCTTGTACCACATAATTGCTTTGCATGATAGCACACAGCTATATTCCTGTCACTCTGGAGGCTAAGGCAGGAAAATCGCTGTGACTTTCAGGCCAGCTTGGGCTACAGAGCGAGCTGAGGATTTGGCTGGACTACAGAATGAGAGCCCATATCAAAATGAACCCCCCCCCCCAAAAAAAAAATACCACAGTGACAAACAAAGACCAACTTGATTTCAAAATGCAGCATCAGCATTGCATGAACACCAAGATAGTTCACCTGAGAGTATGTTGTGTAACAGAAATCAAAAGACCAGCACATTGATAATTAGAAAATTGACTCTTTTCATTTTTTTCTGCTATTATTAGTTTTATCAACAAATACATAATTTTATGTTAATCAGCTTTGTGCCTTTTTAACAAATACTTGATATAATCAACATATGAGTAGAAAAGATGTATTTTGGCTAAATTATTATTATTATTATTGTTATTATTATCATTATTTTTTTTTCGCTCCTGCCTGTGATCAACTTGTCCTTTTGCTTTTGGCCTGGAGAGTGGCAGGGCATCAGGACCGAAGCATGTTGTGAGAACTGGCCACTTATGGCTGAGATGCAAAAGAGAGACAGGAAGAGAAACGAGTTAAGGGTGGTCTTGTTGGTCCCTGCCGGGAAACAGTTCCAACTAACTCTGTACTTCTAGTAGGCCTTCACATTCCAGGTTCACACAAGGGGCTCATTGTCAGAGAACACGCCAGATCTAAAGTATTGCAGTTTTGGACTGAATTCCTTCCTTTAGTCCTTCCACCTTTGTAAGTTATTGTACTTTCCTAAAATACTTTATATATCATATCAAAATTAAAAATTCTTCTCTTCTCCCTTTTTGGCTGTACCACACCCCCTCCATCCATACTACTTTTCATTATTCCACCAATTAAATTCTATGAAATGACTGTGATCTGGGTTTCTCTTATGAGAAAAATTAATTGGCATTTAACCTTCAGTGTCTGACTCACTTCACTGAGCATGATGGTCTCAAGTTGCATTTATTTACCTACAAAAGTCTTAAACCTATCTGTCTGTACAGATGAGTAGTATTCCATGGGTACATATACCACAATTTTTGCATCCATTGGTCCGTTGGTGGATATTTTGGATACACTCTTAGGTCTTCTGGAGTTGGATCATGGTGCAGTGTGAAATTTCTTATCTATTTTCCATGAAGTATTCTGTACATTCAT